>NADL03000721.1:0-503770 GCA_002205965.3 Kappaphycus alvarezii | reverse complement strand
ACAAAGGCTGATCGATCCGTTCACATATATGGACTGTCCATCAGCAAACTTGAGTATGGCAAGTGTATAAAAAACCACAACGCCGAGCTTCAAGTCTCAGCGGGGAAATTTTTGGGTTAAATAGGTGGTTTACATAATTTTCCTGGCAACAGTAATCGCAGACGAGGCCTAAAATTGGGTAGCACTTACACATCCTGAGAACGGAGGTCCTCTGGAATAGGTGTTCGGTGCGTGCTGATGGGAACATATTTTTCTGTCGCCGTCATCTACAGACCTTTAGCTTACTGTACTACCTCTCCTTGTCCAAATTTGCTTATATTTCCGGTCCTTCCTCGTCCTCCCTGAGCCTCGCTTATCATCATCGCGGTCCTCTCCAAATTTACTTCCATTTTATCTAGATATTTTTATACTGTATCTCCCGCTCTGAATCGATCCGAATCAAGTTCTTTATTCCTTTTTGCTTACCTCCTCCTCCAAATTCGTTTTTTTAGATAATGGGCGCAAATAACTACTACAGAATCCCTTACAGATTTATTTTACCTATTCCTAATCTATAGAACCTGCCCGGGGCCTATTTAAACCCTTTATTCCAAGTTTAAACATCCCCGATCATTTTCTCATCATCCCCTCTCCCCTACGCACCAAAACACCTCATTACCTCTCACTCCCCAAACCATACAAAATACCCAATCTACGCCCCTCGAAAGTCATTTCCAAAAATCGCCATCCCGCCCCTAAACTCTATTCCCCTACTCCCTTCGGAACTACTGATCGCAAGGACTACCTGCGCCGGCAAACCAAGAAAAAGGTCATCGAATTCGTGCGTCGCCTCTTTATTGAGGATGAGGCGGAGAAGATAGGTAAGGGGCGGGAGTGGGACATCTAGTGTCTATTGGACCGTTGTCCTCATATGAGGACATTTGTTCTCATATGAGGGCAACTTTTAGCACCTTTTTTCAATACAATTTTTTTTTCATCTCAACGCATTTCTTGCCCCTCCGCATTAGTTTATGAGTGCAGATGGACGATTGAAACCAACTTTTCAAGATTGTTTGACGGTGTTGAATGCTAGAGCAGTTTTCCCTCACCAGCTTCCGCTCTTCACAAGAAGTTGTGAAGACGGCTTCATTTTGGAAGGAAATATAGTTCGTATTATCGTGGGGGTTTTAGAAACGAGGTGGTATGTACAGTAAGAATTACTGCACTGTAACTTAACAAAAAACTTTTTTTGCAGTAAAACTTTCGGGCTTCCAAAGCAATTACTGTTCCAAAATGTAACGGAAAATGCTCTGTCCCCATATGAGGACAAAAGGTGCCTCATATGAGGACAAAGCATGGTCCAATAGACTCTAGGAGGGAGCTGGGAGACCATCAAGGAGTGGGTGGCCCCTGAGTTGGTCTACGAGGTGAATGAAGAGGAGGAAGTGGAGGATGAGGAGGATGAGGAGGATGAAGAGGAGCGAGGGGAGGAGGAAGAGGAGGATGATGAGGACGAGGACGAGTTGGATGAGGGAACAGGGGGCATGGAAAGTGTTAGACTGGTGGGGCCTGAACTGGAGAGTATGGAACAAGTTGTGGCGACGCTGGAACCGGATGGATATATCTTTGGTAGTTTAGATGTCTCCCAGGAGGGAATAGATAGCTATGAGCCGTTCGTAGATATTTGTGCGGACTGCTTAGACAGCATGAATATTTTAGAGGAGTTGTTTGGATCTGATTTAGAGAATGGGAAATAAGAGGACCTCAATAATTAATGGGAAATAAGAGGACCTCATTGATTGTTAGTTTCTTAAGTATCTTTTGTTTAGAGTATATCATCCACACAAATTGTTTCTATGCATTTCCTGGTACCTTCTGTAGTTTTGATCGGACTTTGGGGTAGCCAAAATTCTATATAAGCTGTGTAAACTGCTTCTCCATGGAGAGGTCAAGCAAGTTGGCAGACAACTTCAAGTCAAGTCCCAAATAGTTAGGAAGTTGAGAGTCAACTTCAGACACAAGAAGCATTTTCTTTACGCTAGTCATTGAGCACAGGTGGTAGACCCTGCCCCTTCCATACTTGCTTGAAGCCCTCTCAACTCTCTCCATATACACTCCTTTTTATTCGTTCAACTATACCATCGCAGCACTTTTGTCGCTCGCATCACCTCCTTCTTGGGGTAGTTAGTTCTAAGTATCTCTTCTCCCAACGATTTACCCCTATCAATAGACACACGAAATGTTTGGGTTGGTTAATGCGAGCGAAACATGTGGTGGTAAATTTTTACGGATTGTACAATGTTGTACAGCAGCGTGCGAAGGGTACTCATAAATTAACATAGCGTAAATTCCCATTAACCTGTGCAGCAGCGGCAACTCTTTATTAACCGTTCTATAGTACGCCCCTTTTCACCGTACTGTTTTCTCCGCCGGCGCCACACTGCCCAGGCTAATGGAAATTTCACCCTATGTTCCTGCCTGGTGGCTGGTCTTAAATTGGCCCTGTAGGGAGCGTGGCTCCTCCCCATTACTGTTTCGGCATACCTTTTGGAGTCCATTGCGGTTGTCTGGAAAACTTTAGGATAGATCGAGTATATCTTCCAAGAGTAAAACAATGATACCTTTCCCCCTGAACTGTTTATCGGTACATATAATGCACAGCACAGCTTCGAACCACTTGTAGAAACCAAACCCCTTTTACCCCCTGTACAATATATCGGAGACGTAATGTGGACTGCACAGGAAGAAAAAAGTTGGCGACAAAACATGTATCATCTGGGGCCAACTTTTTCTCCAGAGTCACTCAGTGCTCCCATTCATCGGGGCAAAGCACACGCCGCGCCAGTTCACATGTTGCCGCCCATCGATTGCCACCTGATAGCAAAAGTGGATCTGCGGGGCTTCGATCCCCGTACCTCTCCCATGCAAAGGGAGCACTCTACCAATTGAGCTACAGACCCTTCGCATTCGCCATTTTCGACGATGTGCAGTATTCTTTATTCCTTAATTTATAAAGGGCGTAGGACCACTCCATTGACTGGGTATCCGTCCTGCGGACATTCTCATACAACCCCCCCCTGCCCACTGGTCAACAGGTCCGCCCATAGCCTGCGACCTAACCATTGTCTCGCCGTTCAAACAAGGTGTGCGCACAAGGGCCACCCAAATGGCCGGCGGCGCCGCCGACATTGCCCATCGAGACAAAGTCACAGACCTGGAGCGCAAACTGGTACGCCGCATCCCGCCCCCTTCGCACAACACCCTCCAGGAACCGAACTTCAAGTTTCAGCCCCTGGCTTTCGACTCCTTGGGTGCCCCATCCCCGCCTCTATCCTGTTCGTCGAAGATTTCATCCCGCGCATCGCAGAGAAGTTCAACACAACCACAGCAGTGATCCGCAGACGTATTTATCAGCGCATTAGTTGCACACTGTGGTCTTCTATTGCAATGGCGATTCTATCGCGCCCCACTGCACGTGCCTGACGTGGAACATCCGGTTAGTTCTTAGCCGTATAGTCAGTCCTGCAGTGTACACGATAGATACTCAATGAAGTAAAGTTTCTTCTGGGTGCCCCATCCCGCCTCTATCCTGTTCATCGAAGACTTCATCCCGCGCATCGCAGAGAAGTTCAACAAACCACAGCAGTGATCCGCAGACGTATTTATCAGCGCATTAGTTGCACACTGTGGTCTTCTATTGCAATGGCGATTCTATCGCGAGCCCCACTGCACGTGCCTGACGTGGAACATCCGGTTAGTTATTAGCCGTATAGTCAGTCCTGCAGTGTACACGATAGATACTCAATGAAGTAAAGTTTCTTCTGACACGTCGTCACCGCCACAACTCGCTATGTAATGCGATTGCGACGCACGTTACCCGCCGCGCGCGGGTCTGGATACTCGGCAAGAGGTTCCGTTCCTCGTCCCGGGCACTGAGCTCCGCCCGCCGATATCCTTGTACAACCACCACCAACCCGGAAGGCACAACGTTGCGCCCCATTGCCTGTGACATCACCGTCGTTTCACCGTTCAAGGCCGCAGTTCGCACCAAGGCGACCCAGGCTGCCGGAGGCGCTGCTGAACTGGCGGCCCGCGACAAGGTTACAACCCTGGAACGCAACATCGCCCGACGACTCCCCGCTCCATCGACTGGCCCATCTTCTGCGCCTTACACGCCGAACTTCACGTTTCGACCTCTGGCGTTTGATTCCCTAGGTGCCCCTTCCCCTGGAACTATTGCATTTATCGAGGAGTTAGTTCCGCGGATCGCGTCCAAGTGTCACTCGACAGTTGGCATTGTCCGCCGCCGTATCTACCAGCGACTGAGTTGCACCCTGTGGTCCTCCATCGCCGAAGCTATCCTGTCCCGAGCACCGATGCGCACGGACGACGAAGTACATCCGGTTAGATCTTAACCGTATAGTTAGGACGTGCGCAGTCCCACAGTAGATACTGAACGCATTAAACTTCCTCCTTGACAACACAACCACAGCAGTGATCCGCAGACGTATTTATCAGCGCATTAGTTGCACACTGTGGTCTTCTATTGCAATGGCGATTCTATCGCGAGCCCCACTGCACGTGCCTGATGTGGAACATCCGGTTAGTTCTTAGCCGTATAGTCAGTCCTGCAGTGTACACGATAGATACTCAATGAAGTAAAGTTTCTTTTGCTCCTGCAGCGGACACCCGTTCTACTGATGCCATAAAGTTACCACGCCGACGTGGACCATGATAGGGGTAAATCGGCGGGAGAGATCCTCAGAACCAATTACCCTGAGAAGGAGGTGTTGCGAGCGACAAAAGTGCTGTCCGTGGTATTGTTGAACGAACAAAAGGGAGTGTATATAGAAGAGAGTTGAGGAAGCTACAAGCAAGTATAAAAGGGGCAGGGTCTACCACCGACGCTCTGCGACTAGCGTAAGAAAAAGTTTTCTTGGGTCTGAAGTTGACTTCAACTTCCTACTACTCGGACTTGGCTTGAAGTTGTCTGCCAACTTCCTTTATGCTTTGTGTTTGACTTAACTTGTTGAGCGCCCCGCTCGGGTATGCTGGCTCCCAAGTAGTCCTACCATTTCATGCAAACAGCCCCTTATATAGAGTTTTCAACCCTCACTATCTGTAGCATCTATACAGTACCTATGTGCCAAATCTGCACCGCCACAGTACAGTGCAAAGCATCCCTCTAAAAATAATTAAAAATATAATTGTAAGTACAGTGACAGCTCAGCCAGCGCAGCATGCCAACTCAGCCAGCACAGCATGCCAACTCGGCCAGCGCAGCATGCCAACTCAGCCAGCGCAGCCAACTCAGCCAGCGCAGCATGCCAAGGAATATCTACAATTTTCATTATATCACGCCCCCTCGCTCAAGACGAACGTCCCGACTCGTCATCATTCTTCTTCTGTTTTATTAATGTAATTTGCCTTATTGTTAAAACATGAGGCCTTTCAAACGAATAGGGATGCAGTTGATTACCTATAAAATATTCCAAAAAGTAGGTGGCGTTTGATAGTTCCAATCATCTTTTTGGCTTTCCGTTTGACATAAGAGCGTAGTCGAGAACTGTCTTCAGCTGAATCCCTTTCTCCTTCAAAACTCGAAGCAGTGAAGTTGCAGTAAAACAAAGGGCGTTATCCGAGATGATCCTTTTTGGAAGACCAAACGGTTCAATTATTTCTTTTTCGATGAATCTCAGTACCACTCAGCATTTGCCTCCTCACTGCAACTGCTATTGGCCATCCAGTAAGATGTTCCACCCTATAAGGAGATATTTGTTTCCGGAAGAAGTTTCCTTGAACGGGCCCGCGAAGTCAATTGAGAAGGTTTCAAAGAGACCGGAAACTGGAAAACTTAGAGTTGTCTTATACTTCCGTATTGGAGTGAATTTTTGGCAGTTGTCGCAGCTTTTCACGAAATTATAGACGTCCTTATGGATACCGGGCCACCAGAATCTCTCAGTTACGAATTTTTTGGTTGTTTCGAGATCCCAATGCCCTAGCTCATCATGGAAAGTCCTCAAGATCTTCATTCTTTCTTTCAAAGGGGCCACTAGTCGGGGACCGGCTTTAGTGTGCCGGAAGAGTTTCCCATTCCACAATGTAAAAGCCTTTTGATTCCTGCGTACCCAATTTCTTGTTCAAGATCAACCTTTCTCATTTCTAGTCCATCGAGGAATTTGATCAGTCCGTGAATATTAGCTTCGTACTCGTTATCGTTCGGCAACTGCAACTCGGCGACTCCGACGATGTCCTCCGAAGCTTTTTCATTTGGAATCAGTGCGTCCCTCAAGCGGGATAGGTAATCGGCAGGCTGATTATTGCGTCCGGGTCTATACACAATTTCAAACCGATATTCTGCGAAAATGTCGAGCCATCGGGCCAAGCGGTGATGTACATCCTTCTTTTGGAATGCTGTTTTAAGTGCCTGGTGATCAGTTATCAAGACAAATTTCTCGAGTGATAAAAGGTATACGCGAAACTTTTTCAGCGCGAAGACGACAGCTAGCGCTTCTTTCTCGCAGACTGAGTATCTCTTTTCCGCGTCATTCAGAGTTCGGCTTGCGAATTGAACAGGGTGTAGTCTTCCGTTTTCATCTTTTTGGGACAAAACGGCACCCAAAGACCGTTCTGAGGCATCTGTCTCCACAACGAATGGTCTCTTGAAATCTGGGTACATGAGAACTGGGGGACACATAGCTTATCTTTAAGCTCCTGAAATGCAGTTTCCATTTCCTTGTTCCAGTAAATTTTCCGTTCTTCGTAGTGCTGGCATGTAACGGTGCTGCAGTCTTGGCGAAATCTTTGATAAATCTTCTGTAATATGAGGCCAGTCCTAAGAAGCTTCGGACCTCCGTCTTTGAAGCGGGCCTTGGTGCCAACTTTATTTTTTTCGTTTTCTCTGGATCCACTCTAATTCCCTCTTGGTCGACGATATGACCGAGTAATTGGATAGAAGTTTTCGCAAAGAAGCATTTGCTCAACTTAATTTTCAAGCTATACTCCGATATCCTCTCCACAACTGTCTTGACGTGCGAGATGTGCTGATCCAATGTTTCTGAGAATATGACGACATCATCGATATAGACTCTTGCGAATGGAAGTCCTTTCAAAACCTCGTTCATCATTCTTTGGAATGTAGCTGGTGCATTCATGAGACCAAAAGGCATCACTTCGAACCTGAACGTACCGGCTTTGCTGGTAAAGGTTGTTTTTTCCTTACATTTTTCATCCAATGGAATCTGCCAATAGCCAGTGTAAAGGTCAATTGAGGTGAAATATCTCCCGTCCTTCAGGTCCTCGAGGATCTCCTCCATGTTCGGAATCGGAAATCGATCGGGTATCATTCTCTGGTTCAGTTGTCGGTAATCGACGCAAAAACGCAGCTTTCCATCCTTCTTTGGTGCGACCACAACTGGAAACGACCATGGGGATGAAACTGGTCGAATAATATCATTTTTCAGCATACTTGTAACATTTTCTGAGATAAATTGGTCATATTTTGGCGGTTGACGTCTAGGCTTGTGGTAAATCGGTTGAGTGTCGGTAAGTTCGAACGAGTGAGTAACCGGTACACTTGCTTGTCTTAAATCTGAAACGCTCCATGCAATTACTTCGGAAGATGTTAACATGTCGGATATTTTCAGTGAGGCGGGGCGGGAAGGTGCTGCACTTTTCCTTGGATTTCTGCCATTTGGCGCCCTTTTTCTTCTTGATCCTCAACCTCAATATTTTGAAGGACCTCTTCCGTCGTGCTCACATCTTCATATATGGAATTCGACGTATTCTTATTTTCTTTGCAAAGGTAATCTTCTTTCATGCTCCGAATTCTGTCCTTTGATTCGATATCATCGCAAAAAGAAACACATTCGGGTTTCAAACTTATCCTAGAATCCAGTCGTCATCTGTTTCAAACCCGGAATCATAATCGTCCCATGCCATGTTCATTACCCCCGAGGGTACCCTTTTCCACTTCCGAAAGTGTTAGTTGGTTCCGAATCTTCGCTGTCATAGCTAGAAGTGAAATCTTCACTGTCCGTTTCTTTTAAATCTTCAGGATGCGTGCTTTTGTCGAAATCCAGGGGCATCTTCACGGTTCTGCCGTCAATATTAACTGAAACCATTTGGTTGCCCAAGTCAATGCATGTCCTAGTCTTTCCATGTGGGCAGCCAATGATTGCATCGAAAGGGAGATCCGGCATGACAAGAAAGTCTACATCAACTTTAGAGTCCCCAAAGAACACGGAAACCTTGTCAACAGTGCCCATGCATTTTGAGACGGTTCCATCCGCTACAGTTATTTTTCGAGTCGTTGGAGTAATTTCGAGACCTAGATCTGTCACCAAAGTTTCTGAAATGAGGTTTGGAACAGCACCCGAATCGAAGAGAGCTTGGGTTTTCATACCCAATACTTTGACTGGTACCAGCTTAAGACGTCTTGGTGCTGTCGAGGCCGATTGAAGAAACAGTTTCTTACCCTTAGCGGACTTATTAGACCTGATAATTTTTTTGAGTTCTTTTCTCGCATCCTCTGCGTCGCCCCTCAAAAGTTGACCAAACGTTATCCCAGTTGGGGCCGATGCAAGCTCAGCCACCAAATTGTACCTCTTCACATACTCTAGTACGTCCTTAGAGATACTCTTAACTTTCTTACTCTTTTTCGTCTTCTTGGCCGGAGTGACTCCCACTCCTGGAACAACTTGATCAGACCTCTTGGTTCGAGGAGGTACAGGTGCTGGGATATGCTCCAGCATTCCATACTCTAGCCTAGGTTTCTTCGATAAAATGTTCCCTTCCCCATCCCTTTTTGTCACATTGACTTGACTAATCTCTTCAGCGATGGATACGTTACCGGCATCCGTCAACCTTTGATCCCTTCTATTTTGTAAGATTTTCACCTCTGGTCCTGACTCACTCCTTGCTTCCGATAAATTTGCTCTTCTGTTGTCTTTAGACCAGCAGTTACTTTCATGATGCCCATATCGACCGCACTTTGCACAACGAGTGTTTCTATGTGGATTATCAGGACACCTGTTTGCAAAGTGTCCAGGCTTGTGACAGTAAGAACAGACTTCTGCGGCTTAGGGGCCCCAGACTGGTTCTTCTTAATGGTAAGAGTAAGGCTTTCCAACTGCGAGGTTATCATGTCAAGTCGATTATCGAATCGGGTTTCCAACCTTTCTTCCAAGTTTTTGACATCGCTCCTGACAGATTCTAATGCCGCTGCACTAGTAGCCGGCCTTTGATAATTCTTTTCAGGATGTACGATAGACATCGATGTGCGGGTTTCCCTCGGTACCTCACTCAGTGACTGAAACGTCTCCGAATTTTTGACAAATTCTACTATGGTACCCTTCAGTTCATCAAAAGTGTGAGGGCCCTTGATGAGGAGGAAATCGGAGAGCCGCTTATCCCCCATAGCCGCCTTACGCAGCATTCCGTACTTGGCTTGGGCGTTGAACCCAGCCTTTTCATAAAGATCACACAAGTACACCAATGAGCTTAACAAATCGTCGAAGTTGAGCCGGGCCTCTATGGCGGTACGAATCATCTCATCTGGTTCTACCTCCTTAGCATACTCTTTCACAAGCCACTCACATACCTCACCGAAGTTACGCCCATTCCCGTTAAGAGACCACCCGTCGATAAACTTGGACTTATATTTGTGCTTTGCGTCACCATGAAGATAGGCGAAGATACTTGCGGCCTTCTCTTCATCGCCCTTCTCTCGCATCACAACGTTGACATATGTGTAAAGAAACTCCTCAACGTCTTCAGTCTTGCCCCTGTGAACGTTATACGAGCAGCGTTGAGATCCATGATTACAGAAAAGAAATCCCCCGAAGTGTTCCTTACTACTGCTCAACTCGAATACCTCGGGTGCAACCCCCTCCACAAGAGTACCAAATGATAGGGGTAAATCGGCGGGAGAAGAGATCCTCAGAACCAATTACCCTGAGAAGGAGGTGTTGCGAGCGACAAAAGTGCTGCCGTGGTATTGTTGAACGAACAAAAGGGAGTGTATATAGAAGAGAGTTGAGGAAGCTACAAGCAAGTATAAAAGGGGCAGGGTCTACCACCGACGCTCTGCGACTAGCGTAAGAAAAAGTTTTCTTGGGTCTGAAGTTGACTCT
The DNA here is from genome assembly GCA_002205965.3 of Kappaphycus alvarezii. Taxonomy (NCBI): domain Eukaryota; phylum Rhodophyta; class Florideophyceae; order Gigartinales; family Solieriaceae; genus Kappaphycus; species Kappaphycus alvarezii. Next base: position 493,658 of record NADL03000721.1, on the reverse strand, counting down.
CAACTTCCTACTACTCGGGACTTGGCTTGAAGTTGTCTGCCAACTTCCTTTATGCTTTGTGTTTGACTTAACTTGTTGAGCGCCCCGCTCGGGTATGCTGGCTCCCAAGTAGTCCTACCATTTCATGCAAACAGCCCCTTATATAGAGTTTTCAACCCTCACTTCTGTAGCATCTATACAGTACCTATGTGCCAAATCTGCACCGCCACAGTACAGTGCAAAGCATCCCTCTAAAAATAATTAAAAATATAATTGTAAGTACAGTGACAGCTCAGCCAGCGCAGCATGCCAACTCAGCCAGCACAGCATGCCAACTCGCCAGCGCAGCATGCCAACTCAGCCAGCGCAGCCAACTCAGCCAGCGCAGCATGCCAAGGAATATCTACAATTTTCATTATATCAGACCACCCGGTTAGCACTTAGCCAGCAGTATAGTCGGATCTTGCAGCGGACACCCGTTTTACTGATGCCATAAAGTTACCACTGTCGACAGTTGGCATTGTCCGCCGCCGTATCTACCAGCGACTGAGTTGCACCCTGTGGTCCACCATCGCTGAAGCTATCCCATCGCGAGCACCGATGCGCACGGACGACGAAGTACATCCGGTTAGATCTTAACCGTATAGTTAGGACGTGCGCAGTCCACAGTAGATACTGAACTCATTAAACTTCTTCTTCTTTCGCCCGGGCTCTTCCCCGTCGGCGTCAAAACGCCGATGCCCCGCAACTGAAGAAGCCCAGGCGTCGGAGTTCCTCATGGTGCCCAACGCACCACTGGCGCCCAGGGCCGGTCTCCCTCCCACCATCGCCTCCGCGGCAACGATGGGTAACGAGTCCGCACCGCTCGTTTCCATGCAGCCAATGATGGCTGGCGTGCAAGGTGCGGAGGAGCCCCACCATTAGTCAACAGGCCAGTCGGCCTAAATCCGCTCATCCCCACCATGGATTCGGTCCACCCCATGGAATCGGACCCCACGCCGCATGATACATCGGCGTCATTCCCCTTGCCCACTCCCCTGGAAATCCTCTCAACACCCTACCGCGACAGGGATATCTTCCAAGATATTCCCGCCCCTGCCTCTCGCAATTTATCCTCCTGTTTATCAAGTTGGTGAAAGCTGCGACGAATGCTCGTGGGAAGACGCCACTCAACGAGCATTCCTTCACCTCCACATGCTGCCCACGGCTGTCCTCCGTCGCTGCCTTTGAGGAGAGCGCGGATGGCGGGACCTCAAGAGCCAACGGATCACCCTCCGAGAGCGCCTCCGTCGTGCGCACACGGGCTCGCAGTGGGGAGCACTATGGGCCGAAGCTCTCGCAGCACACCAAGCACGGCTTGAATGGTGGGAACGAAACACGCTGTATGCCCCAACGGTCCCGGCGACATCGGGCGCGCCCGTCGTGCAGAGGCCCTTTGCGCTGATGCGCGATACGGTAAGGCCATGCGCGCCCTCCACAATGGCCCGCTCGCCGACGTCAACGACCCGGCGACGATTCAGCGGCTCAGGGATCTGCACCCGACCCGCCGCGCCCTGTCTCGCCGCTCCCGGAAGGACGACTCCCGCCGCCCCCGTGCATCACTGAGGCCGCTATGGAACACGCGGTCCGCGGCGTCCCGCGGGACACCACCGCCGGACCCGAACGAACGCCGTCCCGCTGGTTCCACCTCTTGGTTAAGACTCGCGTCAGTCCTGAGGCCGGCGTGACCGGTCTGCGTGTCCTGACACAGCTTGTTTCCCGGCTCGTACGGGGGGAACTCCCGGACGCTGTGCTCCCCCTCGTGGCAGCGGCGACGCTCCTCCCGCTGCAGCCGACTCCCGACAAGGTCCGCCCGATCGCCATCGGGTCTGTGCTTCGCAGGATAGTGACGAAGGCACTGCTCCCGCCGCAATAGCCGATTCACACTCGGTTCTGTCGCCGCATCAGACGGCCAATGGTGTTAAAGCCGGGTTGGACTCTATTGTCCACGACACCCGCACGACACTACGCCGCTTCTCCGCCACCCGAACGTTCGCCACGGTCCTCATAGACGCCAACAACGCCTTTAACGCGTTGATCGGCAGTCTATGCGACCACCTACCAATGCTCGCCCCTCGCTAGCCCGCTTCGCAAACATGATCTATGCCGAATGCAACGCCATTGCTTGTCCCGAACCGGGATCGCACCGTCATACCAAGTGCCCAGGCACCCAACAGGGTGACCCGGCCAGCATGTTGTTGTTCTCGCTAACGATTCACCCTCATCCGTCGGGTTGCTGAGATCCCAACATTGCTCTCTGCCAATGGTACGCCGATGACGGCACGATCGTCGGGAACCTTGGCGCCATCCGTCAGGCGCTCCGCTCCTTGCCCGAGATGGTCCCACGGTTGGGTTCCACGTCAACCAACGGAAGACACGCATACATTGCCTCACGTCATGCCGCCGGATCGAGCAGCCCTCCTAGCGGAATTCCCTCTCGCCGAATGCTCGCGGGACGCTTTCCGCTTCTAGGGGCCCCCATTGGAACAAAACGTTCACGGAGAGTTTTCTCCGGTCTAAGATTGCTCAGTGCCGCCGTACCCTGGACCGCCTCCTGCTGGTCCGCGACGCCCGCGCCCGGTTCCACATGCACCGGATCTGTGCCTCTGCATGCCTCCTATTGCATGCATTCAAGCTCTCAGATCCGCGCTTAGCAGAGTCCGCCGCTGAAGAATTTGATGATCTACAACGGTCATCATATGAAAAGTTACACGGCATAGCTCTCACGGACCGAGCCTGGGACCAAGTGTGCCTCCCCATGCACCTCGGAGGCCAGGGCTTCGAAAGCATCGCCTCGTGCCTCCACGGCGCTGCCGCCGCCAGCATCATTGATGCTGCGCCCGCACGGCAGCGAACTTCCGCATACGCCACGCCGCGTGCTTGTGCACTAGCTTCTGGCCGCTACCGCGGCGACCGGTCCTTCCTCCTCCGTCAGGCTGGCCTTCTCTCCGCCGTTTCGCCCTCTCCATCCCCGGAATAGTCGACCTTTCCACCCTTGACCCTCCAACTCTAGCTGCTTCACCCACCAACACACTAACCCTTCTCAAACGGGTGCAGCAAGAGGCGCGGGCAAGAGTACATTGCACGACGACTCCTGGGAGAATGCCCAAACCCGACCGCCCATAGCGACGCCGACATTCGACATCGCATCCGTGGCCTAGCGTTCCGCCGCACCCGCTGCGGCGTTTCTCTTCGCTCATCCCACGGAAGCTACGAAGGTCCACACTACACACTGGCAGACCATGCTCCGCCGTCACCTCGGACTGCCAGTGTATGATGACTCCATGGCCCTCAACTGCCACCACTGTGACCACCCCTTGGACACCCTCGGGGATCACGCCGCCGACCTCTGCTGCCCTGGTTTCGGCCGTCGTCACCGCCACAACTCGCTATGTAATGCGATTGCGACGCACGTTACCCGCGCCGCGGGTCTGGATACTCGGCAAGAGGTTCCGTTCCTCGCCGGGCACTGAGCTCCGCCCCGCCGATATCCTTGTACAACCACCACCAACCCCGGAAGGCACAACGTTGCGCCCCATTGCCTGTGACATCACCGTCGTTTCACCGTTCAAGGCCGCAGTTCGCACCAAGGCGACCCAGGTTGCCGGAGGCGCTGCTGAACTGGCGGCCCGCGACAAGGTTACAACCCTGGAACGCAACATCGCCCGACGACTCCCCGCTCCATCGACTGGCCCATCTTCTGCGCCTTACACGCCGAACTTCACGTTTCGACCTCTGGCGTTTGATTCCTAGGTGCCCCTTCCCCTGGAACTATTTTATCGAGGAGTTAGTTCGCGGATCGCGTCCAAGTGTCACTCGACAGTTGGCATTGTCCGCCGCCGTATCTACCAGCGACTGAGTTGCACCCTGTGGTCCTCCATCGCCGAAGCTATCCTGTCCCGAGCACCGATGCGCACGGACGACGAAGTACATCCGGTTAGATCTTAACCGTATAGTTAGGACGTGCGCAGTCCACAGTAGATGATACTGAACGCATTAAACTTCCACTCCAATTGTTCTACCTATATTTTCCCGCCCCGGCCCGCCCTGACGTTTTCAACGTCCTCGCTCACCTCCGTCTGACGTACCCGGACCTGTACGTTTCGCCTCTCACGCTCACGCAACACTGCGCCACGGTGGATATCTCTGCCGCCCACGGTGTGGCCACCCGCCTCCAACGTGAAGCGGCTCGCCTGGTGAGCCCCAAACTGCGTTCGTGGGTTGCCCCTCACGTCCGCAACGCCATGGCGATAGCCCTCCGTCACGATGCCCGCCTCATTGCTGAGGCGCGCCGCCCGACCCGCGGGAATCCCGCCCGCACGCCCGCTCAAACACCGACCGAACATCCCGCCAAACCCACCGCCCCGGCCCCGACCAAAACCGTCGCGGCCTCACCCGGCCCCGCACAAGCCCCCAAACGCCCCAACGGGGGCACACCCTCCTCCCCCCCTGCCGCTCCCCGCCCCGCCGCTGGACACACTCCGGACCTCACACTCCGCTCCCCGGGCTCTTCCCCGTCGGCGTCAAAACGCCGATGCCCCGCAACTGAAGAAGCCCAGGCATCGGAGTTCCTCATGGTGCCCAACGCAACACCGGCGCCCAGGGCCGCTCTCCCTCCCACCGTCGCCTCCGCGGCAACGATGGGTAACGAGTCCGCACCGGTCGTTTCCATGAAGCCAATGATGGCTGCGTACAAGGTGCGAGGGCCCAACCATCAGTCAACAGGCCAGTCGGCCTAACTCCGCTCCTCCCCACCATGGATTCGGTCCACCCCATGGAATCGGACCCCACGCCGCATGATACATCGGCGTCATTCCCCTTGCCCACTCCCCTGGAAATCCTCTCAACACCCTACCGCGACAGGGATATCTTCCAAGATATTCCCGCCCCCTGCCTCTCGCAATTTATCCTCCTGTTTATCAAGTTGGTGAAAGCTGCGGCGAACGCTCGTGGGGAAGACGCCACTCAACGAGCATTCCTTCACCTCCACATGCTGCCCACGGCTGTCCTCCGTCGCTGTCTTCGAGGAGAGCGCGGATGGCGGGACCCCAAGAGCCAACGGATCGCCCTCCGAGAGCGCCTCCGTCGTGCGCACACGGGCTCACAGTGGGGAGCACTATGGGCCGAAGCTCTCGCAGCACACCAAGCACGGCTTGAATGGTGGGAACGAAACACGCTGTATGCCCCAACGGTCCCCGGCGACATCGGGCGCGCCCGTCGTGCAGAGGCCCTTTGCGCTGATGCGCGATACGGTAAGGCCATGCGCGCCCTCCACAATGGCCCGCTCGCCGACGTCAACGACCCGGCGACGATTCAGCGGCTCAGGGATCTGCACCCGACCCCGCCGCGCCCTGTCTCGCCGCTCCCGGAAGGACGACTCCCGCCGCCCCCGTGCATCACTGAGGCCGCTGTGGAACACGCGGTCCGCGGCGTCCCGCGGGACACCACCGCCGGACCCGAACGAACGCCGTCCCGCTGGTTCCACCTCTTGGTTAAGACTCGCGTCAGTCCTGAGGCCGGCGTGACGGTCTGCGTGTCCTGACACAGCTCGTTTCCCGGCTCGCACGGGGGAACTCCCGGACGCTGTGCTTCCCCTCGTGGCAGCGGCGACGCTCCTCCCGCTGCAGCCGACTCCCGACAAGGTCCGCCCGATCGCCATCGGGTCTGTGCTTCGCAGGATAGTGACGAAGGCACTGCTCCCCGCCGCAATAGCCGATTCACACTCGGTTCTGTCGCCGCATCAGACGGCCAATGGTGTTAAAGCCGGGTTGGACTCTATTGTCCACGACACCCGCACGACACTACGCCGCTTCTCCGCCACCCCGAACGTCGCCACGGTCCTCATAGACGCAACAACGCCTTTAACCGCGTTGATCGGCAGTCTATGCTGGACCACCTACCAATGCTCGCCCCCTCGCTAGCCCGCTTCGCAAACATGATCTATGGCCGAATGCAACCGCCATTGCTTGTCCCGAACCGGGATCGCACCGTCATACCAAGTGCCCAGGGCACCCAACAGGGTGACCCGGCCAGCATGTTGTTGTTCTCGCTAACGATTCAACCCCTCATCCGTCGGGTTGCTGAGATCCCCAACATTGCTCTCTGCCAATGGTACGCCGATGACGGCACGATCGTCGGGAACCTTGGCGCCATCCGTCAGGCGCTCCGGCTCCTTGCCCGAGATGGTCCCACGGTTGGGTTCCACGTCAACCACGGAAGACACGCATACATTGGCCTCACGTCATGCCGCCGGATCGAGCAGCCCTCTTAGCGGAATTCCCTCTCGCGAATGCTCGCGGGACGGCTTTCCGCTTCTAGGGGCCCCCATTGGGAACAAAACGTTCACGGAGAGTTTTCTCCGGTCTAAGATTGCTCAGTGCCGCCGTACCCTGGACCGCCTCCTGCTGGTCCGCGACGCCCGCGCCCGGTTCCACATGCACCGGATCTGTGCCTCTGCATGCCTCCTATCGCATGCATTCAAGCTCTCAGATCCGCGCTTAGCAGAGTCCGCCGCTGAAGAATTTGATGATCTACAACGGTCATCATATGAAAAGTTACACGGCATAGCTCTCACGGACCGAGCCTGGGACCAAGTGCCTCCCCATGCACCTCGGAGGCCAGGGCTTCGAAAGCATCGCCTCGTGCCTCCACGGCGCTGCCGCCGCCAGCATCATTGATGCTGCGCCCGCACGGCAGCGAACTTCCGCATACGCCACGCCGCGTGCTTGTGCACTAGCTTCTGGCCGCTACCGCGGCGACCGGTCCTTCCTCCTCCGTCAGGCTGGGCCTTCTCTCCGCCGTTTCGCCCTCTCCATCCCCGGAATAGTCGACCTTTCCACCCTTGACCCTCCAACTCTAGCTGCTTCACCCACCAACACACTAACCCTTCTCAAACGGGTGCAGCAAGAGGCGCGGGCAAGAGTACATTGGCACGACGACTCCTGGGAGAATGCCCCAAACCCGACCGCCATAGCGACGCCGACATTCGACATCGCATCCGTGGCCTAGCGTTCCGCCGCAGCCCCGCTGCGGCGTTTCTCTTCGCTCATCCCACGGCAGCTACGAAGGTCCACACTACACACTGGCAGACCATGCTCCGCCGTCACCTCGGACTGCCAGTGTATGATGACTCCATGGCCCTCAACTGCCACCACTGTGACCACCCCTTGGACACCCTCGGGGATCACGCCGCCGACCTCTGCTGCCCTGGTTTCGGCCGTCGTCACCGCCACAACTCGCTATGTAATGCGATTGCGACGCACGTTACCCGCGCCGCGGGTCTGGATACTCGGCAAGAGGTTCCGTTCCTCGTCCCGGGCACTGAGCTCCGCCCCGCCGATATCCTTGTACAACCACCACCAACCCCGGAAGGCACAACGTTGCGCCCCATTGCCTGTGACATCACCGTCGTTTCACCGTTCAAGGCCGCAGTTCGCACCAAGGCGACCCAGGTGCCGGAGGCGCTGCTGAACTGGCGGCCCGCGACAAGGTTACAACCCTGGAACGCAACATCGCCCGACGACTCCCCGCTCCATCGACTGGCCCATCTTCTGCGCCTTACACGCCGAACTTCACGTTTCGACCTCTGGCGTTTGATTCCCTAGGTGCCCCTTCCCCTGGAACTATTGCATTTATCGAGGAGTTAGTTCCGCGGATCGCGTCCAAGTGTCACTCGACAGTTGGCATTGTCCGCCGCCGTATCTACCAGCGACTGAGTTGCACCCTGTGGTCCTCCATCGCCGAAGCTATCCTGTCCGAGCACCGATGCGCACGGACGACGAAGTACATCCGGTTAGATCTTAACCGTATAGTTAGGACGTGCGCAGTACAGTAGTACTGCGCGTCAGTCCACAGTAGATACTGAACGCATTAAACTTCCACTCCACCATAGATACAGTCCACAGTAGATACTGAACGCATTAAACTTCCTTCCGTTCCTTCCTTCCTCAATGAAGTAAAGTTTCTTCTATAAGGTTTTCTTCGAAATCGCTCCAAAAAAACACTTTTCCAACAACCAACGTCACCACCCTCATGCCCCCTTCCCCCCCGGCGCCTTCCGCGCGCCCGCCCGGCGCCCCGCCGCGCTCGGCATGGATGGGTACATCCTATGCCGCCGTTGCGTCACGCCCGCCCCGCCGCCCACAAACCGCCCCCACACTAGTGCCCATCACCAAGGTCGAGCTTCCACGCGTCGACCCTGCTATTGGCGCACGTGTCATGAGCCTCCCGCGGCTCAAGCGCTCATGGCCAACCGGCCAATGCCTCTCCCCAGGCCCTCGCCCGTGCTCGGGAGCTCGTCGCTCTCGGCGCCTCCGCCCCCGGTCGTTCTCAATCCGCGCACGGGGGAGCTTGAGCCAACGCCCCCTCCCGCCCCGCAACTCGCCCACTGGGCATCGCCACCACCCCGGACCGCTCCTTCGCCTCCTACCAGGCTGCCCAACAGTTCCTCGGGGAGGCTGCCGCCCTCGCCAACACCGCGCTGCCCCCGCACGTCCTCATCCCTCACGTGGGAAAATGGACGTTCATTTACTTCCCCGATGCTGCCCGACAGGAGATGTTCTCCATCCTAGCCCACCTCCAGTGCATGTTTCCGGACCTGCAAACCACAACGACGACCATCGCGGCCACCGCCGCAGCCCTGGATGACTCCGCTTCCCAAGGAGTCGTGACACGCCTTGGCCGAGAGGCCAACCGCCTACTCGACCCAACCCTTCGCTCCTGGGTCCTTCCCTACGTCCGCACGGCCCTCGCAACGACCCTGCGCCACCACGCTCGCGACGTCATCGACACCCGTCGTGCCGCCCGAGCTCGCCCCTCACCCGCCCAACCCAAGACCCCCGTCCCACCCAAGACCCCGCCAATCCCACCCGCCCACCCGTTGTGAGCCCCGCTCACCCCACCGCCCCGACCTCTCCTGGCTCCGCCCGCAACAAGCGCCCCAACGCGCTACCGGCCTCCTCCGCCCCTCCCGCCCCCGGGCACGCCCCGCAACAATCCCCCGACCTCACCCTGCAATCCCCGGGCTCTTCACCCTCGGCGACCAAACGCCGCTGCGCTGCATCCGAAGAGGCCCCCGCGGCGGAGTTCCTGATGGTGCCCACCGCAACCCCGACGCTCCCGGCCGTTCTGCCGCCCACTGTCGCCTCCTCGGCGCCACAGGGTCGGGAGTCCGCCACACACGCCGCCATGCCGCCGTCGTCCATAGGCATGCAAGATGTCCCACCTCCGACCCAGGGACCCACTCAAGACCCCCGCTGCCCCCTTCCTCCAGCTGTCGGTGCGTCCGCAATGGAAGGAGTGCGGTCGGGTGACGGCTCCTCCGCCTAAGCATCCTCCCATGGACATCTCCACCCCACCCCATCCTCCCTCCTCCGCTGCCTCTCCTTACCAAGCCCCGAAGACATCCTCCGCACCCCATACCGGGAAAGGGACATCTTCCAGGATATCCCATTCCCATGTCTCAAGCCCTTCACTCTCCTGTTTATCAAGCTGGTACAAGCCGCCGCCAACGCAAGGGGGACGAGGCCACCTACCGTGCCTTCCTGCACCTCCACATGCTGCCAACCGCTGTCCTCCGCCGCAGCTTGCGCGGGGAGGATGGCTGGCAGCATAACAAAGGTCAACGGGCCGCACTAAGTGCCCGAATCCGACGCGCCCATACCGGAGCTGAGTGGAACACCTTGTGGTTTGAAGCCCTTCGCGCCCATGAAGCACGCTCTGAATGGATCCAGCAGCACCGCCCCGCCTACGGCTCGGGCTCCAGCGACGCTCGGCGCGCCCGTCGCGCTGAAGCCCTCTGTGCAGACGCCCGCTACGGCAAGGCCATGCGGTCCCTGCACAACGCTCCGCTAGCCGATGTGAACGACCCGCACACCATACAAGCGCTGCGTGATCTTCACCCCGCGCCCCCGCGCCCGATCACGCCCATTCCTGAAGATGGCCTTCCTCCTCCACCATCAATCACGGCAGACGCCGTAGAGCAGGCTGTACGAGGTATTTCTCGTGGTACGACCGCGGGACCGGACCGCACGCCGGCACGCTGGTTCCACTTGCTAGTCAAAACATCGGTCAGCCCGGCCGCCGGGGTGACAGGGAAAAGTGTGCTTACGAAGTTGGTGATGCGGATCGCGCGTGGGGAACTGCCGGACTCGGTCCTGCCCCTGCTCGCTGCCGCAACATTACTCCCGCTACGGCCGAGACCGGACAAAATTCGTCCCATCGCTGTGGGGTCGGTCCTCCGCCGCATCGTCACCAAGACGCTGCTGCCGAGCGCCATCGATGACTCTCGAGACTTCCTCGCGCCATTCCAAACGGCCAACGGTATCAAGGCCGGGATGGACGCGGTCATCCATGACACCCGCACCCTGCTTCGCCGTTTCACTGGTGCTCCGCATGTTGCCACGGTCCTCATTGACGCGCACAACGCTTTCAACCGCGTTGATCGCCAGTCAATGCTGTCTCAACTTCCTGCACTCGCTCCTTCTCTGGCCCGCTTCGTGAATATGATATACGGTCGTATTCAGCCACCGTTGCTTATACCGAATCGCCAGAACACGGTCATCCGAGTGCTCAGGGCACCCAGCAGGGCGACCCGGCCAGTATGTTGCTGTTTTCCCTCACGATCCAACCATTAATTCGGAAAATCGCCGAGGACAGCGACATCGTGCTTAATCAATGGTACGCGGATGACGGGACTCTCATAGGGACACTTCAGGGTCTGCGCCGCGCTCTCCACCTCCTGCAGGCTGAGGGTCCGGCTGTGGGCCTCTATGTCAACGCGAGGAAGACGCGCATTTACTGGCCGAACACGCTCCTGCCGGACCGCACGGAATTCCTCCGGGTTTTTCATCTGTCCGAGTGCTCGCGCGACGGCTTCGAGCTCCTAGGAGCGCCGATGGGCAACCGGGCCTTCACCGATGCATACCTACGGGACAAGGTCGATGGGTGCCGCCGCACCCTCCGACTGCTGACCCACGTTCGTGACCCCCGCGCCCGTTTCCACATGCACCGGCTGTGCGCGTCGGCATGCCTCGTCACCCACGCGTTCCGGCTCGCCGACCCACAACACTCGGCCCCCGCTGCACAAGCCTTTGACGCCCTGCAGAGGTCGTCGTACTCGGAGCTACACGGGATCGCCCTCACAGACACTGCATGGGACCAAGTCACGCTACCCATCCGCCAGGGAGGTCAGGGATTTACCCTCATCTCTCCGTTCCTACACGGCTCGGTCGCAGCTAGTATCATCGACGCGGTTCCGGCACGTGAGAGATCGGCATCGTATACCACGCAACGTTCTGCCGCCGTCTCTGGTCACCGATACCGAGGTGACAGGGCGTTCCTGGTCCGACAAGCCTTGCCGCGAATCCGTGATTTCCTGCAATGTATCCCTGGGCGCCCGTACTCCGTCGACCTCGGCCCCTTTGACCCATGCCTGCTTGCTGCCAAACCATCCAACCTCCAAACCTTCTTAAATGGTGTGCAGCAGGAGGCACAGGCAAAGGTCCACTGGCGCGACGACTCATGGTTGACACACCCCAACCCGGCTCAGCACAGCACTGAAGAAGTTCGACATCGGATCCGTGGCCTGGCGTTCCGGAACAGCCCCGCCGCCGCTTTTCTCATCGCTCACCCCACAACCGCTACGGTGGTGTCCTCGGCCCACTGGCAGACCATGCTCCGCCGGCACCTAGGCCTCCCCGTGTACGACGACTCCCGCCCGCTCACCTGTGCCCACTGCAATCAAACTTTGGACGCACTCGGGGACCACGCGGCTGACCTCTGCCCTGCCGGTTCGGCCGCCCGCACCGCCACAACTCGCTGCGCAACGTTTTCGCCTACCACGTTGCTCGCGCCGCGGGCCTGGACTGCCAATACGAAGTCCCGCTCCTTGTCCCGGGAACGAATATCCGTCCTGCGGACATTCTCATACAACCCCCCCCCTGCCCACTGGTCAACAGGTCCGCCCCATAGCCTGCGACCTAACCATTGTCTCGCCGTTCAAACAAGGTGTGCGCACAAGGGCCACCCAAATGGCCGGCGGCGCCGCCGACATTGCCCATCGAGACAAAGTCACAGACCTGGAGCGCAAACTGGTACGCCGCATCCCGCCCCCTTCGCACAACACCCTCCAGGAACCGAACTTCAAGTTTCAGCCCCTGGCTTTCGACTCCTTGGGTGCCCCATCCCCCGCCTCTATCCTGTTCATCGAAGACTTCATCCCGCGCATCGCAGAGAAGTTCAACACAACCACAGCAGTGATCCGCAGACGTATTTATCAGCGCATTAGTTGCACACTGTGGTCTTCTATTGCAATGGCGATTCTATCGCGAGCCCCACTGCACGTGCCTGACGTGGAACATCCGGTTAGTTCTTAGCCGTATAGTCAGTCCTGCAGTGTACACGATAGATACTCAATGAAGTAAAGGATCCGACTGATGGCATAAATTTACCACCAATAACATCCAAAGTTACCACCACACCAACAAAAGTTTGAAAGCTTCTTCCTCGACTTCTGCTTCCTCCGTCTATCCTCCAACAAAATCTACCACGCCCCTCATGCCCCCTCTTTCTTACGCGGCTGTGGCGGCGGTCGCTGCGCCGCCTCAGGTCCCTACCGCCACCCTCGTGGAGCTATCCCCCACCGACGTACCGGAACTCTCCACCCTTCTTCCACCCCCCACCAACCCGCCGCTTACCCTGGCAGAAGCGGAGATAATCATGGCCGACCCTACCCTCCGCGCCGACCCCCGCCGTTCCGAGGCCAGACGCCTAGTCTCTTCCGTCGGGCCCATCCAGAATCTGTGCCCACGCACTGGCCTCCTCCCCACCCCCCCGAAAAATGTCATCTCCATTGGCATTTCCCCATCCGTTGACCCCAGCCGTGCGTTCCGCTCATATGACCACGCGCAAAAGGCCCTCCTCGCTGCGGCGGCTGACGTCGGTCTCGCTATGCCGTCCCACGTCCTCCTTCCGCATTTCGGGCAGTGGACCTACGTCTACATCCCCGAACCGACCCTGCCGCGGTTCTACCGCATTCTAGCCCAAATGAAATTCTCATTCAAGGACCTCCAGGTGACGACGTCCTCACCGGCCGCCTCACTCCACTGCCTCCCGCCCCATGCGGCACGTGGCGCCGCTGCATGGCTTGCCCGAGAAATCCGGGCCATCACCAGCACCTCTGTGCGCTCCACGGTCCCACTCGAGACGCGTCGAGCCCTCCGCGACGCTCTCGTGGCATCTCGCCAGGCCCTCGAGACCGCCCTCAACGAAAGAAGAAACGCCACCCGTGCCATCCTCACGGCTCCCGACCCAAGCCCCAAGACCCCGACCGTCAACACCTCGACCTCCACCGCATCCCAGGCCCCTCCCGTGACCGCCACCCCAGCCGCTCCTTCCCCGTCCTTCCTCCCGCGTCCCAGGCCCCAAACGCCCTTCTGCCACCCCGCATCGTCGCCCGCTGACAAATTCCACACGTCGACAGGAGTTATCCGCAATCGGATTTATAGGCGCATTAGTAGCACAATCTGGTCGTCGAGCGCACAATCTATTGAATCGCGTATGTCGCTGCACGTGGCCGACGTGGACCACCCGGTTAGCACTTAGCAACGAGTTGCGTAAGCACCCCCTTGCCCGTAATACCGGCTTCCGGGCTTACTGGCGTCTGCACGAGCAGATGGAACCAGCGCGCCGGCGTACGATCAGGGCCGGCCGCCGTATCCCGGGAAAGGCGGCGGACGGCGTTCTCAACGGCTTCTGTTGTAACAACAGGCGGCGGTGGGAGGGAGTCTGTTGGGATGGGTGTGATCGGGCGCGGGGCGCGGGGTGTAAGGTGCGGAGTGCTTCGATGGTTGCAGGGTCGTTCACATCTGCTAGCGGGGCATTGTGAAGCGACCTCATTGCCTTGCCGTAGCGGGCATCAGCACATAGAACTTGCGCTCGCCGCGCCCTGCGCGCGGGGCTGGACACAGGCCTTGAGCGGTGTTGTTCCGTCCATTCGGTGCGGGCGTGGTGTGCATTCAAGGCTTCAGACCAGAGGGCTGCCCACTCAGTGCCAGTATGGGCCCGACGGATCCGGGAGCTGAGTGCTGCGTGTTGGCCCTTGGGGTGCTGCCATCCTTGTTCTCCTCGTAGGGAGCGGCGCATGACCGCAGTAGGAAGCATGTGGAGATGAAGAAATGCCCGGCGGGTGGCATCATCGCCTCGAGCGTTGGCCGCTGTGCGGATCAGCTTGGTGAACAGTAGGATGAAGGGCTTGAGGCATGGGAAGGGAATGTTTTGGAAGATGTCCGCCTCACGAAATGGGGTGCGGAGGACTTCAGGGGGGAAGGAAGGTGAGAGTTGTCTTCGGGGATGGGGGGAAGGGGATTGAGGGTTAGAGGAGTCATTGCGATGTGTTGAGGGGGGGGGTGTGAGCGATTACGCAGATTGGCCCTGCGGGTCGGTCGACACCGCCACGGCCATTTCACATACATCCTCTGGGGTCGGCACTTCCTTCGTGTCGAGTGCAGCCGGCAGAGCGTCCGGCATGGCGGAGTCCAAGGTAGTCACGGGAGGGGGATGATCGGGTCCGCGGGACAGCCGACGGTTGGTCGGGGCCTCGCTCATGCCGTGCTGCCGGGAGAGTCGGGAGGGGTGGCACCATGAGGGTGTCGACTCCTTTTTCTTGTGCCGGCCCGGCGGGTTGGGTCGCTGCCGGGCAGCGACGCTTCGTGGCCGACGGGGAGCCGCCGGGCGAGTTAAGGGTTGCATCCTCGTCCTCGGACGGGGTGCCTTGAGGTCTTATGGCGGGCGACGATGTAGGCGGGGTGGCAGAAGGGCGTTTGGGGGCCTGGGACGCGGGAGGAAGGACGGGGGAAGGAGCGGCTGGGGTGGCGGTCACGGGAGCGGCCTGGGATGCGGTGGAGGTCGAGGTGTTGACGGTCGGGGTCTTGGGGCTTGAGTCGGGAGCCGTGAGGATGGCACGGGTGGCGTTTCTTCTTTCGTTGAGGGCGGTCTCGAGGGCCTGGCGAGATGCCACGAGAGCGTCGCGGAGGGCTCGACGCGTCTCGAGTGGGACCGTGGAGCGCACAGAGGTGCTGGTGATGGCCCGGATTTCTCGGGCAAGCCATGCAGCGGCGCCACGTGCCGCATGGGGCGGGAGGCAGTGGAGTGAGGCGGCCGGTGAGGACGTCGTCACCTGGAGGTCCTTGAATGAGAATTTCATTTGGGCTAGAATGCGGTAGAACCGCGGCAGGGTCGGTTCGGGGATGTAGACGTAGGTCCACTGCCCGAAATGCGGAAGGAGGACGTGGGACGGCATAGCGAGACCGACGTCAGCCGCCGCAGCGAGGAGGGCCTTTTGCGCGTGGTCATATGAGCGGAACGCACGGCTGGGGTCAACGGATGGGGAAATGCCAATGGAGATGACATTTTTCGGGGGGGTGGGGAGGAGGCCAGTGCGTGGGCACAGATTCTGGATGGGCCCGACGGAAGAGACTAGGCGTCTGGCCTCGGAACGGCGGGGGTCGGCGCGGAGGGTAGGGTCGGCCATGATTATCTCCGCTTCTGCCAGGGTAAGCGGCGGGTTGGTGGGGGGTGGAAGAAGGGTGGAGAGTTCCGGTACGTCGGTGGGGGATAGCTCCACGAGGGTAGCGGTAGGGCCCTGAGGCGGCGCAGCGACCGCCGCCACAGCCGCGTAAGAAAGAGGGGGCATGAGGGGCGTGGTAGATTTTGTTGGAGGATAGACGGAGGAAGCAGAAGTCGAGGAAGAAGAAGAAGAAGAAGAAGGCGGTTAAGTGGTAAAGAAGAAGTTTCTTGTGGTGGTAACGGGGTACCTGAAAGGCAAAATAATGTCAACAAACGTTTGACACGTGGCCGACGTGGCCGACGTGGAGCATCCGGTTTTGCTGTAAAGTCGAATCATGCAGTTAGTTCCTAGCCGTATAGTTGGGACTGCACTGTAGACGATAGATACTCTCTGAAATAAAGTCTTTCACGCAGTAGAGTTGTCCGCAAACAAAAATAGTTGTAATTGACAAACTTCCTTCAAGAAGTTATACGCAATATGAATAAAAACTCATTAAGAAAAGGCGTCACTCACCACAAATCACTGTACAATCCTATAGAATACACTAGTACAGGACATCGAGTCCTCTTCCCATTCGATGGAGGAGACCCATCGCCGTGTCGCCCCTGCGTGCAACCGTTGAAGTCAATTGAAAATTGTAAGAGAAATAAAGGAAGATATGGAACGCGAGGACGAAGACTTCAACCAAATCAATGTCAATGGAGTACTCCTCCTGCGTCTCTTGAACATCTATAAATCATGTAATTTGGTATTAGATGCCGGTCTGACCATCATTACTGAACCGAATGACGAAAATGACGAAGAAGATTTCTCTATGAATCCATCGATTGGCAAAATTAGTCGTCTTTAAAATCTTATAGAGGGGAATACGTCACTTTTCGAGGTAATTAGAAGGGTTTTCCTTCTGAGATTGAAGCATTGGAAAATCGGATCTGCTTTCACTTTATGAGTCGGTGGAGGCATACAAACGAAATCCGAAATGGAACGGGACGGCCGCCAAAACTCAGTCTCCGCGAGCGTGTACTCTCTACTATAATGGACTTGCGAACTACTTGTTTCGCTCGCCCGGAAGCCGCAATCTGGAAGTATAGCAGAACGTCCTTTTTGGATGACGTTCAGTTTTTTATAGAGATTATTAGTGAGATTATGTCTTGTGAGATAGCATGGATTTGTCTAGGAGAACGGGCAACTATGAAAAATGAAATTCCTCTATTTCTGGGCTCTGTTAGGTTCGTTGATGGCACTCTTTTCGCATCAGAAGACCACCACATGAAAACCATAGAGCATATTCTATTGGGCGAAAGAATATGTAATGCTTTTATGTTGCAGTTGTAATTGACCTTGAAGAATTGCTTAGAGATGTGAATGATGTAACAAGGGTCCTATCATGATTTTACAGTCCTTCGTGACATGCAGACTGGATTCGACGCGAATGAAAGAGGATTTTTACTGTTGACCATAACAATACTCACCAATTAAAATACTTCGAAGGAGATTCTGGTTACCTCGTTTAGATTATTTCATACTAAGACGTATTGACTCGAGAATATTTGAAAATGTTGAAGATGATAAAGTCTTACGGCATTTAATGAGGTAAATTCTGGTTCCAGGTTCCGCGTGGAGTGGGGAATCGGCGGTTTAAACCAGTTGTTTCGAATAGTTCCCTGTACATGCCCAAATCGACGTAAATTTTTCTCTCTCATGTTTAGAAGTGCCGTTATTCTCACAAATTTCTGATATTCTAATAGAAGAGACTAAGGCATATCTTTGCGACCCAATTTAAATGGTAATCGAGGAAAATTGGAGTCTTAGATGCCAGTGATTTTTTAATACTTGAGCTTAAAAAATTCCTCAGTAATTACCTTCTGATCCCCAAATCCACCAAGAGAGCTATTCGGCGAACTATTTCGTGACTATCCAATGCCTTCACCTGTTTCGCTCACAGATCTTCCCTGTTATGCAAGTCCTCTTCTTGGGTCACTATTTGCTCTCTAAATGCAGTTGTTGAATTTTCAGACTGCTTGTCAACTACGAACACTATTGATGTAATTGTATTCATATTTTTCTCTGGTACCTTCCTCTTAGATAGCCTGAATAGTCTCTCCATGCCAGTTGGCGCATCTTCAGTGGCACAACGAAAGCTCCAGTCTCATCATGTACTATGTTATCCACGGGCACAAGAGCAGATCCGGATCCAACCAAGCTAGAGTCCTATGGAGTATCGTTATTGCTGGGGCTGCTGCTTATAAGCTTCTCCCGAATCGATGAAATCTTTCGCTTATTGTAGGTATCTCTTACCTTCAGCTTATGTAAGAGATCATCGTCCTGAAGCGTGAAGCGTTCTGGACAAGATGTATCTGATACGCCCGTAGAAATTCCTTCAATGCACTCCGAAGAGCATTCTGTAGTGTTCTATTATGCGGCATTTCACCTTAATCAAACGGCTTGCCCTACTCATCACATTGGCTTCTCTTATCTCTCAGGAACTCACTGTATAGCCTGCGCCAAACAGCAGCTGGAATAAGTTGTGTTCTAGACCGCTTGCGACACCTGCAGTAAGCATTCAAGTGACGACCATATGGGAGGATCAGAAATACGAGGAGTACTTTTGTTCGCTAGGGCGGTCCTAGATGGACCTATCGGATAATTCTGAGCAATCTCATTTTGAGTAGTCATAGGTATCGCAGAAAGCAACAGCGTTGAGGTAGGCGCGGCTGGTGGTACATAACCATTGGAATTGTCGCTTATTGCGGTGGCGAGGTTGATAGGTCCCAATTGTGATATGGAAGTTTGAAGAGCAAAGTCGTAGCGATGCAAGGGACGAAACGCAAGGGACAGGGAGTGCCAGAGATCTGGGATGGTTAATGGAGTAGACGCGCAGAAAGAATGTAGATGAGACAGAGTGAGGAAGAGATAGGATTGCTTGAAGGTGAATGGATCGGTTGACGTCAACAATCGCAATGAATGTTTTCAGTATGTCGTTAACTTTAAGTACGATTTTCAGGGTGCTTTCAAGTGTTCCAAATTTCGCAGTTAACAAAAAAAATTGCGGAAAAAACTCGAATCCATTTTACGTATTTGATATGTAAATGGTGGATTTGCTGGCAACCTCAGTGAATACAAATAATAAATGCAAGGATTACGCTAAAATATTTCTGCAACTATTTCTGAATGTACTGTAATCAATCACCAGCAATGCAACCTCAGATATAGTATTTATTTAAAATCTATTTTCTGAAATTTACATACGCCGAGTGCCTCACCTCCAAAAATTCCGCAGCACCGATGAGGAGACCGATAGAATCCATAAACACTGTGAACCTAGGCAGACTTAGCGACCTTACAGCCTTAGCTGTCAGGGATCGCCGTCAAAGGTGGCGTTCCCACGCCCCTATTTTATCCAGGAGGTATAGCTGCAATGAGACGACTACAGGAGTCAGAAACAATCTCATTACCCTCTGTTGGGTGATTTGAACTGAGCACCAAGATGAAGCACTACGACGTCTCACTAAGAGAATTGCCTCTCTTTTCCTCTACTTACATTCAATTAGTATTTCAACAACTGACAGAACGCGCGTTCTTCTCTCTATTTAGATTCAAAAACGTGGATATAATAAGAATGGCACAGTTTATCTCAATTGAGTAACCGTGCGATTAGAGGAGGGGGCCGTAGGCGAGGAAAAAAGTCCGTGTCTTGAAGGGCGCACGGAAAGGACTTCATAGCCAAGCTCCCTGTGGAAACGGGACGCTCAGCCCTTTTAAAATAACAGCTCTACAAATTCAAGGCAAAACTAAATGTTTGAGGTTCCAAAATCAGGCAAAGGCAACTTTATTACGAACTGGCATTCGAGCTACCAAGACACTTGTATACAAGACCAGGCGTAGTCTGCATTTGAGCAGCATGTCGCTTTGCATCTGTCACGGGAATTCACACATTGATTTAGCCTTAAGGAACTGATTATTTAGCTCTTCTTGACGTAAATTAATTTCAGTTTCTCGGACTATTTAACATGCCCGAGGCGCTCTTTTCCAGTTTGATCCGTTTTCGCTCAATCTCGAACTTCGTATTGGCCGACTCTTTCATCAATCTTCTCGTCGCCACCATTTTATCGCTCGCATATGTTATAAAGCTCTCCTACGCATCTTTTGAGGGCGTTTACTTGACTCTGGACTGTTTGAAGCGCTTCTTTTCTTCTTATATTGCAATGCCTTCATAATTTTATCTCTTTCAGCTTCCTTCTTCCCCTTCTCATCCATATTCATTATGTCAATACCAGACAACATCCCCTCGATGAAATCATTTTTCGCCTCAGCATGTTTCCTAGAAACTGGTCCGACCCCCAATTTCTCCGTCCGCTCCAGAGAGAACCCCACACTCCTTATTTTGAATATAAAAGTCTTCTAAAATATCCTTGAGTCTTCCTTGAGTGCTTCTGAAAGAAATATAAGGCAAAAATTGAGGTTAGCACTACAGTGCTCAGCAACACGTCTATATCACGCCACTTTATCAATATGACGCGACATATGGGCCATGATGGAGGATACCTCTTAGGCAACAATCAGTTCATCGATTTCGGTAAACTTGAACTTTCGCCTCTTCCTCTTGGATGGCGCTGCCGAGCGTGCGGTTGTGGCAGATAAGGAGAAGGGCGAAGAATTGTCTGAAGTCGGAAGCTGGGGAGGAAAAAAAGGAGTTAAGAAGGAAGTTGCGCAAAGGTATCCATAGTTGATGGTGAAGGTTGTGTGATAGGTCTGGGTATGGGTGAGGTTGGTATTTTGTAAAGAATATGGGAAGTGCAAGCTGGATCAAAAGGATAAACGGTAACAGGCGTACTTTCGGATTTACTATGTTTATGACTCTCGCGCTATTTGACAGTGTCATAATTCGTTTCTGTAACTGCTCATATTTCTGCATCACTTTGGAATTTTTAAGGAAAATTTGCAATCTCTGCTATATATGGTACGCGTATTGCTCAAATACGTAAAATCGTTTCAGAAATTCACTAGAGTATAATCTCTAATAGGCTTTTTAGGGAATTTAAGGGATCTTACAGTGAACAAAAAATACAGTGTAGTTATTTGATTTAATCTTTCTGAAAGGTGTAACACACATTTTTCACTTAGCAACCGAAAGAGATGGTTACTGCAGTGGACCTCTGACACCAAGATGAAAGATATTGCGATGAACTCATTCATGAGAAATACCATAAAGTTCTCATTATGGCCAACGTGGAACTTCCTGTTAAATCTTAAATAGGTGATGCTGTGACGCGAACAGAAGCTAATTCCCGTGAATTCCACTTCTGCTCATACCCAAGGAATTTGTAATGCTGTTCATGTCTTTTACCTTTGTTTGGCACCTACCTCCATCGATTACCTCCTCCAGTAACTCCAATACTCCTCTGATAATGCAGAGGGGTGGCGGCTGGTACACAGTTGGATACTATAGAAACATAAAAAATTATATAATAAATATAAAAGCTCATGAAAATCCCAAATCAAACCCAACTTGAGCCTCAAAGATAATAGCGACTGAGGTATAAACTTTTTCGCCTCCTATGAAACCAAAAGCCCGCTCTCATTGGGTTCAGGGACGTTAAGGTATATTAATTCGATACTGTTTCAGTATGTCGCGCTCATACTTGGCATTTACCCTACTGTTGGTCGTTTGCGCTGCGCGATAGAGACGGTGGCGCGCGGGCTGGACGCTCTGCCCGTGAGGCGAAGCAACAGGAACAAAGTCCTCAAAAGACTGTCCGAGGCTGCCTCCTTCCTCCGGGCCGCTTTGCCCTGGAGGTAGGGTTTTATTTTGCGCTCCAGCTCCGCGTATCGTGCGGTACCTGCTGGCAAGCCACCTACGATTGCGTAGGTTGCGCGCGCTTGAGCCTATCTGAATCAGACTGATTCAGTTCTAAGCTAGATTGGGTAACACTGGTTACCCAATTTGGACACACTACCTTGCGACAGTGTACCCGAATTGCTCGGTGCATCAACAGTCCCCCATGAGCGAACGCCTAGTTCAGTTATTCGAGGTCGATGTTACGGGCGATTCGTCGTTGACGTGGTGTCCCTGTAGTGCGCAGTTCTTCGATATATTCTTTCAGCAGAACAGGCACATCGTGTTGTAAGGATTCGAACAACACCCAGTCTGTCTCTTCTTCACTGAATCCTTTCCATTTGACCAGTAGCTGTAGCACGCCCGCGTTCCTTCTAATGTACTTAAACTCTTCTATGGTCAAGAGTTCGTTCGCTTGGTAAGCCAAATGTTCCTTAACCTCCTCAGTCACTTCGAAGTACTTGTTGCTGAAAAACTTTAGCCTCCTTCCGTGTACCCATTCTTTTTTGCCAGACGGTAGATCTTCTACCTCGAAAACGTAGTGGTATCGGCACAGTGTTATACGAAACGGGCCAAACCACTTGAGGTTGAGTTTGGATCCAGAGTGTTTTTGCAGGACACCGCGGAGGACCAAATACCCTTCGGCAAAATTCACGGGACGTATTACGGTCTTACGGTTGTGGGCATCAACAGCGGATTTTCTTTGCTTCTTGGCACGTTCCGCACAGTCTCTGTGGAGCTTTGAGATAGAACTCTGTAGCCTTTCGATCTCGTTGACTGCCTTTCGTCGTTCAGTAGCGATATTGTTTACATTGTGTACATGTTTGCCTCTGACAATTGCAGACAGAGGAGAATCTCTCGGAAGTCCGGTAAACACCGTCAAGGGACATTTGCCGTTCAGTCGGCGTGTTGGTGCGTTAGCTCTGTGACCCCCTCTTCCAGTGTGCGCTGCAACCAGGATTCGGAGACGGAGGTGATAGTCAGTCGGGGATCCATAATTTCCCGGACGCGAGTCTCCAAGGACTTGTTTCTTTTGATGGTGACGTAGGCGATTATGTTGCGTGTCGGATCTGCGATGTCTTGATATAGGCCTCCGTTGGACAGTCGAGTTCGTCTTTCAAAGTAGGGTTGATTGGGACCACCATTAGTGCATTGATTCGTACTGATGTGGGTGTAGTCACGGTACTCTGTGGCTGTACTGCCCATCTCGTTAACAGATCCGCCCAAACGTTCTTATCTCCTGGAACATGTTCGATTATGTACCGGAACGCGCTCAGCTTCAAAGCCCAACGCATCAGTTTGTTCGCTGTATGCCGCGCGATACCAGGATTTTGGCCGTATGGATCGTAAATGTACACAAGATTTGCGTGGTCTGTGTAGATGGAAGTGGTCCTTCCTCCTGTCAGATGGTTCATGCGACACATCGCTTCTACAATAGCGTATCATTCTTTCTCCGGGACGCTCCATCGCTCCGAAGATCCCCTGAAGGCGCCGGAGAGGAAACTCATGGGTTCGTGCCGTTGGTCCTCGATAGGTTTGCCTTCGTCTTCTGTGGGGACTTGCGTAAGGATAGCCGACCAATGGGAATCGGAGGCGTCGGTAAATAGGCAGGTACGGTAGCCTTCTTTCGGGAGTGCCAGTCTGGTAGCTGCTGCAAGATTAGAGATTACTTTCTCGAATGACGCAGTGTGGCTGGTCCCCCATAAATGACTAATACGTATCTTAGCTACTGCCTTCTTCGTCCTCTTGCCGGCCTTTCAATACGCATCCTTGAGCAAGTCGTGGAGTTGTTGGATAACCCTCGAGAAATCTGGGATTGAGGTTCTCATCCAGTTTGCGGCACAGATGACCTGCTGGAGTTCGCTACCCATCTCTGGTTTCCGCATGTTCAGCAGAGCATCTATGGTGCGAGGGTCGAAACGAACGCCTTCTTTCGATATGATACGCCCGCAAAACTTCACTTCTTCGCAGAAGAAACAGGATTTGGCTGGGTTGACCTTGAAACATACGTGCTTGCAGACGTTGAGGAATAATTCGATGTCCTTCGGCAGCTCGGCTTCTGACTTCGCGTACATAAGAAAGTCGTCCAGCCACTGTATCATGCGTTTGACCCTCTCACTGAAATGTTCACCAGTAACGGACTGGAAGTGGTTTCCCGAGTCCATTCCTCCCTGAAGTTTTCGCGTTGGGCAATAAACTCCGTCTGGGGTTTGTATTGCCATGATTTCCTGGGACTTCGCGTCGAGGGAGATCTGCCAATAGCCATGCGTAAAGTCGATGTTCGCGAAACATTCGCTTTCACTGCAGTCAAGTAGCAGTGACTCTAAGTGTGGCATTGCTGATTGTATCGGGAGCGTTCTCGCATTGGTACCCCGGAGATCCACTGTGAAACGTAGTTTGTCTGTTCCAAGTTTTGCTAAAGCGAGAGCGGGGCTAGCCCAGCGAGCACTAGGGTTCTTGTAGACAGCTCCGATTTTCCCCAGTTGCTGTACCGTATGGCGGATGAAGACCCTCTGGTTCGGCGCGTAACGGCGTTGTGCGCATCGGAACGGCTTTGCGTTTGGTTTAAGCTTGATCGAGAGCGGTTGGACGCTGGCGGGGGATCTGGACCGAGCTTGATCCGAAAGCAGTCCCGATATGATTCTAACAACTGCTTCAGTGTCTTCGCTCCCTTCGCTGACATACCGTTGCTACTTGCGTCCACGACTGCCTTTTCCAATGCTTCCTGGATCGACGCATGGGAGTCGGTTCCGAATCCTGCCTGCAGGCATTCTGGTGGCTCTACAGGGTCGTCGTCTATGTAACGATAGCTGAGTCTCTTGAATGATGTCGAGGAAATTCTGATTGTGTCTGCCCTCAGTTCCTTCTCTGACATCCCATCTATTTCCTTGCCTACCTTCTGCAAGTGCTTTGCAAAGTCGAATCCCATGGACTTCAGTAGAAGTCTTCCAAGGAGTACCTCCGCCATGTCTTCGTCGGCGACGAGGAATTACACGTCTCGCATGCGTACCGGCAGCCCAGTGTTCGGCAGGATGATGGTAAGGGAGAGTTGGGTTTTTCTCGAGGCGGTTGGAACACTTGCTTGTACCTTTCCTTTCACTGCGGGTTAGAGTATCAATGGTTTCTCGAATCGGTGGTAGGCGGTGTTCGGGTGCTTCTGGCAGATATTGGCGAATGTCGAAGACGAGATAACGGACGCGTCTGCGCCCGAATCGCATAGAGCGGTCGCTTGTACGCCGTTCAGCAGAATCGAGTAGCGGCCTTCTTTCTCGTCCGGAACTACATCGTTTGTCGAACGGAGAGAGGCGATCGTAACCTTCCCATCGCGTTTCCGCTTGTTGCCGAAGAGTTCGTCCAGAAGTTGATTTTGATTTTCCTATGAGGTGACCGGACATTTTCGGATGGGGTGAATGCCATTGCACTCTTCTTTGTTTAAGCACGGCTTATCCCAGATGCCATTGGCTCCTTTCTTCTTCGACGCGCCTGCCTCCTCTTTCTTACCGAGGCGATCTTGCACAGTGCGCGTCGTTTTTTGCGACTTCTTTGGCGGATCTTGGATGCTGTTGTCCTTCACGGTCTTTGAATTTCCGTTGCCGTGCTTTCTTTTCAGCTTCTGCGAGGCTGACTGGACAGCGTGCACCTGATCCGCGAGCATCGATAACGTGTTTGCGAAGAAGGTCAGATTCCCTTTCTGCTCCGCGGTCCACATACCCATCTGATCGCGCACAAGTTGCTTGAGCTCTCGGGGTTCGACTTTGCATACCAGTTTTGAGGCTAGATGCTTGCACAGGTCTGTCTCAGTGATCACCTCTGAGGCGTTGTGCTCATCCAGAGGAGTGATAAAGTCTAACAAAAACTGCTCAGCAGTACCAGCTGGGTCCCTCGAAAGCAGTTTGTATGTCACGGCAGAGATAGCCTCCTCGACATGGTCGTTCAAATCCCTGGATGTGTGCGCAAGACGAGAATCGAACCATTGCTTGACGACTTCGTCCGTGGCTTCCTCTGCCTTCGATGCGCCGGAGATTCTGCCCAAGATACACAAGCTATGTAATAGCTTAGGCTTGATACACTGGCGAATTGAGGCCGGTTTGATTTTCTGGTTGGTAGGTCTTCCAGTGTTAATATCGGTCACGCGTTCCAAATAGGCGGCGTAGATCGTCTCGAAACGGATGAGCTCGGGTTGCGTGGCTTTGGCCAGGCTAGGTGCCTGTATTGTATTGACGAGCCCGTACGTCGACATCGCTTTGTTGCAGCGTTGCGATACGATTTGACGTCTCAAAGCGCTTTGTTGGTCGTTTGCGCTGCGAGATAGAGACGGCGGCGCGCGGGCTGGACGCTCTGCCCGTGAGGCGAAGCAACAGGAACAAAGTCCTCAAAAGACTGTCCGAGGCTGCCTCCTTCCTCCGGGCCGCTTTGCCCTGGAGGTCGGGTTTTATTTTGCGCTCCAGCTCCGCGTATCGTGCGGTACCTGCTGGCAAGCCACCTACGATTGCGTAGGTTGCGCGCGCTTGAGCCTATCTGAATCAGACTGATTCAGTTCTAAGCTAGATTGGGTAACACTGGTTACCCAATTTGGACACACTACCCTGTGACAGTGTACCCGAATTGCTCGGTGCATCAACACCTGCTTTGATCCCGTCTTCTTCTTGGCATACTCCATCTCTTCGTCTGCACCTTTATCCTTACCCATCAATCTCCGCTTCGCTACTTTTCTCCGTCTCGCCTATGTCTACATACCTCGCCGCGCCTATAACGCAGCTCTTACTACGCTCACCTAGCGATAGATCTGTCCGACCATTGGCTTCCGCACATCGCTCCTTCTCTTTTCGCGTGACAACGGGGCGCACCGGTGACCTGTGAATGATTTAACTTAGCGAAGAGCCTCTGTGCGTTCTAGCCTGCTTTCGTGCTCAAGGGAAAGGATTGACCGATTTTGATGAATGCAACACTGCCTACAAAGAAACGGTTGAGTTGCGCTTCTTTTTTATTCCCGGTTTTGACGGATACGTTTGCTTAAAAGCGTCAAAAAGCAAAGAAGAGCGCTACTGGGAGCGTTATTTTCCTGCTATAGCTATTTAAGCAGCGCAAACTCAGGTGATATCAACCTCTTCCTCCACAAGTCTTGATTTCCGACGGCTACTCGGGTGCGATGCAGAGAACATCTTGCACGGATTCTGGTTCCTGTTCCCCTTCAAGATGTATACGAGGCGTTCTGATAACCAGATCGCGGTGAACGAAGAGAATTGTGTCACTCTTCTCGTCTTCCCAATTCTCGTTTTCGTCCGTGGTATCTCTGAGTCCAGATACATTGGGCCTACAGTCTTTACTTCAAAGAATTACTTAGCGATCAAAAAGGCAATTAGGTGGTCCCTGAAAATGTCTGGTACCTTTGTGATATCTGGTGCTGCAGCGATTCAAAATTGTGCATGACCTCCAAAAGTGACACAATTCTCTTCTACACCTTAACATTCTATAGACATGAAGACGACGCAGAAGATACGATCGATGCGAAAATGTTGCATTATTCGCAGAGCCATAGTACTGTTGCGAGACGTGTCAGCGCAGATGCATCACAATTCAATTTCGCATATGCGCGTGAATTTATTACATCAGGAGTAACATCTCAAATCAGTACTGTTAGCTCAGTATTTTGCAGTAACGACTGAATTATCAATCGCTCTGTCACACTCTTTCGGCTGTCAACCGAAAAGAAGACTGGAGCATATAAAAGCCTTCCGATACCGGGAAGGCAACACGGAGACGAGTAGTCAAGCCGCTCAGGTGTGCCTACTCTGTCCCTGTCTTCTCCTTTCCTTTCCTATGCTCTCCTCACCTACGCCTTGATCAGTCCAGCTCTCAGTATGTTAGTCACTAGCCCTTCTGTGCGACTTTTAGCAACAGAAACAGTTAGATTTCAGCGCAAGCGATGAAATTTCTGCTATCTTGTACATCAAACCATGTTACCAAGTAACAGGTGTTGCACCATATTCTCGACTTGGTCGCGCAAGTCTCGCGCAAATACGTTCTCACACTGCGTCATGCCTTCCCCCCGTCTTTTTCACAGAATATTACGATTTTTACTTAGGTGCTGCCATGGAAAACGGCCTCTATTAAGTCGGGAATCCAATAGGGAGCATTAAGTGGTTCCAGAATTACAAAAACCCACCGTCAGGAAGAAGCGGGGCCCTTCTATCGGTGGGATTGTATGTGATCTTCTGGATGCGCAGAAGGATTTACCTCCGAGAGAACTAACGCTGCCACGCACTCTACCACTCAACTCAACGGCAGAAGACCTACTCTACTTGCACCCGGAAGTATATCCTTGCCTTGACTGGATCTAACGGAGTGAGATCTTGCGTTGTAGTTATCCCCGCTACCTCTCGCCTTTGTTACTCTGCGGAGACTTCTGTTATTGAATTTTAACATGAATAACTGTGCGCTTGCAGCGCTCGGACGTCCAAATTCTACTCAATTTGAGAAGTCCAAAGACTGTTACTTCTTGGAAATCATACTTGGAGGACATGTATCCAAGCGAAATCGTCACAGACGTGGCAACTAGAATAATAAAGGGAAACTCGAAGCAAATGTGAGGCCTAATTATTCTAACCAGCACCTGTTGATGAGGTGTTTCCGTCCCTCTCTTTATCATTCAATTCTGCCTTCCTTATTTTACCTAATCGTTATCTTTTACGTCTACCCAGTTTTTAATATACACTCGTCAATTACCAATCGTCTTGCATTCTCTGTATTCCGAATAAGTGATACTCCTACTTTTCATAACGCACTAACTCCTTCGCGTGGACAGCATCAAGTTTGACTGTTCTGGTACTAAAAAATAGCCCGTAGCCCGTAATACCAGCCGTAATCACCCTGCATGGATAATTAAAGACTGAATCATACGCATGATACTTCTGATTCCGGTCCAGTGCCGCCCTATGCATCACTATCATGTCGTCATGCACATTAAAGACCTTATGCTTATTATTCTGATTGTACGGACGCTCTGGCCTTTCCAAGGCGTCCACAGGCCCGCGCAACAGCCCCAGAATCTCTACCAAACGCTCTTTTGGGCTCCCATCCTTGACCACGGCTACCGGCTCACTGAAGGCATTCTAAGGTTGACCCCATAAATCACCCTTTATGAGAAGGTGGTATCACAGCAATCGCATCGCTGGTAGCCGTACAGCACTTGCGGAAATTTTTCTGCCCAATCTTCCGCAGTTCTGCAGTACATCTCATTATGGTATCGTGTTTAATCGTGCCCATGATCTGTTCAGCTCTTCTATTTTCCACGTAAACATAAGAAAGGACCGTATTGAGTTTCAATTTCTCATAAAATCCTCCTCGGTGGATTGAGCTACCACATAATCTCTTGTTCGAAGAACTTAATAAAGGTGTCTGAGGAATTTCTCTTGGCTGCCGAAGTCACAGGCTAGACCTTCATGTGCTCCGCTGCTATCAAATAAAACCACTCTTCAGTTGTCGAAGGCTTAAAATGGGCCACAAAGGCAACGGGTAATCTTTAGACGAACACAGTAACGGGTGAAGCTCGTGTGACACAAAGGGAGCCTTTTGGCGCGTTGAACACTATCCCACAACTAGAAGTATTACGTAACGTCTCCATTGGCACGGGAACAACAAAAAGGCTCAGGGACTATGCCCTCATAGTATACTTGACGTACTGATGTCATATATCGTTTTAAAAAGTCACTATAATACCTGCGCGTCGCCTAAGAATATGTATGATTGGAAGTAAACCCTTCGCCATGCGGAAGGAAGTGGTATTCTACAACATAAAATTTCTCGCCCTTCTTCGGATGTTTAAAAGCTCTTTGAACTTATCTCTTGAACCAGGTCGCCCGCCAAAACCTTGCCTTTCTCTATCAGGTGTTACTATAGTTCGGACAAGTTGGGCTCCGTACATTTCACGGTGCCTGCCAACTGTTCCAACAGTTTGTTTTATTCCTGACTTTTCCTGTTCTAAACTTGTTTACGTGAAAATTATTCTACCGCCAGAGTGAGAAGTAGTCTGCCACCACATTACCAGATCTTGGGCGGTGCATGACTTCGAATTCGAACTCTTGTATCAAACCTCTCCTTTTTGCCAGCCTCCCGTGGGTTTATTTATCCTTAAAAGCGGTTTGCTCAGCTTATGATATGCGCAAACGAGAAAAAATTCTTCTGAAAGTAGATGTACCCGAGATTTCTCCAACTCAAACAAAAAGGCTATAGCTTCTTATTACAACGCATATTTCCGACGCTCTTGCTCAGTTATCGTACGCTACGTGAAATGGATTGAAAGTTCCTTCCAGTCCTTATTTTTGTGGAATAAAAAGACCCCCAAGCCACGAAGGATGAGTCATTTTCCAGAATAAAAGGGAAATCGAAGCCGAGAAATGCGAGAACCGTGGTTGTCGTCAGCTCCTCCTTGTGGTTATCGAAAGCACATTATATCGCGTATTTACATTTGAAATCCTTCTTTACTAATTTCAAAGTAAGTATCACTGCTGAAAATCTGATAATTTTTTACTAGACGAATTTAACATCCTGCGAGACCTGAAAACTCCTGATGTCAATTGTACTTGTCTGTGTCTACCTTCATCCCAGAGACAGTGACTACCTGGGAGAGTGAGTTTATCTTCGAATAAGCGAAGCTATACTTACTCAACTTGATCTTCAAGCTCTCCGTCTGAATTATTTCAAAGAATTTTTGACAATAATGGTTGTGGTCTTCTATGTGCTTGGACAATATGACCACGTCATCCAAATAAATCATTTCAAACTGCAAGCGCCTTAGAATGTAGTCAATCATCTTTTGGAACTTCGTAGGTGTACTTAGTAACCCGAAAGGTATCACTTCGAACCTATACTTCCCATGAAGGCATACTAATGTAGTCATATCCTTGGTTTACTTCGACATCAGAACCTGCCAATAACCCATTGGCAGGTTTTTACAGTCCCAGCGTCGATAATTCCTTAGCTCCTGCGATATCTTCGAAGGGCCTCTGTACCCTCTGCAACGGTCAGCAGTCTGGCTTCATGATTCTGTTGAGCTGGCTATAATTAATACGAAGAAAGGACCTACCGTCTTTCTTGGTCACGATTACCACGAAAATACCAAGCTGATTTCGCATTGTTAACTACTTTTGACTCAAGTAGTGCTTCTACCTTCGTTCCTACCATATCTTAGTTCTTCTGTGATCACCAGAGGGATCTTGAGCCTATCAGCTTCTCTTCGGTCGGTTTGGAACCGTTTTACCCGGTGCTTTCGACTCTTCCAGGTGTCAAATGTACCTATTGATGACATCCATGTCGCTCAGTGCATTAAACAGCGAATTTTTTTCATTCATTTTGTGTTACATCACTTTTTAAACGATCGATGCGGTGCAATCTGCCTATTTATCCCACTTAAAATCTCTCTTAAAGGCCTCAGATCAGGAGTATAAGGTTCTTCTACCAGGCTTCACAAAAGGAGCTCCTGCTCAGTATCAGATCAATCCTCACTCATGCCTGACTTGGACGAGGAAGAGGGAGCGAAATGATCACTGCCAGATTCATTCGGGGAGATGAATTCTTTATTTTCAGTGCGATTGAATTCATTCAAGAGGAGCTCACAGAGCAGGATAAAGGTTTCTCCTTCACTACAACATAAATAATAACTTGTTAACGAGCGTGATATAGGCTTGCTTGCAGAGACTGAAACGTCGAAATACCAAAAAGAGCCATCGAAAATAGTGCTGAACACTGCCAAAAATAGTAAGGGAAGGACCAAAGATCTGCAAAAGACCAGCCTTTTCAACGCAGCTTACAACCTGCGTGTTGGTTTCGTCCTCAACCTTGACTGAACGCTCTATAGATGTAGGAAAAAAGGCAAAATTCTACAAAACCCAAGAAATCAAGTTTTGAACTGCAAATCTATCTAATTGGGCCTAATTATTTGTATCTTAAACCATTAAAACTAAAAAAGTCAACCTAAGCGGTCTTCTTGAAGTATTGGGCATGGATGCTCGATATACTAGCACTGAATTTGCAGTAAATTTTATGAGTATATCGGCGTCTCCTAGGAGGAAATGGTCGAATTCCATGACCAATGCGGCACGCCCAAAGTTCCTTATCACTTTTTAATTTAATTGGTCTCCTTGAAGGCTAGTTAATGACTTTTTGATTTTCCGGATTTTATTATTATTTTTCTTGGGCGCCGCTATAATCGTTGGTAGAAGAAGTTTCGGGAATTTGTTCATAGTAGAGCAAATATTCATATATTTTCCCTTCTTTGTGACGGGAGGGCGCAGCCTACGAGTTTTCTCTTTTTTTCAGCCACCACATTGTCTTTCCGAGACCACTAAACGATGATCACGTGCTCCTTGTCTTTTTGCCTTCTTTAGTTCTTCTCTTGAATCCGAATATGGAGAATTCTCCCGGGCATGGAAAATTTTTCGAGTAAGTAAAAAAGGCCAACGAAGGACGAAGAATATTTATCTACGGAGAAATAGGGGGTCTTATGTTGTTGTTTCATTTTTTTATCGAACATTGGATCATTTAACATGTAATAATTGTCTCTTACTATACCTTTCCTTGTCCAAGCGTATCAAACCTAACTGTCTTCCCCCGTTGTATCAGAAGAATCCTCATTTTGTACTGCAGAGGAGTTGCGGCACCCAATTCCATAAAAACGCATGAAAAACTCAAATCAAACAGAACTTTGATCTCAAATGAAATGGCCCCTGAGGCGTGCACCTGTCCCCACCAAAGAAATAAACAATTACCTAGACATTCAGCCAGTCGAGAGTAAACTTGGTAGCATCATTACCGGGCAAAAGTAACAAAAGCCATGAACGTTGTTTTCGAAGAAATAACAATTTTAATGTTTTAAGAATTAATAAATCTGGCTTTAGACTTTCATTCGTGATTTCACGCATATAAAGATAATAAATATATTGTAATTTAAAACAAATCTTTCATTTTGCAATAGCACCAAAATGAGTTCGCAAACCAAATCTCACTACTTAGATGAAATAATTCCGCCACAATAAGCCGATTCTGGCATTTTCTAGATATCAGAACATAAATAAAATATTAAGTTATGGTCTTATCTCGAGCCTAGCGGGATTATCAGTGACAGGTTATCAGAGCTCTCTATTTTATCACCGCAGGAGATATACTAATGCAATCAGAACAAAAGTTTAGTACCAGCAGTATACAGGGAGTGATTGCAAACTAAAAATTATCGGCTCATGAGGTCCCTAAATCTTGATTATATCAGAAGATTAAACTTTGATCATGTAACTATTAATTAGAAGCAGTATAACAGGCACACATCTATCGTTATAATAGTAGAGAGAAAATTTTGATTTTAATAGCTGAAATGCTCCAATCTGGACACATATTAATCCCTAAATAATTGAAGTGACGATCATAATCACACCCGATCCGCTTGATAAAGAGTAAAAAAGATCAGTTTTTGAAGCTTCACCCAATTATGCAAGATTTGGTTTGCCACAGACAGGTTAATTTGGATTCAATATACATTTTTTCCCACGAGACCCACAATAATTTGGGCTGAGAATATCTTACTCTTATCGAGCATTTAATCTCAACGATTGCGGGTATAAACCGGAAAATATGCAGAAGACCAGAAATGGTCGAAGAAAATCATGTACAAAGAAAGAAGTGGCAACATAGTGCGTCCGTTTATGGCATGTATATCACCTATCACAATGATAAGTGTCATTTCAGCTTCTGGAGAGTCCCGTACTTCTGTTTTCGTCATGAAACGAAACTTTGTACCGTATTGTACTTTCGTACGAAGTGATACTGAACACAGGGAGTCACTTGTGTGCAATCTAGCTAAGCAATTAGTGTTTGAAATTCTTGAAGAATACGAACTGTTGATGGTTTATATTTCCTAGCATGGGGCACTGCTTTCATTGAGAACTTGAGGAGTCTAACGGAAAGTAACAGAAAAAATTACTTTGTCTTTGCTGGTTATAGGTCACATTAAGTATTGGATGCCATCGAATTGATATCTAGTAAAAATATCGTTGTTTATGCCATCAAATAAACTCAGTATAACACAGCCATTTGATATTTCGGATTTCGGATTTCAATAAAGCTTTTGATTAAATGCAAATTATGAGTGTTTTGGAAGATACAGCTAAAGTTTTCTATGTGTATGAAATTTGCACTGTTCTCACAGAGAACAGTGCAAATTGGCCCGCTAAATTTTTCTATTCTTTCGAACATAAAAGCTAGTTTTTTGAGAGTTTTCCTGTGCCCTCTTGATGTCCATCTGATTTTGAACGTTCCAATTTCTGCCACTTAGGATGAAAGAGCCAAGTGTTTGTCGGTTTATGATGTCAAAATGAGTTTAAAAGAAGATCTGTGGAAACAATGGAAAACTTTTGTGTTCTGATGCGATAAATAAATTTCCAGGGGTTCTTGATAGAAAAAAAAGGATTTTTGCAGTGCAATGAGC
The DNA here is from genome assembly GCA_002205965.3 of Kappaphycus alvarezii. Classification (NCBI taxonomy): domain Eukaryota; phylum Rhodophyta; class Florideophyceae; order Gigartinales; family Solieriaceae; genus Kappaphycus; species Kappaphycus alvarezii. Next base: position 459,764 of record NADL03000721.1, on the reverse strand, counting down.
GGTGCGAAGATGTTTCTTGTAAGCCCTGTAATCGAAGTAGACAATGAGAAACCAATAAAAACCCCCAGAGACTCAGAGTTAGTCCTCTTTCTCTCTTTTTCGTAAATATTCCTGTGACGCAGAAGTATTGTCCATGATTAAATTCTAAACTAATTTAATTGGAATGACGCAAACTGCACAGTACTGTAAATTACAAAGAGGTGTTTACAGAGGATGTTAACTCTTTGATACCGAAGGGGATGGGCAAGAACAAATATGGAACATAGCGTATAAGGTATAACTCTAAATGGATAAAAGGCCAAGTCAGCGAGTAATTACGGCAATATAATCATTGGTGAATCTTTTTCCTTTCTCCCAGTTTCAAGTCAGTCCTTGATTACGTTTCCAACGTAGTTAATCTTGAGAGCGTGGCGATTTTAAGTTCCTTTGCTGTGAGCCTCCATCATCGTATCATTTTACTGTTAAATCGTCTCCAACTTTCAATTTTGCACTCTACCATTTCCCTTCATAAATTGTAGGGCTTGAAACTTTCGAAAGTAGCAAATTTGACGCTTCCTCGCTTTTAATGATTTGGAGGTGGGCCCCATGTATAGAGATCTCCGATCCTCCGCCCAATTTACTTGGTTAGGTCGAAGCTACCTTGGAGATGTGGAGTTTTTTCCTGGAAAAGGTAGCGTTGATCCCTTCTTTTTCTTTCGTGCTTGAAGAGATGCAAATTTTTGGCTAGCGTACTCTAATTTTTTGGTTTCGATTTGGGTTCAACGCATCGGTATTGGCAAATGGGTCACTGGGAACCTGCATATCGCGTCTACTTGGGCTCAGCGATCAGTTTCTGCGGCTGTACCATAAAAAGATATTGTTGATTAGGTCCTTTTCCTAGAGTAATGGGTTGTCTTCCATGGATTACTGGTGCACTAGATCTCCGCTGCAAATAATTCCTTAGGACCTAATGTGACAGTGCAGGAAGATGGCGCCTCTGAGTGGCCGATTTTGATCATGTCGTAGTATTCTGGGACTGTCATGTTCCATTTACTGAATAAGAGAAGATTTAAAAGGCGGGACCTGTCCTTTGGGCAAAACTGTAATACATGGGCAACCTTTCAGGTCTGACCTTGGGGACCTAATCTATTGGCTTAAACTTGAAGTGTAATTATGGAATACAAATGTATTTAAATTACGTGATAGTCTTAGGAACCGCCACTAGAAGGAATGAGAGACTCTCTGGGGAGTTTTCGTTTAGCCTATACCGTTATCCGCTAAAATTAGCTCATCTGCTCGTAAAAAAACTCCTCTAAATTGCGGGATTGGTACTGCGCCGGGTGGGAAATTTCAGTTTTTTGCTTCATTTTATAGGAGATTTACGATATTTTTCGCCTATGGTAGATTAACCTTCGCGTTAGAGCCTCTGCTTAGCTACTTGGTTCCAATTTATTACTTATTCTTCTCAGCGAAGTAAGATTCGATTCTTGCAGGATATTAAATCCTGCGATGGATATCACAGATTGTGCCTAAGTTCCGAAGCCATAAATTTAACGAAGTTGCGCCCAACTTTGCATCCATCGCATATCTATGATAAGAAGAGCGTGAGATTTTTCCTGGTGTGATCTGTGATCGAGGGACAAAATCGGACACAGTGACAAAGTATGCTACCGCATATTTTCCAAGGACCTGTGTAAAGCAGTGAGAGCAGATAGCGGGATTTGAAGAACTTCTGCGAATGACGAAAATTTTCTGATGTAGAAGCGTCGAGGGTCTAAGGACTTCCAGAGCAAGTGCAGTGTCTGATAGAAATGGAGCGGGCTGGGGATCCGGTTGAGGCTCCAGCTAATACTCGAAGGACCAAGACAGGCGTCCCCAATGGGGTTGAGCAAAAGAGAATTGTAATGAAACCTCGTGGAAAAATAGATGGCCCCTGATCTACGAGAGAGAAAACAGAGCAATCCAAAAGATCTAAGATTACCTTCCTCTAAGTGATGGATTCATCTCCGGGTTCCAAATTTTTAAGCAAGGGAAGTTTAGAAATGGTGTTCCAAATGCATTCTATCTGCGGCTAGGGTGAGTGCGCAAGCGGCGCGTATGCGGATCCGCGGTTCATCAATGGGTGCCAATTCTCGAAATTGGCTAAGGGAGGAGCTCCAGGGTCTTCCATACGAAACCACTGCCGGGAGAGGAGTAATTATTCTGATGGCTCTCTATTTTCGGCTAACTGTAGGGCGTCACGAAAATCAGAACCATTCAAACTAGAGGCCTCAAGATATTTCAATCCAAGGATCATCTCACGCTCCCCGATGTAATATAGGATCTCCAAGGAGTGGAAAAATCAATTGCACCGAACTACATAGGGATGTATAGGGTATAACCCTTCTGCATTTACCTCATTAAGAAATTATTGCATCCATCTTTCCACCCCCGAAGGGAATTGGGGTTACACGGTAGCGAATTTGCTCAGACAAACGTAAAGTGAAGCGAATGCATGTAAGCAGACGTTCAAGTATGAAGGGTAACAGTTCTTTTTTCCTCACTATGGATTATGGGATTCAGCTTTCAGATCGAGTGTTTTCCCGGGCGAAAGTGTGGCGGGTGATTCACCAACTTAGTATTGAAGTTGTTTGATTTTCAGCAAACCCCTTCCCCAATCCTGTGAGGGAGGTGAGCCGTAGTTGGTTCGTGCTGATCGAGGGCATTGGAATGGAAAATTAGCGCGTTGAGTAGAATCCTTCCTGTACTAGGAAATTAAAATTTATGTTTCTTAACATTGATGCACCACAGGTTCTTTGAAGCTCCCTTTTTCGATCTTTTTGACCTCTTCAAAACTACAAATGACTCTTTTCCACCACATTGACTACGTTAGGCTATTCTTATTGAAAATTCGGTTAAATTTTATGTTTTTTCTCATTGGCCCTCTGAATACTGAGGGACCGGGAACCATCCATAAATTCGAAATAGCATTAGAGAATTCATCCTCCTTGAGCAGCAAAAACTTCTGGTGTTAAGGCTCATTTATTTTACGTGTAAACAGGCTTCAAAGTTGCGTTTTTATATTCCTAATTTATTCTCCTTGGAATGCCTCACGTTTTTCATGAGATCTTTCACCCAAGGACTGCAACACTGGTGTTACTGTAATGAAGATGATTCAAGAGTAGACTGTGCCCTATTTCTAGGTAAATGGGGCGATAAGAAAGGTTTGAAAAAAAAGAGAAGCCCATTGCCCGGTGGACTTTCATGTTAAAATAGATATCGACGCACGTGAAGATTTTGACAGTCCTTATGGTGAACGGCGACGTAGTTTCAAAGTACCGAAATGACAGTAAGGTTAAGCAGCTCACTTTCCCTTTGCTTGGTAGTTTTTTTAAGGTTTCATTCGTTCTTAATACACAGATTTGTGTCAAACACGCGAGAAGAAGTTAGACCCAAACTGTACGCAATTATCGAAAAATGACTGAAGCTGTGGACCACACAGATAAGACAAGCGTGTTACAAAGGCTGAGCACACTGTTTCGGCAAATATTTTCTATAGACGCAATGCTAATAGGGGCTTGGAATATCAATTAGTGATCACCAGCGGAAAGTGTTTCTTCTGTTGGTACCGATAACTTCACTGAATATTTGACCAAGAAATCAATTGGGGCTTTGATTCAAACAGCGATAGCTTTTTCACTTAACCTCGCAAATTCATTCTATTTCTCACACAGGTTCGGCGCTAGTGAGAGTACTCATAAATTTTCATCGATATCGATAGCGAATAAAAGAAGCTTTTCTGAGAAACACAATCTTCTGTAACATAAATTTGCGCCTAACATTTAATGGTGAATTATTATTAGAACAGTATGTTGCAGAGAGTTGGGCACATAAGGATTTACTTTTCCGTTGCTGTTCGACATAAGTATCCTTCGTTTCAGGGTAAATCCATTGTGAAGGACCTGACACCGCTATAATACTGGAGGGATCTTTTGGAAAGGTTAATCGTTGTACTGTTTTCTTTATAGCCCTTCTGTAGAAATTCACTAAAATCACTCATAAGTTATGATTTGTACGGCTAAACCGTGATCTAAAGTTCCCCAAAAATTCACATGTCATTTAACTCTGCGCTCATCCGGGCAGTAGTGACGTATTGTAGTGCGATTTCACGGACACATACAATGTTTCCCCCCTGTAAGCACGGAGCAATGCGTTTCCAGGAATCAGGGCACTTAACCTTCGAAGTCCTGGACCGTCTCACTGATTGTTCGAAATATTGACAAGAAATCTGGTTGTTTAATTTATTTCCATTCTTATACATCACTTTAAAGACGAATAGGATCCTAGAAGCTTCCAATGGATAAGTATATCCAATTTTTGAGTGGTCATAACCTCAGTGAGGAATGAGCTGTGAGAATGGTGAAGTTCTACCCATTTAGTTAAGGTTGAAATGTCGTTAAGGACCACAATTATGTCCAAGCATTCTTTGTCCGATTATTAGGCTTTTGATTATTTGAGAGATCTAAAGAGAAAACTAGAAGGCGTCCGTTCTCTATTTTGCTATGTCTAGAATAGATTGACACTTATTGGAATTTATCCAAAATCAATGCCTAACGAGCACTGTAATCCTGCCCATGGAAAGCTGATTCTTCGGGAAACATATTCTAGATGATAAGAGTTCGCAGGGCTGCTTCCTGAGTAGTACCAAATGACTCCAGACATTTTGCAATAACTTGTCCCAAACGCTTCTCAAGTGGCTCCGTAATGTCATGAAATTCTTCGGTAAAGAATAGATAGTATTTTCAGTACAAAGACTAAGAAAACTTCGAAGCGCAGTAAACTTTGTCGGGTGATTGGCCTGTGGGATTGATCGGAGTAATCAACACTAGTAGAGTTAATGAAGACAGTGTGGACTTTATTATTCCTGCGTGTAACATTGCCTGTACTATTTCTGCCTCTATTTTCTTTGCCTTGTACCCAGCCTGAGAAGTTACTTCAGAAATTTGACGAGTACTAGGAACCAATTTGATATGATTTTCAATAGTGTTGATGGCTCCTGACGGACTATCCCACATACTTGAGAACTTGTCTATTATTTCTTTGAATCTCTTGGCCAGCGGTGAGAATTTGTGGCCCTAGTAGAATTATTATACGGCTATTATATGCATAAATATTGCTAAAGCTTCTCTATTCATGATATTTTGTTCGTATTCTCCCAGTCCAGTGACTTAATTTGAAACGAGCAGAGGTGCAGAGCTATACCACTTAATTAATTTTTCGGTTATATTTGGTACCTCTCCAAAATTTAGTCTGTTTAGTACTGGTAAACTTTTTTCTTCAACCTCAAACGTATTTTTTCGTAATCAAGAAATCTACAAATAATTTCTGCCATAAATCGTCCTTTCAAAGGCTATTTCGCTAATTCTTATTGCAAGCCTAATTCATGTCCATTTTTGCTTCAACAGACTTACCAATCTCAGCCTGTTGAAACTAATTAAACCTGTTGGGTGCGGGCTTAAATTTATCGACGGCCTTCCAACATGAACTACTCGACAATTTTTACCCATTTTTGAATCCAGCATGTACGGACTGTCCCCCCTCCTCTCATTTCCAAATCAAGCCGTTCTCGGCCCATCACCTTCTGCCCTCTATTCCTTTTAGGCCCAACTGACGTAAAGTAATACCTCCTTTGAAAATCAAGAAAGCACCTGTCGGAGCTTGTAGGTCGTCATTTGGTATGTATCGATGCTCAGGACGCGATGGGGGCACGAAATAGGACGACGTAAGGTTAGGGAGTATTTAGAGGAGAAAGAGGCCCTGGAACTGGTCTATGGGATAGAACAGGAGGAGGGCGAGGACGATTCCAAGGGTGAAGAAGAAGAGGTCGAGGAATCCGGCGTGCATAGGGGGATTTCCAACCCAGTCAAATGGGAGGATAAGAATGAACTAGATTGATCAGTAGGTCTCAGACTTTGATCCGCTTGCTAGGGCGTTAGGTGATCTGTATTCGTTGCGGGAAGGGTTGGTCAGTCGTGAGCCATTCAAAGGTATGTGTAGGGACTACAAGGGTCCTTGTAATGCCTTGAGGGAAGTGCTAGGTTCAGATTTAGAGGACGAAGATTTTGAGGAGTGGATTTGTTTCGTTTCTGTCAATTATCTTTTGTCAAATTAGTTGTGTCCACATGAAGCATTTTCCTGTGTTGTCTGGCGCTTTTGGTAATTCATCGAGATTTAAGTTTGAAAAAGTATATAAAGCTCAATAAATTACTTCCTTTAGAGGAGGGCAGTCAATTCGGGACTCAACTTCGATCCAAAATCCTTTGATCAGCTATCTAGCCTGGAAGCGAGGTGATAGAACCTGCCCCTTTATGGTTGGTTACTAGAGCAATAACTCTTCTTTCACTATCACTCCTCGCCCCTGTCCGTTATCGTCGTACTTGAGCACTTTGCCCTCTGGCAACAACTCTCTTCCCGGGTAGTTGGCGGTTCCCTTTTCCGTTGACGGCATTTCTACACTGACAACGTCCACAGATATTGTGGGAACTAAAGCGTTCATCCCGTTCACTGATGCCATAAAGTAACGAGTTCTATGTTGTCCTTGGATATGGAGTTTTCTACTTTTGGGAAACGAGATTTAGTAACTGGGACACATTCAGTCCCGAAATCGCATCTTGAATGGATTCCAAATGGATAAGAAGAAAAGTTACCCGGATGCCCACGAAGAGGTTGAAATTAAGAATATTCTTCGTCCAATATCATTTGCTCGCATCATTTCTTCAATGTCAGGAATAATAAAAAGTCCGGGAGATTAACGCAAACCCAGCCCCACGCTAAGGCCTCACAGCATCGCCCTACTCCCGCCGCCCCAGCTCCGGCTGAGCCGAACTCGACGTACCAAGTATGAAACCTGTGCCTCAGTCACTCACACCCAACCTCTGGGAACAGCAACGAAAGCGCAAAGTCCTCCGCCTCCGACCCACCATCAAACCCCAGTTCCCCACAACAAACGCACCAAGCGCAAGGCCAGACCCTCGCATCCCTCTCCAACCTATCTTCGACCGCTGTCGCCTCCCCGTCCCAGTCTCCCGATGGCGCACAAGTCATCCCCACTCAGCTGCTGCTCTCACGGACCTTCCTGCCCGGGGAAAGAACCTGCCTCCATCGATCCCCAATCTGCAATGGTGGACGTCACGATCTCTCTAGCCAGCACTCCCCCTCACCTCCACGAAGGTCGGCCATGGTCCCTCTGCTTCAGAGCCCCTCCGCCCAATATGTCTGCCCTCGAAAGCCACGACCGTTCACTACCAACAGCGCCCTTCCCATCGGTCCTTGAAGCACTTCACAGCCCGATGAGGCCCTCAGACATCTTCGACCGGATTCCCGGGAATTCCATCCACAGTCTTGCCATCTTGCTCATGTGGCTCTTTCGCAACGCTGCACACGCACGGTACGCGGAGGCAGTCCACCTCGTGTTCCTCAGAATCCACCTCCCCACAGCAGCCTTGCGACGCCTACTGCATGGGGAATCAGATGGTAATTCTGACAAGGCAGAGCCAAGGATTGCGCGAGCGCATCCGCTGCCCCACTTAAGGCGAATGGGTCACCTGTGGACAGAAGCTATTCGAGCCTAGCAGGCAGCCTTGCTACCAAGCCCGATAATACACACAACACTGTATATTGAGCTTGGTACGAGTCGACAGCAAACCTCTTGTGGAAAGAAGACCCTCTCTGCACTCGGAAGCTGATATTCGGCGAAAATCCGTTGTCAGGCATACTTGGAAGACGCCTGCAGCAGCCGTCCTCTTCGTACATCCATCTGCGGTCAGCGAAGGACATGAAACGATGTGGACAATGATGATACGTCGCCACATAGGAGTATGCGTATTTGAAGATATTGTGCCGCTTGAGTGAGCACAGTGCAACAGCCCTATGGACCACCGAGGAGACCATGAAGCAGATCTGTGCAAAAAAGATCTAGGAGGAACCCACCCGCACAAAGCTGTAGTGAAGATATTTGGCCGACAACTGTTCAAGGCAGCATGAGTCGGCTTTCAATATGATTTGCAATTATTACCTCCCGCACTGCATGCGCAACTAGCTGATATCCTAGTGCACCCAAGGGTTGACGGCACCAACACCTCGCCACCTTCCCTTTAGCATACGACGTCGCAATAACATCGCCATTCCCGGAGAGCTCTATGTCCACGGGACACGCGAAGCGCTTGCCGTTGCCAATGCAGCGGAGCGACGAAAGCATAGACAGCTTGCCAGCAAGTGGCGGCCATTCTCGGTGAAGCACTACCCGGACGATTGAAAGTAGGACGGAAGTTGGTGCCACTAGCTCTCGACTCGCTAGGTTCGCTATCTGCGACGCCTTCCAAGGTTAATCCACAAACACGCGGGCGCTGTCGCGACTCGCAGTGGATGCTCAAAGGGAGGAGAGAAGACTCGGCTTTGTTAGTAGCTCAGTTATGCCAATTAGTACACGTGTGCGGCATTTGTGACGTGTTGCGTCCCCGCAAAGCAAAGCATTTAGACACCCTATTCAGCCTAATTTTTTAAGTATGTTTCAGTAGGGCGGTCAACGTGCGTGTTGCAGCACCTACCGACAATTGTGGGACATAATGATGGTCATCTTTAGGACAATTTATCATTTTCTCATAGCACAGCCTCTCATCTTGTCATCCAGATGTTTAAGTTTGGCTTCGACGAGCCGTCAATCACTGGCAAAGATTCTCAACCCTCGTCTTCGATCTCGAACCATTCTCGCGCATCACACCCTCCCCGCAAACTGTTCATTCCACCACTCCCTCCCCTGAAATCCCAGTGTCATGATCTTGTCCACATTCCCCACTCAAACCTCCATCTCTTCAAATCTGCCGCGTCCACGCCGTCCAGTCTCTCGCCATCTGGAGCCGATATTATTCCCCGTCAGTATGAAGGCGGCTTCAAATTATGGGAATGTGCCATGGACCTCTGCCAGTTTCTCTCCTCTTCATCCTCAAAACCAAATCTCTCCGGTTCCTCTGTGCTAGAGCTAGGTGCTGGTCACGCTTTTCCAGCGATAGTCGCGGCAAGGCATGGAGCTAAAACGATACATGTACAAGATTATAACGAAGAAGTTTTGCGCATGGTAACTTTACCGAATCTGGCAGCAAACTTGGACAACTGGGGGGGTAGTTTGGAATGTTATGCGGGCAGTTGGCGCGGTTTGTCAAAGGTATTAGGAAGGACTTATGATTTAGTGTTGACAGCAGATACCGTGTATGCTGCAGAACAGGTGGAGGAGCTGGTACATTGTATGTTGGATGTCATTGCGCCAGGGGGCTGCGCGTTGGTAGCAGGGAAGGCGTATTACTTTGGCGTGGGAGGTGGAACGAGGGCTTTCGGGAAGAGCCTAGAGGCGTTGGGACGTGAGAAAGGGGTGCAGTTTGAAGTAACACTGGTGACAGAGATTCGTGATGGTGTGAGTAATGTCCGAGAAATTTTAAAGGTAACACGGGCAGGGTGAAGTATAGTGGGGTGAGGGAAGGAGGGAAGGAGATGCGGGATGCAGTGAGACAGGTGGGGCGAGGGAAGGGTTCTCACGAATGCCGGTCCTCGTCCTCATTGTATTTGAAAAGGACCTGGAGGTACCGGCCATCACGCAATCCCTGGTATGCTTTCTGGGCATCACCCAGTGTGAATATATCAATCGGAAAACGATCGGCAGGCTTAATATCGCGGAGGAGATCCCATGCGAGGCGAAAGCGGCGTTGTTTGGTCCAACGGCCTTGTAAAGAGACGGGGATGTCGCTCACTTGAGAGGCAAGCAGAGTTATATGCGAGCGATGAAAACGCCCTCCTAGATTTGTTAAGTTGACGTCCTTGCGGCCATACCACGAGCCCATGACGACGCGACCGTAGTCGCGTGTGCAATTGATGGCAGTTTCCAGCCCAGAACCGGTACCAGAAACGTCGATTGAAACATCTGTTCCAGTGGAATCGTAAAGAGCAGTGCGGAAGTCGGATTGGAAGGTACTAGAGAGTGGGTCGAAGGCAAAGTCGGGGTTGCCATTGTGGAGAGAGATCTTTAACCGGGAGGCATTTGGCTCAAGGGCTATGATTTTTGAGTAGGGATACAACCTTTTGAGGACTGTGACGAGTAATAGACCGACGATGCCTTGGCCGACGACTGTGACGGATTCACCCGGAAGGACTGCGGCGTCAGTGGCGAGACTAACGGCGGTCTCTACCGTAGGAAGAAAGGTTGCATTTGCGGGGGTAATGTCTGGGGGAACAGGATGAAGTTGAGAGGCTGGAGTGTTGAAATGGGAGGTATGGTGATGGAAAGAGAAGACGAGTTGATTGGGTTGAAATGGCGGAGGTGGTTCTGAGGTGTTGATTCGACCAACAAGGCAATAACCATAGGGAGAAGGGTATGAGAAAGGTTTGGATTGAGAGGGGATTAAGGAATCGGCAGGAACTGTGATGGGAAAGGTGTCTGTAAATATGAGGAGCTCAGTGCCTGGGGAAACAGCGGTAAAGATGGTGCGTACAGAGAGATTTTGACCTAAAGTAGGTGGTTGTAGCGGTTTTTGAAATACTTGCACAGTGTGAGGGCCGGTGAAGACTAAGGTGCATTCTTGCATCTCAAGGGCTTTAGCGCGGGCGCAGGAGAAAAGGGAAGCCTGAGAGAACTTGCAAGATTTGGGTTCGTCTGGATGGGTTATGCCAGATGGGGTTTGAGTGGCGCGTTGGTGCCACCCAGGCAGTCGTTATTAATGCTTTGTTCGGGATTAGGTATCCGCTAAGGAAGCGTGCACAAAATGTTACAACAAGAAAATGGCCATAGATAGAAGGGAGATCAATGACATGGCCACAAATCTCAGAGGTTCTGTGGTTCTATATACGTTTCCAACTTGCAACACCTGGAAAAGTTTTTCTTGAATTTGCTGAATCCTCTCCCGAGCACATTGTCCTCAACCGAACATTTTCTGCCCTTCATGAATATTGTAATCCTCACTGTCACTTTCATGGTTTTCTGTAGTGTAACAACAATCGCTACTCAGTCTCCTCCAAACCAGCACACCTTCATTCGCCCATTTCATAATGTGTAAACATGTTTGCACATCTGAAGATGGTCTCCCTGTCATTAACATTGAAGGTCGATCGCCCTAGTCAACAGCAGAATCTGCTGATATCCTAGGCTACCAACAAGCACGTACTGTTGTCCTCAGTAACTTAACGTATGATCTCACGCAATTCTGGCTTTCCTACGTTGTCGAAATCGAACAGCCCCAATGAGCGACTACGAAATCGATCAAGGTGACCCCGCCTAGCGTGCTGCAGTTCTCCCTCACATTGTAGCTCCTTGTTTACAAGCTTGCTGATATCAGAGAGATCTCGCACCTTTGTCTCTACTTCAGCACCACAAACGCACGTGTTTCGGCTCAATAATCCCCCTAGCACACGCGCCTCCTTCCTACTAGAGTTCCCACCCGAAAAGTCCTCTCAAGGCGGCTTGAGACTTTCTAGAGCCCTGATCCGTAGTTACGCAGGAGGTCCCCGACAATATCACGCTTATGAGCATAGCTTCGTCCCCCCGCAATCTCAAACTGTTGGAGGAATTCTGGGACCTCCGCTCCCAATCTCACACGTGCAGGTGCAAAGCCGTTAACATGATTTAGCTCCCCGTTCAAAATATGGGCCGGTTCGTCGATCTTGGTACTGCACCTCGGACAACTTTGAACGCGGTTGGCATTGAATGCTAAACAATTTCCAACTGTGTAAATGAAGGACCAGAACTATATAGGATGATGGAACTGCTCTAGCCAAGGTTGCAGGAGACTTGGCTTTTAATGCCGCACAGTGTGTATACGAATACTCGTCAAACTAATGCCATAAAGTTATCATGGATGCTGATCCTGTTATAGGGCTGCAGGGCTTCCATGCGTTATGCTTCCAAACCTATCCAAACGGTGTGCAGCAGGAGGCACAGGCAAGGGTCTATTGGCGCGACGACTCTGGGTGGCACTCCCTAACCCGGCTGACTACACTAACAAGGATATTCGACTCAGGATAAGCGGCCTCGCAGCCTCGCGTTCCAGAGCAGCCCCGCCGCCACATTCCTCTTTGTCCATCCCACGACTGCCACGGTAGTGTCCACGGCCCACTGGCAGACCATGCTCCGCCGGCATCTCGGACTCCCCGTCTACGATGACTCCCTCCCGCTCACCTACGCCCACTGCAAGCAAACTATGGACGCACTCGGGGACCACTCGGCGGATCTATGCCTGCCGGTTGCGGTCGTCCGCATCGCCACAATTCGCTACGCAACGTCTTCGCCTACCATATCGCACGCGCAGCGGGTCTGGACTCCCAATACGAGGTCCCGCTCCTTGTCCTGGGAACGAATATCCGACCTGCGGACATTCTCGTGCAATCCCCGCCCTGCCCAACTGCTAACAGGTTCGCTCCATAGCTTGCGACATTACCGTCGTCTCCCCCTTTAAACAATGCATAAGCACAAGTAGCCGGCGGCGCCACCGATATCGCTCACCGAGACAAAATCAAAGGCTTGGGGCGCAAACTGTCACGCCGCCTCCCGCCCCCTCGGACGACCCCTTCAGGCACCAAACTTCAAGTTTGAGCCACAGGCCTTCGATTCTTTGGTGAGCCATCCTCCGCCTCCATTCTATTCCTCGAGGAGTACATCCCGCGTATCGCGGAGAAGTCTAAGACAACAACAGGAGTGATCCGCAGGCGCTTTATCAGCGCATAAGTTGCACACTGTAATCGTCGATTGCAATGTTGATTCTGTCGCGAGCCCCACTGCACGTGACCGACGTGGAACATCCGGTTTGTCCTTAGCCGTATAGTTGGATCCTGCAGTGAACAGGAAGGATACTCATTGAAGTGAACTGTCAATCTACCTCTTCAAAACCTGAGCCCTGCGGTAAACGCTCAGCAGGTGCAGATTGCCGATCTTGATAGGCAAATGTGGAGGAGGCGGGGGCAAAATTCATTGCAGGTAGGTTTTCAACATTGTTGCTTACAGCGTATGTAAAAGCGAAAAATTGCGAAAACTACGTTTCAACTAACTTTTCTTTAGCAGAGCATCGACAGCTTCCCTCCCGATCTACATCGCAATTGCAACAACGTTCCGCTACTAACCCGCTTTCTGTCGCTCCGCAACGATTCGTTTGATGATCGTTGCGTCGCCCGGAGTCCTTTCTTCGTCTCTCTAGCTCTTTCAGCGCGAAAACCGTGTCACTGAGCAGCTCTACCTAACATGCACAGTGCCCTGCCTTCTACGGCTCACTCATCCGCCAAATCCCTCTCCTTCCCTCCATCGGCCCTTCTCCATCCTTCTTTTACCCCTCAATCCTTTATCTCGCATCACCGATCCCAGACACCGCTCCGTGTCTTGCGTGATGATCTTCGAACCCACCTCTCCTCGCTTCAATCTCAGCTCGTCCAAACTGTTCAAACCAATTTCTCGACTTTCACTTCGTTCGCCTCATCCATACGCGACGCGGATTCACTGGCTGACATTGCGTTTAAACCACTGCAAGACCTTCGTACCCATTTGAATTCCTTGCTGAGTGCCATTGACGCACAGATTGAGGAGCTCGATGGCACGCTGAAGAAAAGAAGGGAGGTCAAGGATCGCATTACTGCTTTGCATACCTTATTGCAAGCAAACGACTTGTTACTAAAATGTGAGAGGCTGTTAAGAGAGTATGGAGGCATGAAAAACGGAATGACTGATGAGGGGTTGCGACTTGTGGAGCGGATTGCGGGGAGGCTGCCCAACTGGCTTTTGTCTTAAGTCGTGCCGTTGATGGCGAGTTTGTCAACGGCATTTCGGTTCGCATTGCCATGTGAAGCGCGGAGTGCGCTCTTGTGTTGACAGTTGGTTGCGACGAGCCTTGTTTCCAAAGGAGGTGACGGACGCGAGTGTGTATGATATGGACATTCTGGCAAGGGTTTTGGGTATGTATGTCGTCAGTGGGCTGGGGCGTGAGGCGGAGGAGTTTTTTCGGAGGGAAGTAGTCGCCCCGTTTACTGCTAGCAGGCTGAAGATGACACCGATGCTGTCGGCCGCGGAGAGAAGAGTGGGAGAGGGTGTGACAGCGGCCGATGCATTGGAGGAGGCTGAGGGGGAGGTATGGCATTCTTGGGCGAGAAAGTCATGCCTCTGGTGAGTTTGGTGGAGGTGGAGGAGAGATTGAGAGGGCGCTTGGACTTTGTTGGGCGGGCAGTATGGCCGCAGATTCAAAATGCTGTATCGCATAATATGACAGCAGCTTTCTCTCCTGGTATTCCTGATGTTTTTCACAAGAGTGTGTTAGCAGGGGGCAGGCTGTACAGAGCAGTCGAGGCAGCGGTTGGGGAAGGAGAAAGGGACGAGTTCAGGTGCAGCAAGGCCACTGCAGACTTTTGGCGGCATTGGAACTTGCCAGTGTATTTTCAGTTGAGATTCCAAGAGGTGACCAGCAAGTTTGATGAGGTTCTGGAGCACGGGCCTACAGTGGTAGAGAAAGGAGAAGGGGAAGGAGCGACGGGTGGTTTACTCAGGACAGATATGTATACGGCGACACCTTCTGTCAGCTTAGTGAAAAGTCTGAAAAGGTGCTGGGCAGAGGATGTATTTTTGCTATCGCTGACGCATCGCTTCCTTAGACTTTCGTTACAACTATTGGCTAGGTATGCGACGTGGGTGAGGACTGGCCTAGCGGGGGAATGGAGGAATGAGGACGCTGTGCCGAAAGGGGCGGCTAGGGTGTTTTATGATATCACGGTACTGCAGAGGAGGGTACCAGCAGAGCTGTCAAGCGTTTTGAGGTTGCGTGCTGCAGAGTTCAATGATGAAACTTTGGATAGCTTGGACACAGCGTTTGCGGAGGCAACGGATAAGTACTCAGACCTGTTACCTGAGCTTTCTCGATCCATTTCAGATGCACTTGCAAAGAGTTGCATGGAAAATTTGCAACCTTTACGAGGTATATTGGCGACTTATCGAATGTCTTCGAAGCAGGCACCGACCACAAATTCGACGTTTGTGCCAAAGATATTGAGACCCTTGAAGATGTTTCTCAAGGAAAGTGAGGGGCGAATTGGACAAGAAGAATGCCTTCTGATTTCAACTGCCGTAGCAGAGCAGACGTCCGCCGAGTACTTTAATATGGCGACAGACTTGCTGCAGAGGAATAAAAGCAGTGAGGCCACACTGCGAAGGCTGAACATCGGGCGCAGTGGGGCTCTGGGAGGAACCAGTGGTGGTGCTATGAGTGTAATTGATAAGATTTCAATGCAGCTCTACTTGGATGTGGCAAAGTTCATGGATGATGTGAAGGGCGTGGGAGTCGCTGTGGCGGACGTTCCTAGTCTAGGCCAGCTATGGGACAGTGTCAAGCGAGAAGATGCCTCCGAAAAGAATGAGCGACCCAGTGATGATGAAGCCAAGAACGTTGTTGGTGAGTCGCAGATAGAAAATTCAGCCCTCCCGAAGACCGCAGCAGAGAATGATGATACCGTTCAGGAGACGGTGCCATTGATAGAGAAATCAGATGATGTTTCCTAACCAGTGCGATCGATGTAGAGGTCGATGCCACTGTTCTACGCAGGGCTTTTGGGCCTTCTACAATGCTTAGTGGACCTTAACAAATAAGTCATGCACGAATCGTGCGGTTTTTTTGTCCTGGTGATGTGATAGCGACGGTCACGATACTGAGGGTGTCGCAGTGCCCTTCTGGGTAAAGTCTCCAACAAAAAACTTGTCGACGACAATTTGCCGCTTGGCCTCCACTTCCCTTTGAGTTTGGTACAACACGCGCAAACACTCGTTGAGATCACCAACAATCATGTCCCTCCATTGAGGGTCATAGTGAAGCTGCTCATATTTTTGCTTTTGGCCATTCAAAACGCGCATCATAGACTCCATGGCCGGCCCTCCCTCTAGCAGCACATCTCCTTTTTCCACAAGGCTCGCTGTTTCCTCCCAAATACCCGCCCTCTCTTTCTCCCTCCGTAACCCTTCTTTCACAACGTCCCGTTCTCTGGTAATTTCAGATACGTCCCTGCGCAACCCATCAACTTCCGCGGCCTTTTCCTCCAATATTCGCCGCAGGTTCAGGATTTCCACATTTCCGAGGCCTGCTTTGTCAGTGGCCTCCTTCGCTTTCTTTCTTTCCGCGTCCATTGCGGCAACAGCCGCATCGTACTGCATCCTATACCCTTCAACGCGCGTACGTAGAGCACGTTCTTTGCGTTTGCTCTCCTCGGCTGCAGTTTTTGCGATGTCCGCTTCGTTCCGCAAATTGACAGCTTCCTCGTTTGCTTGTGCGAATTGAATTTGTAGCTGCAATTTTTCGGATTGGAAATCCTCGCACTGATTTGCGAGTGTCTGCAGTTCGGCGTGTTGGGTCTTGAGGTTCTTCTGAACTTCCTCCCTTTCCCTAGCTGCTTTTTCTCTCAAGTCACCCAGGAGTTCATTCAGGCGATCAATTTCTGCATTCAAATCCTCATTCTCTGCACGCAAATCGGTTATTTCTACACGGAGCCTGCGAATGGTCGGGGTGTTATCTTCGAGTGGCGGAGCAGGTCCGACAGGAAGGCCATCTTCGCCTTTCTCATCTGAGTAAAAGTCGTCAGTTGGTGGGCTGGCGCCCGGTGAGCTGGGTGAAGTGACTCCGTTGAGCTGCTTTTGGAGGGTATGAACTCGGATACGAAGGTCAAACCTTTCTTGAGCAAGACGGCTTATTTCGTCGTTTTGCTTTCGTAACTCTGATTCAAAGGTCGTTTTGGTACGGCGTGGAGAAGAGGACAACATGAGTGTTAGCGGGGAGGATTCAAAAAAAAAAATTAAAGAATTGTTCGAAAAGAGAACACAAAGATGACAGAAGATGATATTGATTCAGGTTCAGACAAGATGGAGCTATGTGGCCGAGACGAACGTCGAGTATATGTTGGCAAACGTGTGGGATTGGAAAAAGAGAAGGCACTACATGGGGCTGCTGATGGATGGGTTAAGGAAATGGGATTCAAATAGTTGTGATTGGAGGGAATCTATGTGTTTGAATTTTTGAATTGCAGCCATTTTAAAAATACGTTTTTGAATTGAAATTTACAAAACTAGATCTTGGATCTACTTTAAAGGGACAGATCTAAGTAATTACTTTACTAAGTAATTACCTTACTCAGAATTGGGCATGCTTTGATTTGTGCAATAATTTTCAAATCGCAGAGCCACTCTGCCGGTTTTAGCAGACAAAATTACAGTAAATACCCGCCCTTTGCCCCATTCGATGAGTGCAATACTAGAAATTCTGACGACTCGGAAACCAGAGATCGGAAACCCTACCAGAAATCGAAAGTGAATAACCTAAAACGAATCCAGCTGAAAAATGTTTCAACGTGTACACCTGTCACAATCTGCCAATTTGTCACGTATGGGTTAGGTGTCACCCAGAAAAATAAGAACAAATCCTTGCTTTGTAATCTTTTTTTCCATTTCAGATGAATCACTACTGACCTCATGGTCCGTGCGCTCTACTGTACTGTGGACCAGCTCGATCGTTTCTGTGAGCCTCACATTTCCACACTGGACAGCATGATGGCACTTTGTCGTGAAGATCGCCTAATTTAATTCGCCGCCGTGATAGCTTCCCGCCCCTGTAGCTTACTCATTCAGACTACGTTCGACGGCACATTGATAATCCACAATCATCGAAACCAGCTCTTCTACTTAGCGCTAGAGGCCCCGTTCTCTACACCAGAGTGAAGCCTCAAGGAAAAGCAGGCAAATAGTCGATCGCCAGTCCGACAGCAATGGCACTAGCCTTTACCGCAGCGCTACCACGCGCCTTCTCCAAAAATCGTCTCCCTTCTCTTGTGCTATCTCCACGTCGTCCAGGGACGCGATGGTACGCATCCGCCTACTCGCCGGATGCAGCTCGCTCCGCGATTTCCTCTGAAAACGTCATGGTCTTTTCGGCCACGTACTGTCCGTACTGTGCACAGGTAAAGGAACTGTTCACAGGTATGGATGTTAAACACACGGTTTGGGAACTTGATCAGATTGCAGAGGGGCCAGAAATACGTCGTTTCTTGGCTGATGAGACGGGGCAGACTACAGTGCCGAATGTATTTGTGGGTGGTAAGCATGTTGGTGGATGTGACGGTATGTTGAACGTTGACTTTGTAGAATTCGACAGTGGTCGTCGGTGAGTCGGAGGTGTAGACAAGTAGTCGTAATTACTAACAGGGTTTTTTGTTTTGCGGTTTTTCGACTCCTTTGTGCGCGCGGTGTGTTACATGCAGACACGATGATGTTGTACCAAGGAGGGAAGCTTCTGGATATGGTGAACGCAGGACTGTGAGCGGTAGGGGACGGGGACGTGCGAGAGACAGGACAGTTTCTATAGACAGCTATATAACTAAGAAAGCGCATTAAACAGCACAAGAGCCTCGCACGAATAGGAGATCTGTGGAGAACGCACTGGTGATTTCATCTGGCGAAGCCATCCTTCAAGAGTATGTACAAAACAAGGGCAGCGACTGCAATAGCCAGGATCAAAATACCGTAGGTGCCCATAGAGTCGGCATGAAAGCTAGTGCCCCTTTCCAAGGCCCTCATAACACGCCAATACCGGACCCCGCCGTAAACCTGCAGTGCCACACCTACGATAACCAACGTGACACCTCCCGTAGCGAGTAACTGCGCCCCCCTCACCGACGGTGCGATCCTAATAATACTCATAGCAAGCACAACCAATTGCATACCTGAAACCAACCAAGAATGAAAAGTGCGAACGTTGGACAAATGAACGAGGATTCGACCAAAATCTGGTACCTGCTGTGCCGGCGTGAGATCGGCGTTTTGGTTGAGGATGCGAGCAATTTCTCGACGGTGACGTAGTGGGCGGATGTTGAGATCATCGCGTAGTTGCTTAGAGGTGAAATCACGCAGAGTGTGAGCGGTGAGCTGATGACGTGTGAAAAGCTCGTAATATTGCGTGTAACCGATGCGACGAAGGGCCATGAGGAGATCACGGTCTGTCTCTTCGGCGGTAGGAGGTGGGGAGGTGGGTATACGTGGTTTACGTGTGGAGTGTGCACGCTGGAGAGCGGGTGGGTGTAACTGGGCGCTGGTAGAGGGCGACATGGGAGAGGAGGTGGGGGCGTTGGAGAGGGAGGAGGAGGTCGAGATTGAGATATGGCGCAGGGGGGGAGGGAGAGGCGGCCGCGCTGATGGGGCACTTGTGGGTGTAGATGGCGTGGATGACACGCGTTGAGGGGAATGAGGTGGGGGGGAGGGGCAAGTGGCGCTGACGGGGGCGGCGGGGTGGACGACGACATTGCTATGGTGGGGAATAGGAACGTTGGTGGGGCGACAGGTGTGGCGAGGGACTGAATTGAGGTTTTTGGGAAAGAATACCTTGACAGATTAAGGGTGACTGGGAAGATCTGTGAGGGCGGATAGTGGATGGTTAGAGTTGTTGAGTTGTGGAGCGGGATAAAGAGACGATATTAACTTGAGTTGAATTTCGATGAACTCGGACTCAACATGGCACGTAGGTTGGGTGCAGGTGCCGATTGAAGGGCAGGACATAAAGTGCCAGCCGAGTGATTAAAAAAGTACAGCGCACTTTACATATTCGGGGGAACTAGGACGTTTAATTAAAGATAAAATTGTCTGCTAAACAGCGGCACCCCGTCAAAGGCTCGACCGATACCTACTCCAAACTGCATCAAATACAGTAAGTGGTAGTCGCCCTGGGGTAATAAGGAAGCGGTGTTCTACTGTACATGTTGTTGTGCGTGAAGAGAATTCCTGAATAGAGATTCCTTCAAAGAAATTTTGCATACGTTGTAGTATTGCTGATGGGGACAAACGCTGCGTCGGCAATTGTTTTAATTATTTTAAGACTGTACTGTTATAGATTAATCTGCGGTGACAGTTGTAAATGCACTGTAGCGATGGGGGTACAGAGTCGCTTCGGATTGCCGTGCCATCAAAGGCGAGAGTATCGGCACGAAGATACCGGCGGTTGGCTTCCCTTCTCCCGCTCGGGATCCGGGCAGCTTTCTATGCTTCATATCCATCTACATCTCTATCTGCTCCCCCCCATCACATGCTTCCTGCTATTGCGTTTTGCGTTCTGCCCTTTCGCATATATCTTGCATGCCGTAAACTTCCAGTCAATTCGTATTTGCCTTGTTCATTTGCTCGATGATGTACGTGTTGCTTTTTGTCAGCATAGCATTAACATCGATTCGTTCATACAGTTATGAACTCATCTCACTTCACGCCTCGAGTGGTCGCTTACTACTTTTCATTGATATTCGTCTCGCTCTCAGTATGCGTATTGTCTTGGTCTGAATCGTAGCTCGCTTGCGTAATCTTTATACATCGTGTACAGCTATTAAACGCATGAACCATGATCAACATCCCCTCCAGTCACCTGCGACCGGATCAAGGTAACTCAAGCTGATTACCACGCAATGGCTGCCAACTTGAGATGGTCACCATTGCTCGCTATCCACAAGCCTGCCCATGCTGAGGTCGGGATCAAGAAAACACATTCACATACCTTGTCCAGTTTCTTGAACATCTGCACCTTGAACTTCGTGAGAGCATCTGCCAGGTTCTCCGGGCATGGGATCCAACGGATGACTTTAGATTCACCACTCTCAAAACTATTCCGTATACGCTGCACCGTTTGATGTAGGCGATATTCGTTCTCTTCATGTAGTGTTGTGACCGTATCCCATACTGTAGGCCCCTTGAATCCACATTAACTCATGTTTGACCGCGCCCTTCAAAAAAAGTGTATTTATTGCCATCTTCATGTAGAAGCCTCTTTCATCTCCGTTAGCCGCTGCCAGTTAATCCGCTCCGTATGAACAGTGACTAACTTGTTGTTGCTTTTGATACGTCCAATCTATGAGATGAAACACATTCCGTCCATCTATGCCAGACCTAGAAAGCAACCCGATCAATATGCCGCTCTGACCGTAGTCCCTGTTCTGCGGGTGTGACGCATTATAAAGCAAAACTAAACAGACATCAGTAAGGTTCGTCACCTTCTTGTACGTGATCTTTGAACTCAGCTTCCTGAGTTCGCCCAGCATCCTGTTGGCATCTACTAGATGTTCCGCTTTAAGTCTTCCTATTTTTTGTTTCATCACTGGTACAACATATGAAGCTTGTGGTAGGGCGCCATTACCAAGGTAAAGCAATGTTCCGGCAAGAGCCCTGTATTTCTGTATCTCGGTTGCTGGGGCAAATGAATTGCTTATTTTACTGCGACTGCGTGTAATCGGTATGCTTAGAACGCGCTTTCAATACTACTGCATTGATAAAGTAATGTCTCTGTTCGTTTGTACCTCAAAATCACTCCCGCTGAAAAAAAATGGGTACGGCACGTATCTTTCCCACTATGAATCGCTTATTAATTTGGTTGAAGAAGTCGTCCTATACTCCACTAATACTACCAGCTAGAATGTCGTCTGTTAGCATCGCGACAATGAGAACAATCTTTCTATTACCATCTCGCTTGACAAACGGTTGGTTCACACTGAAAACTCTCTCTGGTTTAGCGACGTTGAGCACCCATTCTTCTACAAAAAACATTTACTGCCTGCTTGCCTCTACGCTGCCATCTTGCGACTTCACTAATTTCCATAATATTCCTCTTCGGTAGCCGTTATCTTGGTGTTAATCACGTGGTGGTCTAACGTGAATGTCTCTTTTTATTGAGCCACTTTGCAAATAGGCTCCCTTGATATCTTCTGTCCGTGATTCAAACCCCAGAAATGTCACGAGTGCCAAAAGTAGTCAGACGATATTGAGCTGTGCATTCGATGAGTCCTTCCTAATCAATTATTTATCATCACCCTCATTCCCATTAAGGTATATCCGTGCTTTTATCTGTCGCGATCCGTTTTCATCGTTTTTGACTTTATAGACGACGTGTGATCTGATGACGTCTGCGTCCGTGGGCAATTCCCTTTCATTCACTTCCACGAATGCGTCTGAACAGTTATTGTCGAACTATATTTGTAGTGCTTGGTTCATTATCCAAGCAGGTGCGACCTATCGATCGTATATCTCATCTAGCACTCTCGGCTTATCAGATTCTATTGCCTGGATTGCTTTTGTAGGCCGTTTGACATCCTCATATCGCTCTCCACTGTCACGCATGACACCATTCTGCAAAACCTTATTGCAAAACATTCTTGCGTCTGTCTGGTCCGTTTGATTCATGTATTCCGATGTCAAGTACGCTCTTTGATTGTGCTGATGGGATCTGCGCAGAGAGAAGTGAATTGATATTTGGTGGGAAAGTACGTCGCTCGGTGCTACCTTCATCTCCCCTTCTGTTCTCCAAATATACGAGTTCTTTCTCGAGAGAGCATTACATTAGCTCGCGTGTGAGATCCGACTTCCGTGTAATCCTCATATCCTCATATGCGGGCCTCATGACAGGTTCTTTGACTGGTACTGCATTCTTGAGTCTCGGTGCTTCGATATGTTGCTCGCGTGCTTGGACGACCTGTGCACTTACCCACTCATCTCGCTCGTTGCCTCTTGTTGACTTATACCACACCTATATCATGTCACCTTGGGAGAAAGCCGCTTCGTTTGTTGGGTTGATAGCCTTAGTGCGTAAAGCCCGCTGCAACGCCCTGGTAGCTGCTTGCTATTTCAAACGTCAAACATTGGCTGCGGAACTTCAGTGGATAGTAGGTTAGTATCGATGGCTGGTACTCGTACAAGCTGAAAAGAGCTCAGTACTCGTGAGCCTGAAAAGAAGCTATAGATAAGAATACCGGTCTGCCGACTATGTCTTCGGCTGACGCTGATGTGATTTCCCGATCTGTTCTGCGGATGATGCTCTTAATTGTTTTTATTTTACGCTCGATGATCCCAGTTTTTTTGTAACGGCGTGTAGGCCTTGGCTTAAACAATATCTCGTGCGAGTCAAGGACGGCACGTGACCGGGCTCTATTATAGTTTTCATCTGACGATACTGATAATAGGGCACCATGTTGCAGAATCCAAGTCTTTTCAATGGGCTTTCACATGGTGTTAATGTATTTCTTTTCTGTGACATAGCCTACTGAGTATACAGTACCAGTGTCCGTCATTATGAAAATAGTTCGCTTAACTCCTCGCACTACCTCGTAGCAGAAGTGAATTTGTGCTTCGTTATTGAATGCAGCGTTAACATGTGTCAACGAGATCTTGTTGGAGAGTAGTGGTCTGCCAGAAGATGTGCATATGCCGCATGCCTTTTCGACTTGTTCGATGGCGTCTTGTAATGCAGGATGCGTGACGTCTGCTTGACGATAAACATCATAGACCTGCTCCTATCGTGCGTGTGTGAGCCTGTAAATGCGTTTCGCAAATAGCTTGGGTTTCCGTTTTGTAATTTTTGATAACGGGGCGGATAGGAGAGCAGTGATACACGTTCGTGGGCACGCTAAGTTTTCAACGCGAATCCGCTCTACTACAGTGTTCAGTGGGTCTTTTGAGATGTAAGTTTTGAACGTGCGTTTCGAAGTATCAGACGGTCGTTTGATGGTGATGCAGCTGTCAAGATCAATATTGTTCTGCAATGCAAATTTACCGACATCAATGCCTTTAGTAAGGGTAGAGTCACCCTGAACCAAGCCGAAGTGAAGTGTACACGGGGCCATGTGTTTGTCCAAGATGGTGAAATACCACGTGCCAATAACCGGTCTTGGGTCGTGACATTCCTCTCTCCAGCAGTGAACATATTCTTCTGTCGGTGGTGAAATGGTGAGGCGATTTCCGTAATGTCACACGCGCGAGCAGCTTTATTGGTGCCGCCTGTTGATCTAGGTGCTCCAGGATCGTAGATGGGATTGGGATCCATAGTTACTCCATAAAGAAAAGCTGCGGAGCTGATGCGTTTCTGTTGTCGCCTTACACCCGGGCATTCTGTTCATTGAACCGTACATTCTTACAATGTATCTGTTCACCGCCGTTCCTATTATTACCCAATCTATTACGGAGGTCGCTACTGCTGGTGTGAGTTCTTCGTGCTGGTTTCGTGATACGACCTTCTTTGCGACTGTTTCCATAGAGAGGACACCGTGGATCTCCAACCCAGTGGTTGAGACCATTACAAGCATGGCATCTGCTGTTACGATTCGCGCCCGTTCCTGGTTTTATGTGGTTGCTAATAATGTTTCCGCCATCCTGATTTTGTCCGTTTGCTAGCATTGATCCGACAGTTGGTAATTCTTGCGCTACATGATCATTGAAGTCCTTCGATGTATCGTTATCAGACTTGATAACCTTCAGCACCGATATTGCATCTTCCAGTCCAAAGATAAGCTCGATGGCATCTGATTGGATACGCCTTGTAGTCACATTCTCAGCTCGAAAAAATATGTGTTCTACCTTGTCTAGAGCCTTGCTCTGTTTATCCTTTGCTGCAATTGTATCTTCATTGTCAATGTTCTGACTGACTATATCACGCAATTCATGGATATGCTTCTTAATATCTATGCCCTGCTGCGATGTAGTCTGGATCGTTTGTGGTACGTTCATGTCACTGTGCTGACCTTTGTTCGCGACAAGTAAGCTCAAAAAGCTGTTGTATACTGAGTCAGGAAGGCGTAAATTTTCCAGCATGATCAGAGCAGTCTGTTGCTTCTCTTGCTGTGTAGGGGGATGACGAAAGAAGTTCATGTCAGACTGTGCCACCCCTCTGAAATTCTCGGCGTACATTGCATATTATTTGTTCTTATAGCGACGGCAGTTGAATATCTTGCGGCCGAGAGTGATCATCCTTTTGGCAGCATCGGCGGGGGAGGCTCTGGCGATGGCTTGCAGGATTTGCTCTACGATGACTTTCTGCTGGTCGAAAGAGATAAATTAGTCTTCGTCTTCAAAATATGGAGCGAGCTTTCCATCTTCCATTTCTGCGTTTATGAATCGACGATAGAAATGATCAATTGCGGCATACAGTGCGTGTCCTAAACCATTCTAAACAACTTTTTCTTTGGTGTCGCCCCCCATTTGCAAATAATCGCACTCGCCTCACCCACATACGAAAGTCCGACCGGTAATGATACTTATCCTTGTGCGGTGCTAAGCGTTGCGCTTAGAGAAAGTTGTCCCCCGGAGACTCTTGGCCCCCTGGGCCCATAACTATATATTAGTCTACGGTGACAGCTGTAAATGTGCCGTAGCGACGGGGGTTTAGAGTCGCTTCGGATTGCTGTTCCATCGAAGGCGAAAGTATCAGCACGAAGATACCGGCAGTTGGATTCCCTTCTCTCGCTCGGATACTGGCAGCTATCTATGCTTCATATCCATCTACATCTCTATATGCTCCCCCCAACACATACTTCCTGCTATTGCGTTTTGCGCCCTGCCCTTTCGCATATATCTCGCATACCGTAAACTTCCAGTCAATTTGTACTTGCCGTGTTCATTTGCTCGATGATGTACGTGTTGCTTTTTGTCAGCATAACATTACCATCGATTCGTTCATACAGTTATGAACTCATCTCACTTCACGCCTCGAGTGGTCGCTTACTACTTTTCATTGATATTCGCCTCGCTCTCAGTGTGCGTATTTTCTTGGTCTGAATCGTAGCTCGCATGCTTAATCGTGATTCATCGTGTACAGCTATTAAACGCATGACATATGAGAAACAAATGTACAGTACGGGCCCCTGTACTGTACCGTACAGTCTACATTTGTATTTTAGACTACCAAAGAGCACTTACACTTAAATAAATTCCGAAATTAATTTGGGCTTGTGGGAAAGTGGTTAATTCTGAAAAGCTATTGAAAGTTATTTCTCATGCATGTAGTGCGAAGACTTACGCCGGCTACTTGGATATCTAAAAAATAAGTATTAGCGTATCGATCAATAGTGGATAATACTACTACTACTACCCATCCCGAAATGACAAAAGGTCGGCTGAAAGACTTCACCCACGAAAAATGCCTCGATCGCCTTCGCAACTGGAAATTAATCCTATTCGTGATCACTAAGCTCCGTTTTGCTAGCAGAGCGTCGTCGTTCTCCCTTACTCCTGCTATGACAGAGTTGACAACCAAATACAGTATGAGGGCATCAAACGAGATGTTGATAACTTGTTACTCCGCAGTAACAGAATCAGCTTTCCAACTTTACATTCAACTTCAATTCCCTTACCAATATGGATTGCTTAAACCTGTTTCGGTTCGAGAAAGAGCACATAGATAAGTTGATCGATGTAATTGGCTGGCCTGTTACGCAGACTGCCACCGCAAGAAACCGATACTTTGTAGATCCTCTGCTTGTTTGTTGCGTACCATTACGAAGATTGGCCACCCGTTTAAGATTGAATGGCTTAGAATTTATATTCTGGAAGCACTCATCTCAGCTATCCAAAATATTCTGGGAAGAAATGGAATGGCTGTTAAAGGCAAGACGCAAACTGTGGTCTGTCGGTTTAACGCATCCATTTATGCAAAAAAGGGCTGCCATTTACGCAGAGATATTTAGATATAAGCTAAACGGTCTGAAAAACTGTATCGACTTTATTGAAGCGACTGTGCTTGGGATAGCACGTCCGTGTAGTTCACATATGTTGCAGCTAATAGCCTACAATGGGTATAAAAGGAAACATTCTCGTAGATATAATACAAAGTAAGGAACAGATGGGATGATTTTGCA
This sequence comes from Kappaphycus alvarezii, assembly GCA_002205965.3. Lineage (NCBI taxonomy): Eukaryota > Rhodophyta > Florideophyceae > Gigartinales > Solieriaceae > Kappaphycus > Kappaphycus alvarezii. Next base: position 433,109 of record NADL03000721.1, on the reverse strand, counting down.
TGCATACGGACCGCTATGAAGACAACGCCATGATTGGACACTCTGGTGTAGAAGTGAACTGGAGGACACTCTACCCGCCGTGATGAAGATAGATCGACGAAGGTTCTGTCTCTACGGGGATTCTGGCTTTAACAGTGGATGGTTTCTAGAACTTCCGTATCAAAAAAGCCGTCCCCATTCTTACCAGATTGCCTTTAATAGAGGAATATCAAAGGGAAGGGTAACAGTGGAGTAGGGGTTTGAAGAGGTGAATGCTAAATTCACCTTTATCGACTTTAAAAGGAAAATTTAGGCGTTAGAATCACCAGTGGATTCGTTATATCTGGTCTCTATGCTTCTGAACAACTTCAGAAATTGTACCCACTCACAACGAACTTCAAAGTATTTTAATTGCCCCCCCAACCTTAGATTAGTACCTCGGCCTTGGTGACAATGAGTAATAAAAACTTAACCATGACACTTTAAGCACTGCCCTTGTGCTGCGAACCAGCAGCACTGAGGGGACGCTTTCGGTACCCATGCTCCTCTGCGCTATCTTGCTGTAACGCCGCAGTTTCTCTCGCTGAGGCATAAAATTTTTGCCGCTCTGCTTCCTTGGTCCCTTTCTCTGTGATTCCTGCCGTGACCTCTACATCGCCGTTGGAGCTCCTCGAAGAGGGTGAGTACTGCCCGCCTGGCACCTTTTGATGAATTCAGTTGAGACCTGATACGCCCCTGAACAGAGATGTCCGTGGACCTCCAGGTGCTTTGTAATAAGCACAATGCTCTGCCAAAAGGGAGATATATATCTCCCCAAGCCACTGCGTGACATATTCCTGTCACGGCTCGAAACCAAAAGAATTAAATTAGAGGAGATCGCCTCTTTTCACGCTTGGAGAGGGTCCAGCACTTGCTACGTCGGTGCTCCTGACTTTGCAATGTCCTAGTAGCGCACCAAAGTCTCGTCCTGCGTAAACTCCTCCGCGGCTAGGCAGTGTGCCAACGCATTCATCAAAACCCCAGAACGCAGGTGTCGCTGCTGAGCCATTGGCATCATGGGAAACGTCCGATTTCTCAAGGTCCTCAAAGAAATTGAAGGTCCTCCAAGAAATTGAAGCCCCACTAAGATGCTGTGAGTGAATTAACAAACCAGTACGCTACCTCATTCTTCGTATTTCTCGATACAGCTCCCATATCTAACGCTAAATTAATCTTGGCCCCCATGTCATCCACTTCCCATGTGTTGACTTGCAAAGCTGTACCAAGACTTTGCGCCGCTCCGACACAATCGCTCAATTTAAACGGCCCCTTTTAGGTCCTATGCTGACAAACAGTCCATTCATGTGGAACGAGCCCCATACCACCACGTGTGGTACTCACAACAAGCACATCCCCCACAGATATTATAGCATGAACCTCGGACGGCGGAATCTCCGTGTTGATGTAGTGCACGGGCGAAATCGCAAAAGTCCCAAACACAGAATTAATGCGCCCCAGGAGCTCATTAACCTGAATCCGCTGTGCATGATAGCTGGCTACGCTCTTCACATGCTTGGGCAACATGGCCAGTTCCGCCAACAAAACCTCTTCCCTCATTTCCGAATGGTTTTGCAACAGCTGCTCAAACGCGAGCAGATTGAGTGGAATCTCTGAAAAGCAATAATCTAAACGATCGAAACCAACGACAATACGCTGGCATTTAATCCGTGCAAGTAGTTGTGCGATTACTTCAGCGCGGGTGTACAATCTGTGTTGCATTAATGTTATGCAAGGTATTTTAGCGACTACTACATTTACCGAGTAATATAAGTATCCACCGGCTTATAAGAGACGAAAAAACCGTCGCGAACCATTTATCACTGCATTTTTGCAAACGTCTCCATCATAATCCGGAACTTCGCCAATTCCAAGTCTTGGTTAGCTTTGAGTTGTGCACGGCGCTCTTCCCTTTCTTTCTCTTTTTCTATAGTCTCAATAGACAACTTTTTCTTCTCGAATGCAAGCTTCTCTTCATCAAGCTCAATTCGAGCTAGGTCGGCGTCCCTCAAATGTAATGCAAACCGTTCCATCTCTCCACTTGGACCCACAACACGCTGCGTTTTGTAAGGGCGTTCAACTGAAGACTAAGCTGCAGTAGCCCTTCCGATCCCATCATCTTTGTTCGACACTCGCCTGCTTGTTGCCATGATAGCTAGCGCTCTTCCAACGCGCCCTTTTTCGTCATATAGTTCCTTCGCATGCTTTCTCAGCCCCCCTCTTTGCATCAACGTCATCCCGAGCTTCCCTGCACATCATTTAAACCCCGTCCATCTCACTAACCTCGCCACCTACCCCTGATCGAAAGTGATTACTCATATCAGTATTATATAACGCAGCTTGTAATCTTTTATACTTATCTTGAATGCGTTCTCTGCTGTCACATTCTCCCGCAGCAAAGTATTTAAGTTTGCGCTCAATAGCTTCTTCTAACTTTTTGCTCATTTTGCCATACGTCACAATATATGCTTTAGCCGCTGCTACCTCTCCGATAAGAATAAGATCTTCAGCGGGAGAAAACCTTGAATGCCGTCCTTTCTGTTCTTTTTATTCTTCAATTCGACCTCCTCAACTTCTTCAGGCTAAGAGGAACATGGGGCGGCGACAGAAGTCGCAGCTGCCGGCTCCGAGTTCAATACGCCAGAACGGGATGTGAAAGCAGCTGTCGGCAATGTTGAGATAACGCATGGCGATGTCACTGGAGCGTATGGGGGTCCCAACTCGGCGACTGGGTTTTTCAATTCGCCGAGCGTGGGTGAAAACACGCCCAGAGAGGATTATAATGCGACAGATTAGTGGGGATGAACATTCCCCCCTCCAGGGGGATTTAATCCCAGCAGAGCGGGGTGGTAGCATGGCTCAAGGGGATCTTGACATGGCGCGGGAGGGTGACAGCACGGCGAGGAGGATGTTGGCATTCGGAAGTGTTCCAAAACGGCAGGGGTGACTATCATCCTGACGAGTTGGGTAGCTAAATGGGCGAGGGGGGTGTTGCCATGGCGGGGGATGATGCAGAAGCGGCTAGGGAATCACAACGGTTGAAAGGGGAGTTTGAATTGGCGGCAGGGGGTCTCAATGCGGTGCAATATGGTGCAAAAGCTGCCGTAATTGATGTCAACACGGTTGAAGAAGGTGTTTATTTGGCTATGGGGGGCTTCAATGCCGTGGAAGAGAATATCAAAGCGGTCGGTATGTCGTTGAATGTGGCGTGAGAGTAATACAACGCGACGAAAGAGAGAGATTTTAAGGACACTTTAGACGAAGGAGACAGATCCAGTAAAGATGAAAACGAACCGGGTGGGGACGCGATCACGACATTCTTTGGGAAGTCTTGCTTGTTCTTTTTCGGAGGGACTTTCGAAATGAATCATTGCTCCTGATAGGGCCTGTTTTTTGCGCTGTCATGGCGGGCTGTTAGACTCCTTGAGAATGAAGAGCCGTGAGATAGGGTCGTGGTCGGATTTGTCGGATTTTGTGATGTGATAAGAGATTGGTGGGTGTTGAGTTGTTGGATTCCCGCGAAATGTATTCCCATGGGTATTCACTAACGGGAAATATTTCAGCACTCTTCGCCACATGTCTAACGGATTTTTCACTAGGTCGAGACAGTCTGTGCTACTTTTGAATAGTTTAGTCATATTTATTTTTTTGAAAAGTGAGTGCCTAAGCCCACTAATACTGAAACTTCTTTATTTTCTAGGAAGCGCCGGGCATTATTGGCCCTCGTATCTCAGTGCTTGCTTACATAGTATAACTGCCAGGTGCGCGCCAGTAAAGGGCCGGAGGGAACGCAACGAAAACCGACACTAACATGGTACTCTTGCGCAGAGCTGAAACTCCCGCTGCCAGCGAGGAAGTAGTCGACAGAACTAGCGATGTGCGAAAATCATATTCTTCTTCACCTATGAGAATGTCTTTATAGCCTCATCACCCAGTCCGGAGAAAGCACTTACTCTCCTTAGGTTTCTTGGCAGTGTGACTATCGATTTATACTATGATATATTCACCTCAAACGGCGAACTCAAAAAAATTTGATCAACAAACCTACAAAGAAATGAGCAGGGTCGTTCAGTGAGTCAAGCTCCTGTAAGGCTAGAGCTCTGCGTGAAGCTCTTCCCAAAACCCTCTGACGGTACGTGCCTTTCGGATTCTTATGACATTTCCTTGAAGGCTGTATTTTAACCAGCAGGAATTACTCTGATATACCAACTATAACCAAAAATATCACACCGTGATGGCCAGCGATGCACGTCCTGCGGGATCCAGGATCATTAAAACTTCTGCTACTGGATTACAAACAGGCAGCTAGGACTCCAAAAGGCCAACAAAATACATAACTTGAGGTCCAGTCAACCCTTCGATCTCCACTATACCAAACTTTTTTCGAAGGTCCATTTTATAAATCGACCTGCATTGACCTCTGCAGTCTCATCTTGCCTACCCTCCAATTTCCTATACGGTAAATGATTGGGTGAGGATCTTCCCATGGGACCGGTAGTAGTTGAAACATGCAAGAACGAACCACACCCGATCTTTGGTACATCCCTAATTCAGAAGTGCCAGCAAACCAACTTTCCCTATTTTTTTGTAGTTTCTAACTCTTCCATATTATTTGATTAGCGGTAATACTCAGCAGTTTCCTTAGCTCATCCATTCACCACCATTTTTCTGCATATATATCCGGTCAACATCGCTTTCCCACACAGAACACAAACAATTCTTTGACTACTTTTTCTTCGCCTTTTAAGCAGGACGTAAGAGGGGCAGCGGAGATGATTTGATAAGAGGCTGCTTACGACTGTGTCTCTATATAAACAATCGTACGGGTCTTTCGATGCCTTTTTGAGCTACTCTATGACACTGTTGCTACCAACAGTGGCATTGAAGTAAGCAATTCATGGGAAGACGCCCGATATGCTAAAATAAAGCACAGATTCTAGGACCTGGGAGGGTTATTGCCCTACCTTTGCGGAAAACAAGCCAACAAGGGACGCCAGGATCTCCATTGTAGTTCCCAGCTCATCAATACGAACTTAGGACCCCAAAGACATGGAAGTGATAAACTCTGAAAGAACGTGTACACATATCTTTTTATCTCTGAGACTGTATATCCGAGGACATCTCAACGATAAGGTTCAAAAATTTCCTCCTTACAGCGAATTGGGGCTGCTCTCTATTCTCTACACCACATAAATCTCCGTGCGTAGCGAATTTTTTCCAAATATTTCGGACACAAAAATCCCAAGTCTGCTCGGCCGGAAGGAGGGGAGCTTGACTAGTAAACATCCCTGTATATAGTTGCAGTAGAAAAACTATTTGAAAATCGAAAATCAGCCAACCTTTCATGGTGCCTGAACCCTATAATTTCTGTATTGTCGATATGGAAATAAAATGTTGAGATATCAGTAGCAGTGAACACAGTTAGGTCCATTAAATCCTTCTCTGTCTACCCAGAGGAGCTTATGTACACTGCGGAGGATTAAAAGTGCATACCTATGACTTCATGCATCGTAGAAAACCTTCGAGAAAAGGCGGAGTAAAAGCTCTGTGTACAATATAATATCAAAAAGTATTTTCGTTTTGAATCTTCTCATTCATGAAGATCTTGTTGAACGAATTGTCTTTGTACGTAATAGGGCGTCACCGTTGGTCCATACCAAAATTTAGCGTCTTCATCTCCTGTGCAATGTCAAATTAGATTAAGAAGCAACAATTATGTATAGATCTTGCCCCCGTTTGAAAAAATCTTCATGGGAAGGTTGAAGTACCCCTCCTGGATGAGTTTACACCATAAAAGAGAAATTTAACTTAGTTTTTTTGCCTGTCATGGGGAGTACGCAGCGTCAGGAAGATGGTGAGAAGGGCATGCGGTGTTAGCGATGAGTTACGGCTAAACAAAGTTAGCGCACTGTATGTTTAATGTAATGTAATGTATTTAATTTCAATGCAAGATACCCCTAAAGTGTTTAAATCTATAACTTTTCGTGATTAAAGTACAGTGTTCAACGTGGGTTACCGTTAAAATGCAGGTAAGAGGTCGCAAAAATAAATCCATACACGTTTCTACTTCATGAATTATCGTGTTTGCCAACTGTGGTGAGTAGTAATAGTTTTCTGCCGTCCTGACTCACCTTTCCCATCTGCTTGGTCATCATCTACGTCATTTATATTTACTTTGGATCCCGTGCAACACCCCTCTTCTCCTTCAACCCCAAACTCACTAGTCACCCTCACGCCCACCATTCCCAGTCGGCCGTGGGTACCCCTTGGAATTCATTAAACTTAGGGGCCCAATGGTTTGCTACCACCATAAGAGCGCAAAATGCTGAAGCAATATCTATAGAAAGACAACGAAGGCCTAGTCGGGTGTTCTTAATGAGAAAAGGACAAATAATCCTTTCCTTTGACTGATCTTTCCCTCTTAAAAACGTTAAGCGTTGCCTGTAGAAAATCTATACTAAGATTAGACTGACATGGATAGTAGTACGTGCTTTGTCAAAACAAGATGATGACAAGGTAAAACAATTCCCTGTCAATCGTAAAGCGCTTTAACAACAGGATCTAGACAGAATTTGGAGAGCCTTTCGTGGCATCACCAAAAAATGAACTTCTGGGTGACGAAATTTGGTTAGCCTTTGGTTTTACGTACTTGTGACCATTAAGACGTGGTGGCAAATATCATCATTCGAACTTTTCGACCATCTGAGCCACAAGTTCACAAATTATGAGACTTAAAACCGCACCGGCAACTTAATTTGCTAAACGAAGGTACGCCCCCACGAGGATTACAGGGAAAACTGACCCGACTGACAGACGGACAGCCATGATCTGTGATTCTGGAAGGAATCTGAAATCAAGACTTTGTTCAGTGAGTCGGCTCGGTTCTCGGCGGATGTAACGTACTGTACTGCGGTGAACTTGTCCTGCACTGCCTCTCTAACCACGTGATATTTGATGCCTACATGTTTGACCGGTCTTAGGCCTTGTACCTTATATCCCAAACCTTTTCGGTTTAGTATATATTCCCCAGATTGCCCTAATGGACTAATGTAGAGGAGTTCTGTGGAAGATGCAAGGTGGACAAGATACCTGACATCCACTGAATATCGCGTATAAATACCATCAGGGCAGAAAAATGAACTCCGGTGGTCGATTCAGCGGTCTACGTTTGGAGCTTAGAACACCATACGACAGGCCCATTGTTCAAAATTAACAAATAACCCATACGGGCCTGCTTGCTGCCTAGATTAATTGCCAGTCGGCGTCAAAACAACCCTGTAAGTCCACTTTTTCCACTTGGCTCGGCAGAAAGATGCTATACGAGATGGTGCCGGCCACATAGCGGATTACATGTTTATCATACGCCATTGCAGATAGCTGGGATCCGAATGTAGTTTGCCGAGCATGGAGACCTCCAGGGCCTTTTCAGGTCTCGGTCTTGTAGAAAAATACGGTAACGCCCCCAGGAGCGAACGGTGCGGGTTGCCCTACATTTTCAATTGTTCTTCTTCCGACAGATTTTTGCGCTCTTCGTAGAGTGAGTGCACGAGCGGCAGCGGTGACTTGTTGGGCTTACAGTTTTCGAAAGGCGAGCGCTGCACTATCCGCTGCGCATAAACTTCCGGCGACAGGAACAGTCCTTTGTCCGAGCGGTCAATCTTGATCCCCAAGAATTAGGAGCACTGTCCTAATTCCGTAACGGTGAACAACCTTGATAGGTCTTTCTTTATTCTTTCCACTGGTTTTTGGGAGCCAGCGACCATAAGGGCATCAATATACATAATAAAGTAGACTGAATTGGTACCATGACGAACGAATAGGCAGTCCGTGAGATCAAATATTTTGAGACCAATTTGGTGTATCGACCATCGATGGACGGATTTCGGACCAGACTCGGTTCGTTTCCTCAAATGAGGTATGCAAAGAAGTACCTTTCAAGTCCACTTGGTCCACTTCCCAGTCCTTGGCGGCCGTTACTGCGAGTAAAGTACGAAACAGCCCAATAAAAGACACCATGGCATATGGTTCCGCATATTCCACCGGGTCTGCCTGTAGGTTTACACGTGCCTTGAATTTCGCCGGACGACCTGCGGCATCTCTCTTGAGCTTAAGCTTGACCCCGGATGAAAGCGCACGGGTGTTCGGCGGAGCTTTCCTCAAACGAAACGCCATGTACCATGTTGGTCGAGAGTTTTGAAGTCTTCTACGATGGAGGCCACCATGATGGACACTCCAGACTGGACATTGCTTCTTTCAGCAACAGTTCGTCTGTCGTGTTTATGAAGTCCGGCATTGCTGCGGAACTGTATCGCACCTGCTTTTTTTGTCTCAAGTTGTACCGCGGGGCTTGCATCTAGTCATCTGCACCGTCGATGTTGTCCGTTACGGTATTGTCTTCAAAACACCTTTCTGGTCATTTTTGTCAACATCACTGCGGGTCGACTCCCTGTTGCCTTCGCCAACCGGATGGGAATGGCAGGGACGTACGTGATTTCGTCGAACGACATTGTGCGTGGACGTTGTTCTATGGAGGGCTGTAACGAAAGCCCATTGTCCGACTTGGTCTCGCTTTCCGGGTTTTCGCACCGTCGATGTTGTCCGTTACGGTATTGTCTTCAAAACACCTTTCTGGTCATTTTTGTCAACATCACTGCGGGTCGACTCCCTGTTGCCTTCGCCAACCGGATGGGAATGGCAGGGACGTACGTGATTTCGTCGAACGACATTGTGCGTGGACGTTGTTCTATGGAGGGCTGTAACGAAAGCCCATTGTCCGACTTGGTCTCGCTTTCCGGGTTTTCGACGGAGGTTTCATGGACCTCAACATCCTACCAACGGGTACCCGGTGTGTCGATTTGCTCATTGTTTGCACCAGGGAGTCCCCGGAGCTTGATTTCCTCGAAGCTTACATGCTTGGTCCGAATAGTTCCCGAGTCTATTAGGATACGGTATTCGCCACCGCCGTCGTGCATCAGGTAGGTACCCTCCTGGACTATAGCCGTAAACCTGGAGAGCTTGGCAACAATCGGATGGTACAGTGCAGACAACCAAATGTTAATAGGTGGTTTACGTAAAAGGGATCCCGTCTAAAAGCGATTCTGTACCGAACTTTCCCTGTGGGACTGTGCTTAACCGCGTTAAGTGTATCGACCACGTGCCGTATGGCGTAATGTCACAGGCCATCTGACAGCTTTGCGTCCTATCGGCATGCCCGCATGCCATATGATCACGCCATGGGTCCGCTCGACCAAACCATTTGATTCAGGGGTGTAGGCCGTCGTCATCGACACACCTACTACTTTGTTATCCAATCGGTCACGGACTTTGCGGAACTCAGAACCGACTTCCATGTTTACTGCGGTGACCGTATGGCCTGATTGCTTGTAGAATCGCTTGAAAATTCGGAGCAGAGCCTTTGCCGCTTCTCGCTTGTATCTTATAGGAAAGACGTTGGTGAATCAACTATACTCCTCAATCTCTGTGAGGAAGCAGTTGCGACCATCGTCGGACGTAACTGTGACCGGATCTCTTGTATCACATCGTAACCGGTAGGCCCTTTGAACAGATGTGAGCGATCCGGGGAACCGGCGAAGGTCTTTCCCTTTGGTGCGGCTGTCATATGCATCTTCCATTTGGACCAACCTTGGTAGTAAGACTTTGGCTATACAGACCGCGTGGAGGGGCAAGGTATGGCCAAGGCGCAGATGACAAAGGCACTCCTCATTGGAGATGGTTACGCCCTGCTTGGTTGCGTTGTCTAGATTGAGTTCAGTCTTTGCCCGTTTCTTATCGGAGCTTTGCTCAGATGGAGTTGTTTTCCGCCAACTTGCCAGCCTGTCCCTCTGTAGCGGGGAAGATTCTGCCTCGACCACGCATTTTCGGCGGCACAATACGCCCTCACCATATTCTTCGCGGATGAGCTTTTCGGCTTTTCCGCTGTGTCGGTACTGCCAATTGGTTTGTTTGATTGCCTTTAATGTAGAAAACGCAATAACTGTCCTGCATGGTCTGGCCGATAATTCTCATATAATCTTATAGGTGGAGGAAGAGAGCCTTTCCGGGCATGAAAAGAGTCGCAATGTTTCTGCGAGCAAGGATCCGTACTGAGAGTAAGTTCATGCAGAGGTCCCGAGCGACTTGAAAATCTGTCAGCTTGACCTTCAGTGTCTATTTTCTGTCATCCAGAGCACGGCGCGTACAGCAGTCCGTCCGGCTCGTATCGTAGAGTGATAAGCCAATGAGACGGAAGTACCGCATGGTGTATGGGCCTGCACGTGGTCAGACCGGGTGGTTATGTAAGAGGAAGTCCCACAATCGAGGGGAATCCGTTCCAGAGTCCGCACACCACTAGGACTGCCTAGTCGTGCCATCGTGCTCCGTACAGTCCCTTTCTTTTGCCATTTATCGTTTTTCTTGCCCTGGTACCCCTTCGAACGCCTATTCTTCTCCTCACTGGGTCCGGCAATAAAGCCAGACAATTTTTCCTTTGACAAATGCAACTTATTTTCAGGGTTAAGTGGGTTTAACCAACAGGTCTCGAGCTTATTTAAGGGTTAAGTGGGTTTAACCAACAGCTTTCGAGCTTTTGGACAACGTTTAGGAGGCATAATGTGCATCCGGAGCTTTCGTAATAAGCTCGGTTCAGGCGTTAATTGGACTTCAGCGCCTTAGCCTATTCCATCAGGCGGTCGCGGACATCTTCCCAATTTAGGTCCTTTTCCGCCGGGGTCCTAATGGCAGCGGTCACAGGCGCCAATTCCGAGACCTCGATGGACGGGACGAGGATCCGTATGACCATGCTGTCGTCAAATACAGTACCCATCGACCTCAGTTTCTCGATCAACGCGGCCAGCCTGCCAATTTGCCTGGACAAGTCGTCCCGTACTGTACTGTACTTGACAATGACCAATTCTTACATCGTAGAGATGCAAGTAGCGGTCGACTTTGAGTCGTACCGCTTATCTAAATTATTCATCATCTCACGCGGGTTCCATGTCACTGCTCGAACGACATGAAGGGCGTGATCGCCTAACGCGAGAATTATAATGTTGGATGCTTGTTCCATTTTCCCTCTGTGGCAGGATTCTCCTGCTGGTCAGACTTACCTTCACCACCGGACGTTGATTCCGTGTCGGTTCGAACTGGTTTCAGTGTGGAATTTAGGCACTTTGAGCTCATTGCGGGGACAACACGCAGCCCCCACAATATGTAGTCACTCTTTTCATCGAGCGGCCGGATGCGGGCCTTCTAGGAGTCCACGTCGTTCAAACTTTTTGACAGAGCTTCGTTCAAAATATCAAAGCGAACTCAATTCGATCTTTTGATAAGTATAAGGTGCGGTTAGAAGAGGAAGTGAGCTTAAAACCCTGGGCCCATAACCTCTTAACGAAAACAGGAGAAAGAGTCTTTTCTGTTTACTGACCTTGCCCTCTGGACAATTTTAAGCGTTGCCTGTGGACTATCTATACTAAGAATAGACTAGCATGGGTAGTAGCACGGGCATGGTCAAAACAAGATGGCGATAAGGTAAAAGAATTCCCGGTCAATCGAAAAGCGCTTGAACAACAGGATCTAGACATAATTTGGACAGTACTTCGTGACATAACGAAAGATGAACTTTGGGTGGCGAAGTTTGAGGAGCATTTGTTTTTACGCCCTTGTGACCACTTACTTAGGCCCGGTGGCAAGTATCATTATTTGCACCTTAAGAACATCTGAGACACACGTTCACATCTCCCGAGACTTACAACACGACCGACCACCTCATTTGCTGTACCACTACAGGTGTACACCAATAATGCTATCCGCGATATTACTTTCAGATGGAGTGATACACTGTGTAAATTCCATCTTTAAGAAAGTTTGCAGCTGCTAAAAGGAAGTTAAAGGGGCGCATTGAGGAATGGTTATGACAAAATTGATCGAGGGAAATCACAGGGATTAATCGATACATTACATGGCCGGGGGGGAACGTTTGGGTGTTTTACTCTTGGAAGATATATCCGATTACATGGCCGTGAAGTGGTGTTTAGATGTACAAGTTGTACATGAGTCTTGGATTCTCGACTAGGAGGGGAAATAAATGATTTTGCCCCACCTCATAGCTATTCAATTAAGGGCTATGGAATATATCGAGCCATGCACTCACCCATTCAGGTCGCAGAAAATTCACTATGGCGAAGGGCTATGAAAGTTACTGAGCTATCCCGTCACCCGTTTACATTCGCGGACAAATTAAAAATAGCGATGAGCTTGAATACAGCTGTCTCCGAGAGGATGAATTCTAGTCGGAAGGAGATGAAGCTCACTTTTGGAACCTTTATTGATACCGCCGAAGCTCGCCTTGATATCACCGCCCCAGATTTTCTGTTCGAAAGTTTTCCGAAAGGATAGATGTCCAGAGAGAAATCCCAGTTCGCGTGGGTAGTTCTGAGTAAATCAATACAATCAGACGACAATTAATAGCACCACGTAACCTCTATCCTTCAAGCGGGGACTATGAAAATGTGAATTAGGGATATAAGACGGATTTGAAGGTATGCAACATGGATCAAAACACGATTAGGAATACAGCCTGCTGTACATCGCTAGGCACTCAAAAATCATAGGAAAAATATAATGTGGAACTTCTTGTAGCAATTATACACGGTAACAGGCCTACATGTACGGTGAAGTGACAAGGTAAATTTGACCGAGAGGCAAGAATACCTTCGAAGGAGGGATAAAATTAAAGAGGAGAAAACGCAACATTTAGAGCGGAAGGTGGCAGAGGAGGGGACCGCAGGGTAATTAGGAATGGAGAAAGAGCAGGATTTGAGAAGATTGGAGAGCGCAACAGTAGTAATTATAGAAGTCAAAAATGGATAGAAGGCACAACAGAAATGAGTTACGCCAAATGAAGTATACGAAAACCCTAGTGAATCAGGGAACAGGGAATGAGGGCGCCAAACTAAGCTACGAATTATATTATCAAGGAAGGAGACGAAGCCGCGTTCCATTATCCAGCAGTCACCGGAAAAGATGAAGCGGAAAATAAGTAGGCAGTCCTGTCTTGACTACTGTTGATGACAGTGAGAGCGAGGAAAAGAGCGTAGAAGATGGGGATGACGTTTTTGTTACAGAAAGAGGCTAGTAAACCCCTAAGTTCAGAACGTTTCCTTAATTATTATCGAAAAGAATTGAGAACAGTCGAGTTTTGGCCATTGATACCGGTAACGCAACAAGTCTGGATCTACCTAGTTTATTTTGGCAAGATAGCAGGAAGAAAGGAAGAGGTAGTTTGCGACACTGAGAACAGGTAACAGCCAGGGCTTATGAAATAAAACGGTCGATGACCAGTACAGAGACACGACAGAGGTCCTTTGACGCGGAAAAAATCGTCCATGCGGTGTGGATATTGCATAATTCACAGGTCAAGGTGGGTATCTCTATCGTTACTAATGGCGACAAGAGCTAAGCCAGTTCCTTTCACAGAAATATGTTCGTCTAAAAGATTGCTACCAAGCTCATCCTCGATGTTCTTCCTGGGTTCGTTCCTGGGAAAAATTGTGAGGGGTCGACTTCGTATTATTGATTTAGTGCCAGCATGAGACGCAAAAGCCTAAGGTCAAAAGAGTGGGTGCAAAAAGACAGTCTTTTGAGAAGGCTACAGATCCAGAGTTGAATCACGCTGTACGTTCGGAGTTAACAGGGGTTATCGTAATAGAGATGAGGTAGCGCGAGTCAGAGTGATATTAGCGACTGTAACGCGGATACCTAGACTTGGATCAAAGACGCATGCAACAAAGTGGGTTCAAATCCTGAGGCGGTGGGGTCACAGAGGACGAACTAGAAATGAACGGGACCAAAGACAGAGATACCTGATTCTGAAGAAGGGGGTCCGGAAAATAGGTCGAGCAACGGTACCTTTTACTGTAGATGTAGCTAGGATAGGGTAGACTGAGAACTAAAATCGAGCATCTACAATGTAACGGAAAACATGCCCTATTGGCATCAAATCAAAACATTACCAATGGCAAGCAGATGCAAGTGGATTTCCCAATCAGCAAGTGAGTGTGCCCATACAGTAGAGTGTCCCACCACGGCACGTGCCAAGATTCCAGCTTCGGGTGCATGCACCGTGAACTTTAGGATGGACCCGTGCCAACTGTACACCATCCACGTGTACCGTAGCTGACAGTAGTAGACCACTATAATATAGAATCCACATTAGCTGGTATAATTAGGAGTCCAACCGAAAGTAAAAGAAAAACATAATCTCAGGGCGCACACCTGTAGTGACTGATAGTGGAATGGTAAATGGGGTAACCCTGATTCAATACGAGGGACCACCACGGATTTATTTCAATAATTAAGAAATAATCGCTGCCTCCGTCCGCCCAATCCCTAGAACTTGTATGGGAGTTAGCTCTATTAATCCCAAAAAATCCAAACAATAAAGTACCGTTCTCACTGATAGACTCTTTATACGTCTCTTTGTTGCTAATAGATCCCCATTCCCATCTAAAAGCTCTAAACTAAATACTGAAAGGATTCAATAATCCGTAGGGCATCAGCAAAATTTCAGATTATGATAAGATTCCGAAGAAATTTCGGGGAGTTCCATAGATCCGATGGGGGGGAAACACAAAAGAACATGAAAATGACTCATTTTATTTCTATGTTCAACTCCAAAATACTGTATGGATTTAAGGTAACATACTTCTTTCTGAAACCTTAGGTAGATGAAGATCATCCGGCACTTGAAGCGGCCGCTGGGTTCAAGAAATTTTGAGAAAAGATGAAGATTGGGGCACCAGCTACTTACCCGTAATTGTTTAATCGCTAGACATTTTGCGAAAATATTGTATTAACTTTTAGAAAATTGCAGTAGAAGATCTCATTTACGCTATAGAAAGAATCTCAATGAAGACGAATTTTGGAACTTACAAGAACGGTCATTACCTTTAACGCTCTGGGTATCCTTAACTACCTAGTAATTATAAGCCGCAGAGGCTTAAAATGTGGGGCTCATACTGTATGGAACATGAAAGTTGCAATCAATAATTAAAAGAAGCAGTTCAGAAATGATTTCAAGTACTGACCACCGGTATAGATACCGACGCTGTTAATGGGAAAGATTGTAGATATTATTTCGTGGAGGACTTGAAATTCGAGCTATAGTTGTTTAGGCACATTTGAAACTCTCTGGTGCTCGTAATATATGAAGTAACTCCGACATTGAAAAGGGTTCGATGTATCATTACAGTAAAAAAATCCAACTAGGGTACTTCATTTCAGTACAAATTAACAAGAAAGCTGCTGTCGAAGCATTTACAGCCTTTTTGTTGACACCAAGATACTAGAACTAGTTCTGTAATAGTCCTCTTCAACCGTATATGCTATGGTAGACTGTAAATATCGAGGCTACTGAACTCCGAAACAGATTTTACATTACCTCTTTGCTGGAAGAAAGTCATCTTATGAGCCCATATTGATTTTATTGACCTCGTAGCGGCCTACGAAGAGTATTTAAGTAGTTAGTGAGCTGTGCTGGTAGGTTCGACATGGAGCAGAAACTGGCGTTACTTGTGTACATTTGGCGTACATTTGGTCGGTTATATGTACTGGACAGAATCGCAATTGGAGTAAGATATATCACTGACCACAAGGCACCCTAAATGTTATGCGACGACAAATTATGTTTTAAAGCGATCTAAAATTCTCCCAGTATATATGCATAATGTTCCGTAACGTTTACGACCCTGAGACTTTTTTTGATGGTAACAACGATAAAAAATTGTTCAGTATACAGTTTAAGAGTTATTCCAGTGCGGGAAACGAGCTACATGCAAATATTTGTAAAGATTCCATGTGGAGAGTGGCTTCCGAGTTGTACACTAATTTATAATGCTGGTATATGAAGTCCTCTAATACAAATAATACGTAACTTTTCATTTTATTGCAGTATTCAGACTTCTACCTATTGCGCAGCATTTAAGCCATTTTGCCATTAATTATGGAAATTTCATCTCACTACAGTAATTTTCCCATGACTTGATCACTACCTCTGGCCGGAAAATATACTTCTGTATAATACGGTGAACGACCCCATTTAATACATATGGCGACCATGTTAGCCAAGTAGCACATCTGAGCTTTGGTGAAGCTTGCATTTCACTTCTTCCACACGACAGCTGCTGCAAATTACCATGAAAGTAGCGTAATAGCATGGCAAAGTATACATGTCACCCTTCCGTGATTGGACACCGTATTTGCACCTCCAAAAATAAAGATGATGAAGATGAATCAGAATGTTATATTTGTCATTCTTGCAGTTGTCGTGAATTTAAAGATAAAAAAACAGAATGAGGCCTGCGTGCGACTCTGAAAAAAACAGAGGTGTTTTTGATAGCTTTTTCTGAGTACAGTGCACAAGTTGCACTGATGTCTTATTACAATGTAAATTTTTGGAAAAGGTTACTAGAGGGATACTTTCACGGTACAGTATTTGAGGCAATTTATGGGCATAATCGTTACCTTGAGGGGTGATGGTAGCGTGGTTGGAGACTGATCCAAGAATGTAATTCGGATTGTCGCGAGGGCCCGTATTGCGTGTTGCATCGTGTGAAGGCCGGCCTGAGTGCTTCAGTCATCGATGCATTTCGTTTAAACTCAAACAACCACTTCCCACTGTTCTTTATTCAAAATAACGGCCTATTAAAGAACTAATCCCCTACGGCATGTATATCATTTGACATCCGATGGAAGTAATCGCAGAGTCGGCTCGTTATATATTTCCTATCCTAGAGCCTGCACCTCGGATTCCAACATCTTCCTCGCCAATCTAAATAGTAAAATTGGTCGATACTTTCTCCCAGTCACGCGTACCCATGTCGATCAACTTGACTCCAATAGCTATTTGAAAATCAACGCCTTCCCTTTTTTTCCCTCGCAAAGCAAGCATAACAGCAGTAGCTACTGATCGACTCTTACTATAAAGAGCTTTCGTTTGTTTCCCACCTGGATGCAGTCCATTTTTCCCTCACGCTAAACTTAGATAGGGGCTTGAAAACTCCATTGCGCTCATCTCCTTTTACCTAGTGCTTCAGTAAAGACCTTAGACCAGCCTCCACTGGGGAAATGGAGGGAGAGCAAACTTTCAGATCACTTGCTGCAGCGATGGCCTTCCTCTTAAACCCTTGTTTCATAATAGACTTGCCGGGATAATTTAATATGGACTGTACCTTTCGTTTGCTTCTTTTTTTCGCTTGTCTTCGCGGTAGGTTATCTGCCGCACCCAAGCTTGTGTGCTGCACAGACTGAACGTTAATGTTGTCGTTGATTCAGTTAAAAATAACAGTCCAACTAGCACTGCCAACATAGCGAGTATTTTTTACCAAGCGACAGGGAACAATGAACCTCTCTGCAAAGCTTTTTGGGGGTACTCATATTTGCCTCCCCATTCGGACTTCTTTTCTATGAAAGCACATAACTCGGTCATCGGTAATGATATTCACAACGTAGTCGAGAAAGGCACTAATTAGCGATACGACTCGATACCCACCACTGCTTGTTCCGGTAAACTGCGAGAATGAATGTCCAACAGTAAAAATATTGAAAAGTTTTCTCAGTGCAGGAGAGGAAGCACCATCCCAGCAGAAGTTTTTGGAATCCAACGAAGATCCTGATTTGGGTGGATGGTGACGGCAAATGGGGTCGGGGGGGCTCTCTGCGGTCAGGGGTTCTGCGTTTCCAATAAATTAAAGTAGCAGTACTACCATAGCCTGCAGAACATTTTTGATATGTATATTTTGTATCCGGCCTTTTGTGGTGAAATAGAGCTCCTGGAAAACATTCCGTCAGCTTTCCTTTCCGCTCACCCCAGCACGGCTAAACAGGTGTTCGCAATGCACTGGCTGACCACACTCCGCCACATCTCGGGCTCCCTGTCTTACACTACTCCGCACACCCCCAAGTTCGAACACTGCAAATGGACCATGGATGAGCTTGGACATCACAAGACGGATCTCTGACCAACCAGGTGTAGTCGGGCCTCACACGTAAATGCACTTCAAACTACGCCGTCACACCCCGAATAACCTAGACACACTTAATATTTCCAACTATACTGCATTCGCCTCTCTCAAATTGAACAAAACACAACCTTGCAACGCCCATATTCGAAAGACCTCCGCTATTCCAGTCCAAAAAACTCCGCCTTTGCACAAGAAAATTCTGGTGGCCTCGGCCTCTAGTTTCAAAACAAAGGCGTATATCCAAATCGTTTATGCACTTACAGCACTCACTAGATTGATGACTCGAAAACAATTACAAGACGCCGAACATGATGATTATGAGTCCATGACGATTGCAATTTGGTTTCAGATGGTTACTATTGCAAAAGCATTGTTCAGCAAAGGGCAAAGAGAGGGGTCCCCGGCGGGAAAATCTGGCAACATTTACAGTGATAAGGCTGGACCTCATGAAAAGTTTATGAGGAAATACTTTTTGCCCGCCACAACACACAGCGTCAGAACAAACCGAAGAGGCGTTTGAACAGAGATTCAGGATTCCGAGGCCTGTTTATAGTAGAGTGTGCACTACAGTTGTGTCGCACTCCGCCTACATGAGGCAATTGATTCGTCCTGATGCAACAGATAGTATGGGCATATCACCTTTATTGAAAGTAATTTTTGCCCTTCTAACGCTAGTGTATGCCCCTCCATCTGACCTTGCGGATGATATGTTCGATGTTTCTGGAACAACGAGTTTGTTATGTTTGAAGGAATTTTGTAAGTCTGTAGTTTATTACTTTTGAGCTGAGTACCTTCTATCGCCAACTACAGAAGATCTAAGGCGCATCGAACGAGAATTTGTTGCTGTCGGATTCCCATGCTGCATCGGTTGCTTGGATTGCCCCGGCTGGGGATTGAAAACTCTCCAACAGCCCTTCAAGGAATCATGACAGGAAAGGATGGCAAACGCACTGTGCGAATGGAAGTTAGATGCTCTTTAGACCTTTGGAAATGGCTTTCAGTTTAATCTGCAGGGGGCTATGAATAAATTGATCATCTTGGAAGTAAATGAACATTTAAGTAAGGTGTTGGGAGGAGAATCACCTTCCTCAATGCCAAGTCATTCTCTCGCAAGTAAAATATTTAACTGGTATTACTATTTGACTGACGCCATGTATCCGCCGTGGAAGCTGTTCGTAAATTCATTGCCAAATCTAGTTAACCATAAAGGCGAGTTATTCTGTAGAAGGTAGGACGCCGTTCAGAAGTATGTGAAGAGGGTATTCGGAGTAATATTACGACGTTTCCGGATTCTGTTTGTATCTAATGAGCTGTGATCTGTCGGTAAAAGACGGGAGATTGGCAAGGAAAAGTAGTGTTGCACAACATGACTGTGAATGCTAGACGTTAAAAACATTCGGTTGACGGATTTGGTGGTTATTCTGTTCAATTAAATGAGCTAGATAAGAAAAACGAAATTTTTATCGAGCCATTCGATTCCCTTGACTCTTCTTGGGGAATGCAGGCTCATGAAATTTCGGATGACATGAGAGTTCGCGGATTGCATCCCGAACTAACCATATGCATTATAGAACACCAATGGGAGGAAGCCGGACAAGGTTTACTCTATAGAGCATTAAAATTGAGTACATAAAACTAAATTGTATATTGAAAAATCCTTCATCCACATTAAGACGGAGGTGGAAAAGGTCTGGGGTAAAGCAAGGGGTTGCTTACTAAAAAAGCACGCAGCAGCGGCAGTTATATCCAATTCAGCATGAATGATCGGGGAGACAGCGGGATGAAGACCCGAACTCTACTATCCTTAGTATAGAGATTGAATTTCTGGACAGATTGAATGCGGATCTTTCAGGTTTCTTTGAAATATGATGGGCTTCCAGCCTTTAACTGGTTTTGAGTACCGGGCAGCATATCGACCAAGACCGATAGACGTCTAAGGAACCTTTCTGTTTCTTTAAAGCCTAAACAATCGCTTGAATAACTGCCTGGCACAGTTCTTCAGAGTCTGAGCAAGAGGCCGGGAAGGCTGCGCCACGATTACTTAAAATATTCTTCTGATACCCTTCACCACCACAGCAGCAATTGTAATACATACCTCTAGCTCAAAGTAGACTGTAAGTTGTGCAAGAGAGGGTACTGATTCGCAGATTCTTGTGAATCTGCTTCGAGAAGAGCTCCTATGTCCACTTCATGTCCATGTGCACCGCGAGAAGTCGCGCTCTGATTTGCAATTGCATGGAATGGGACACATGTCCTTTGGTAATGTGTTCCTGTATTCATATTCTGTTCCATCGTTTCCTCACAATTACGGGAGGGATAAGTACCAATAATATTCTCATTATTGTCACCCTCCAAGTCCCTCTGCGCCTTTAACTGCGAAGACCGCAAAAACCGGCCGCGTAGAGCCGGATCAGTTCCCGATACAGAAACGGTTTCATCATATATGACAGTCTTTCAATTTATAGCATCTTCTGAGCCACTTTAGTTCGCTTCTGGGAGGCTTCTGACATTTTCTCAATTATATCGGCTCCCCTCTTGAAGTAAAGCGCTACTATTACCATCTCGAGAAATTTCATGTTTCCGAAGGGATGGTTACCACCAGCAGTGTTATGTGGACGAACACTACTAGCGGAAATATTTACACCAATTGAAATTTTCCATTACGAATGCTTCCCCATTTACAACAGTTTCAATTTCTGAATCTGAGGTTCCCTGATATTTTCAACCCAACATCATTGAACACGAATGAGTCGGGCGGAGAAAACGCAGGCAATATAAGAAAGAAAACTACGGGCCGCAATCTAAATTTGAGTTACGGAGAAACTAGTACAAGTTTGACACACTTGAGTCACCACAATAAACAGCTCTTTAAGCACGGATCAAATATTCTTTGGAAGGGGATCCCGTGTTTTTTATCTTTTCTATAGCTCCTAATATTCCCTCGAACTTAATTCATTCTCATTTGGATTTTCTATGGCGTTGAATAATGGCCTCCCTGGAACGTTTTGGGTAACTGCAGTTTGGATTTTTTCTGAAGACATCTGCCATCAGTTCGTTGTACACCTTCAAAACTTTTGCGCGATACACTTCGTTTTAGTCCCGCTCCTTGTTCTTGGATCTTCTGAAGCAGCGATGAAAGCTTGGTGTGCCACAACATTTTCATTGGAGCTCCACCCTTTCCCGGATTTCATACTGTGTCCTGAGATTTTGGTCCTTGAAGGTTGTTGGGGTGGATGCCTTAATTTATATCGTCTGTATTTGCACTTATATTTGTCTGTCTTTTTCTGCTGTCTGACGTTGTGGACTCGCTTTTTTGTCGTAGAGGATTCGGCAGTGTTGCAGCGGGAAGCTAGCCGGCAGCTATCATTTCGCTGTTTCAGTTTACCCGACATTTTCCGAAGGATTTTTTCGTCGCTCAAGAAGGTGTAGCGGCTGGTATAAATACAGTTTGGCCGTTTTAGGGGGTACTGTGTTCAGAATGATTACTGTTGGGTGTCCAGCGAGGAAGGGAACGGAAAGTTGAGCGTTGTAGCGTTGTAGCGAGATGCTGTTTTCGGGGCTAGGGTACCGTTGTCGACATGGAGGGAAGAAGAGAGTCGGGGGAAGCAAACATTGCCACTTGAAGCTGCAGTCATTAATTTGTACTGCTGCCATGCACTGTGTTACCTTTGGCTCTGTATTGCATATCATATCTGAAAATCCGAGTCCAAACCACAATTTTTGAATCACAGTTTGATTTTTCTGGGTTCCCAAATCGAAAATAATTGATTGATTTTTGAATTTAATTTTGCTAGTGCTTCAAAACAACACATCCGAATCCAAAAACTGGTTGGAATTGGATTTGAAACCACAGGTGGGGACGCGCATAATGGAGACTTAGTAACCCTGTACATTGCACCTCCCAAGCATGATGGAGGAAGTAAAGTTCATTCGCGACTATTGCAGTACAAAACAAAAAGAAACACTTACGTTCAAACAAATCACTGTCATTAAGCTTACAGCTCATGCACAGTCTTTCAGGGGTCAGCTGCAGGTGTATTTACAACTGTACAGTACTTTAGTTTGTATTGCTGAAAACTAAAAAATTAACTAATCTGAACTTCAACAAGCTCTGTTACAGCACTGTGTCGATAAGGATTTTCTTACAGCCTTCAATTTTTAAGCCTTCAAACTCGTGTGAATTTACTATAGCACTATAAAAAATCGAGGTCTTCGAGTATGTATAAGAATAAGTCATTTCATCATCCTGTAGCACTTCATCACAGAGGAATATATCAATCCCTCGAAATTGGGCTGAAAAAGTAGGCGATTACTCAAGCGGAACGTAGAGAAATACGTGTTTGAAGTTTTTTTAAAAAGAGTACTAGTAAATAGAAACAAGGCAAGTAATAAATATTTCCACGTGGCAAAAAAAATTCTATGGATGACTACTTGGATGATAACTAAAATAGATACAAGTCGCACCCATAAAACTCGATAGGGAGTCCATATTCGCTCCATTATCCTCTCCTCCACCCCCAAACATTATTTTATTCTCTATTCTATGTCATCTTGCATTAGTATATAACACTGCGTTGCTTTGCCAGTAATGCCGTTTATATCCACACTTCAAACGTTTTCACAAAATTCCCCTGACCTTCTAGCTTTGCTGAAAATGTCACCTGTTCGATTGATACACCATTCTCATTAAGAGACAAGAGCAGTTCGACCATTATGGATATTGAGTCGACATAGACACACTTTGCTACGCATTACGGCTATTGAAAGGCTTCCAGTTAATCTCTGAAAGTCCTGGAGCTCAACTAGCATTTGAAAATAGTGAAAAAAGACCACATATCTGTATGATGATGCATAAAACGAAGAAAGGATATGCAATAAGATCCGATGCCTAAGCAAGTACTTAACAAGGGAGCACAAAAAGAACAAACCAAGACTACGGGCCCTGCTTCCTCTTCATGCAACATGCATTTACATGGCTCAGTGCGACTTCTTCGATGACGATAGCTTGACAGAGCTTGCAGTATTAATGAAAAAAACGCTCAGAGGGTGTGTTTGTGCCCAGAAAAGTCTTTGGGCAACCCAAGGTGTAGTAAGAAAGTAGTGGCCTCTTTCAGCAATATTTGGGGAGCATACCTACCTCACAGTTAACCCAGAAAGAGCGATATGGAATGACCAAAAATATCGCTAGCCAACACCAGAATCCACAGTGCAGCAAAACCCGCAGATGTTGGCGCGAAACAACTAAGAGATGAAGAAAGTAAGAGCAAAGGGAGGTAACGTGTAGGAATTAAGTTCATCAACAGGAACGTGGTGCTAGAAAAAAATGGGGTCTACTACTGAAATTGCTCTAGTCTAGGAAGAAACCCATCCATCTGAGGTGTTTATTGTGGTTTGAAGCCCAATATTTAAGTAAGTGATTAGATTAAGGTGTAATCTGTGCATTATTAACGTCCCGCGCTTCCCGTACTGTCTGTGTATGACCAGCATGTTAAGCTGAAGTGGTTTTTTAGTGAGTAACATTGCTTGGTGACGCCATGTTGACGGGGGTTGTGCGTAGATAGCTCTAGCTCTGTCAATTTTGCCCCGATTCCAGATCTTGAAAGCGTTGGTTGTTCCAAGAAAAATCAATATGTGTGGCTCAAAGTTAGGAAGTGACAAAATTAAGAATAAAGGAAATAGGAGCAGTGCAAGTTTACCTTCAAAACAGCTCTAAAGTCCAATTTTGCGCACATAAGGGGCAAAAGGTCCAGTTGGAAATTTTGGCTAGCTGCCACTTTATCGCACATAACATTCATTAGGGATATGTACATTAATTTGTCTATTTCCGCCCTTTGAGACAAGTTTGAATGCAGAACATGGCTTATAACAACACGAGGTGTACGGTGCACCCGCACTGTACAGTAAAAAAACTCTTGCCATGCGAGGTGTACTGTACATTACACGGTACGGTACAGTACGACCAACGTGTATCTTTTCAAATTCGAATTTCTTGCGTGCGCCGAGATCCGTTACACTAAAATGCAACGCACCACACCAATCATGCTTGTAGCTTATTTAATAAAGGCTTTTCCGGGATTCGTGATATTCGTGAGGATAAGACGGTGCGTATCCGCGGACAGGCTTGAAACTTTATTGACAGCTCTCTTTCTCATGCGTTTAACTCAACCTATCGCCTACAATACCTACTCCCTCCGCCCCTGCCGCCTTTAACGCTCCCCCTTTCCCTTTCCCTTCGCGGCTTATACCGTGCGGACGAGAACGTGTATTGAAGGATCCGCGCTTCTTGTGTCGCATCCTCCGTTCTCTCACCACGTCGCCCCCTAGTTATTGCATTTCAATAGAATTGTCAGCCATTTGGCTAAAGTCTGTATGTCATCCACGATCTTGTAATCTCCGCCAGGTCCAAATTTGGGTACTTTATTAGAAATTGGTTTACTACCCGGCAACTTGGATATGTGAAGCCTGGCTTCAAACCCCCAGTAGGATCTCCACAGTACTGGCGACGGCTCTATACACTACATCTACCCCGGTAGCTTGTCTATCAAAGTAAAAACAGCCAGTTTTGGACTCGACAGTGACCCACCCCCAAAATTTGTAGAAAACAACCGCGTCGTCTTCGAAACAGGACTGTGGGGGTTTGGGCGCACACAAGGTAATCGATGGTTAAACTGTTGGTTGATGCTTCCGGTAAACAGGCCGGAGCTTGAGACCAGGGTTTATGTAGAAAAAGCACTCAACGACGGCAATGGTAAATTGTAGGCAGACGATGCTAAATTTAGAGGTGTTCTAGAAGAACGAACGGCCCTAAAAGCATGAAACTAAAAGGGTTTGAAGGTTCACGTAGAAACTATCAGGGAGATTGACAGCAGAAAACATCATGGCAAAGTTCCATTGGTCCAATTGGCAAGAAGACATAAAGTAATTGCTGATTGGTGAGGTGGGAGAAGTTTCGAGAACCACGCGAGATCGCCATAATAGCGTCATGTGATTGGCTTGGCACGGAGTGGTATGGGTCTTGTGTTTTACACCGGTGTCTGGGTACAGTACACGAGTTGCACTGATGTCTTGGTACAGTGTAAATCTTGGTACCGGTTACTGGCGGGATACTGTCAGTAATGTCTTAGTGGATTTGGGGGCACAATCGTTACATTACTGCAGCCTCCCCCCTTCGCTTTCCCAACCTTCGCGCGGAACCGTTTCTACGTTCCACCTCCTTCGCTGCGTTCCCATCTGCTTTTTACCGCCCCTCTCTCCCCTTCGTATCCTTTTTTACGTCTCTACCACCCCCATACTTATGTTAAGATTCGCCCTGCCCTAATTTCTTGTCACAATTGTCAGAGGAAAGATCTATTACGGCAATTTTTTCGATATTTACGACTACTATATCTTGGCTAGGTCCAGAAAGGGCACCTAGTCCATGATATAACTCAGTACTCATCCTTCTAGAACACACGTATAAAAATAGCAAGGACACATGTATTATTGGACTTTTTAAAACTGGGGACGCAATTTTTAAGTTTGTAATATTGTCTTTATTACCAAGTGCTATCAGGTAACAACCGAAATCACTATTTAGTGGCCACCTAATCGTACCTGGTTAAAAGTAACCGCTACCATCCACGAAACGCTGTGTAGTTAATCTCAAAGGAAACGCAGGATACCACACCAAAAATTTGGACTATCCCATATTAAACTTAATTATCGGCAGAATTTTGAGCCATTTTCTGCCAGTCGACTCAGCATCTGTTTTAACTATAGCATTTTACTTCTTACCTTAGTTTAAGACCACAGTCAACGCCTCAGATAGGCGAGTTATTCCCTGTGCTTAGGCCGTTTGGTAATCGACCTCCGTCTTCGCTAGCAACTCTGCTACAATCGCCGCGGCTACTAAATATCTTTGGTTTCCCTTCTCTTTCATTCTTTACTTTACCCTATTTGGCCGCAATTTCTGTCCGTATTTGATCCCAAAGTCAATGGCCGACTTATATACTTCTTCCTGAGTTTTTACCGCGAGGTATGTACTTTTTGTATGTACGTATAGATGGCCAAACACACGCTACTACACTACTACGCAGGCCTTCGAGCACCCTGAGTAGAATCCTCCCTCTCTCCCTTTCCATTTTATCCTTTGGATATCTTTCTCCTGCTTCGCAGGTGGTATCCCATCACCCTCCTCTCTGAGAGCGCTCACAAGCGGGATTTTGCCGCAGGTCGCTCGCCCTTCTGTCTTAAAATGACGCTAGAAGGCACCACAGTGGGGAAAGGTGGAAGTAAAGCTTCTTTCGATAGACCAGCGGGCGGAGCTACCGGGGGTAGAGCGGACATATGTCGCGCTCAAAGGCCACCACAGGACGCCCTAGGCTTCCCTGCAGTTGAGGAGCTACTAGAATTGCCAATGGGAACATAAGCACAGAAAGGATACTCTCCTGTGTTAAAAGGCTGCTGAGAAACACCATGTGTTTTTTTTCAGGACATGAGGCTCATCAAATCTTCGTATTTTGCTGAAATTGACTCGTCATTGTCGGTCAAACGGGCTCAGCTAGCCGGAAAACTGCCACATCGATCAATTGTAAATTTGATGCATAGCTGGATCGCTTTGTTACTCTTCCAAGATACTCAAAAGCAACTCATAAATTTGCAGAGGCCCTCTATTTCAGGTACACTACGTACGCACCTAAATTTATTACTAATCCTCTATTAAATTGAAGATAAAACAGACTGAAGGATTATCTGACTTTTCAATATAGTCTTAAACTCTTCTTTTGCATACCTTTGTAATATAGGTAAGCAATGAGAAAAAACCTGCTGCATCCTATTAGGTATCATTTTTTAATACGCTCTGACTTATTTCTGTATCAAGTTAGCTATTTCAAGAAAGAATTAGAATGATATTAGTAAGAATTTTAAGCCAGTTTTTTCTCTACCTCTATAAATATTTTAAAGGAAAAAAGTTTCGGAAAAGGCGCCATAATTCATTTTTAAATCACTCTGATTTTTATTAATGGAGTGTATTAGGCCAATACCAAATCAATCACTATCCATGGCATGATATAACATTTTCTATAAATTAAAAAATCTGGGTTACCAAAAGTGTGCGTTGAGTAAACACTTTTGTTGTGAAAGAAGAAACATTTGATTACCACCAAATGAATAATCATTCCTTTTACCGGAACTTTTTTTATTCTTGTCTTTTGGATCATTCCGTTTGAAAAAAATTGAAAAGACTGTCTAAAAATCTAGGCCGTATGCATGTTAGCTCGAAAATTGACAAGTTGGTGGATCCTGATCTGAAATTGGCAATAGGTGTACAATTTTTTCTGGACATACCAGGCGAAGAAAGTCGGAAAGGAGATCCGTGAAAAGTTCCGAGCTAACATGCGGACTGCCTACATACCAGGCGGAGACAGTCGGAAAGGAGATCGGTCAAAAGTGTCATTGACAGTCCATCTTCAAGATGTCGCCACGGATGGAAGCTCCTGTTACTACGCCATACTCCGAAAAGCATAACGGTACAACTGCCTCACTGCTCTGGGTACAGTTCTGTCTGATTCACAACAGGAAGCAAGGGAGCTGTTTCTCAAGTATTTGGAAAAGAACAAATGTGCAATTGACAAAACTATACGAGAAAAGTATGGGCAGGGTGCTTGCCAAAAATTTATCCGGAGTGACTGTGAAAGTATATTTTCCATGCATTAGAAAAGACTGAGTTAAACATACGGAATTTCGCGGCTGTTTATACATCTATTTTTTCCCAGGAATGGATCGTAAGTGTGCATGATGCAGCTGAATTGCATCTTCTCGGCCGAGCACTGAACGTTTTAGTGTTTTTCACCCAAGCTACAGTAGATAGTAATCTCAGACAAACTCAGAGGCCCATAAAGGCTTTTGTGAAAGTTTATATGAAAGGTGAGCCGAGGGGATCGTTGTATTGTGCTTTTTGGGAAAAGTACGTTCCGGCCATTACCTGGAGGTTTGCGCAGGTCCGGGAAAAGTAAGCAGTAGGGAGGTTTTTACGCTCCCCCGATCAGTGGAATCATGCGACGAAACCTCACTTACTCGGGTCCATCAAAAAAGCCTATATATTTACAGCAAGTAGAGACTGATGTTGCTGGGGTATCTTTAATGCACAGGGTACAGCCCTGTAAAAAAAAGGTGCAAGGACTACAAGCTGGTATGTGAAAAATTTGAGCTTCTCCAAGCGAAAGGAAAGGATCCTTTGGAGTTAGAGGCATGGAAGGGAAACTCTGGACTGTGTACAGACATCCTGCTGCTCGCAGATATGATTGCCTCAGTGCCAGAGCAACTGGAAAAGTATTGCTGGCCTCCGTTGCATAGTGGTACAAATACAGTGGTGTGTCGTTCGGAGATAAACAGTAATGTTCATTTCGCGGGAACTCAGTTCAAGGTCCTCCCTGGAAGGCTAAGTCTGTTTTGGATTTCAAGGATTCACTTGAAAAGGCACAATCAAAGATGATGACACATCCTATTAAAAGAGCATATCAGCCCACCTATGACGATGTGGCTGAGGCAATGAGGCATTTCGTGGCAGCTGCGTTACAGGACGCACTGAAAGCGACGAATTAAAGTAGCAGTTTCAAGGGCAGCACTGTCGACTGGAGCGCTTTTCAAACAGCACTGATCGTAGTGGAAAGCTTTGGGAGCGGGTGTAGGGGTGGTGAGTTATGCACTGTGCGTATCTGCGATTTGCTACCGAGGGAATGGACTCAACTGTGGTTGCTTTCTTGTATGGTGTGTGTAATACAGGAAATGGTACTCCCAAAGGGATCAAATGGTCCTCCGAAAGGGATCAACAACTTACAAAAAAAATAAACGATCCCGCCCCTAAATCCGCTTATCGTCCTTTCCAAATTTGTCTACCATCCCCCTTAGATATTTTAGTACTGTATCTTCTCCTCCAAATCTACTCCAAATCAGTGTTTTACGTCTTTTCTGCCTACCTTCTTCATCAAATTTACTCCTAATGTAGAAATTTCAGGCAAATGCGCTACTGCAATTTCGATTTTAACTTTTTAGTACCGACTCCAATCCGTCTCTAAGGTGTACTTAAACCCATTTTACCGAACTTTTTCGAGATCCACCAACCTCTACACACACTACCCTCCCCCTCACACCCTCTATCTTACATCCACAATCTCCCCACTTTATTTACAACCAAAATGAACAACCTTCGCCCCTCCGCCCCCATCACCAAAAATCGCCCCTCTCACCCCTTCAACGGCCTTGCGCTCGCTGCGTATGGCCCGACGGACGCAGACGACTACCTTTGACGCCGGACGAAGAAGGAGATCATAGAGTTCGTCCGCGAACTCCTCATCGAAGCCGAGGCAGAAGAAGTCAGCGGGGGTGAGGTGAGGAAAGAGGAGGATGAGCTCGGCAAGTCGTTTGAGGCGTGGGTGGCCCCGGAAATAGTTTACAAGGGTGACGAAGACGATGACATGGAAGAAGGTGAGGGTGATGAGGAGGATGGGGAGAAGAGTGAAGAATATGAGGCAGAAGAAGTCAGAGAGGTGGGGCGGGGTCTGAATAATATGGACCATGTGGTACCGACTCTAGAACCGGATGGGGGCATCTTCAGCGGTCTAGATATTTCGCAGGAGGCAATGGGGAATTCTTAGCCTTTCGCGGATATTTGTGGGGACTGCTTGGATGGAATGTATATTTTGGGGGAACTGTTTGGCTCTGGTCTATAGGACTAAGATATTAAGGAGGGAATCTAGATATTTACCCTATAGTATCTGCTGTGAGTCTTACTCGTTCACACGATTCCAATTGATGTATTTTATGGTTTTTAGTGTGTTTCATTGAGAATTTAGGGATAACCAAAAAGTCTATATAAGCTGAGTAAACTTCTTCCACTTGTGGAGGTCAAGTAAGTTGGCAGACAACTTCAAAAGATATACTACAGTAGTACGAAGTTGGAAGTCATCTCTAGGCCCAAAAATTATAAACGGCTCTCAAGCCTCGAAGCTAGGTGGAAGGGCCTGTACCTTTAGGATTGTTGGATGATCCACTGAGCCCTCTTCCATTTCAACCCATTGCATTTGCCTTGCGACGTACACGGAAGCAGATCTGTTGTTCGCAAGGCGAACGTACAGCCTGCACCTTTCGGGGAAAGTCAGTTGCTCTAGATCTGTCGTCCGTATGCAGCGCTTTTTGTTCCCACAACTACCTTACCATAGCAATTTTGTCGCTCGAAACACCTCCTATTTTGGATAGTGGGCGTCGGATATCTCTCTTAAGCCGAATTTCTGCTAACAGTGTGAAAGGTAAGAAGAATCGATTTGGTTCTTTAAGGTAAGAAAGGTCACGAGACAGTTCGAAAAATTCTGTTCGGAAACTGGAAAGATACGTCTTTCATCAATCCGGCTCCACCCCCCGTTAGAGCCGGTGCTCAATCAGCTGGCCGTCATCTACAGGTCCGTCATGGTGAGTTGAGTTGACATGTAATCCAGGTCTTTGCTTCCGTATGTGTATCGGAACCAGATACAGTATGGGCGTCATATGCAATCTGATGTCTACAGTGAAAACGTGAAAGAAATGTTCAGTAGACTTGGGACAGCTGACAAAGCCAGTGAGCACTCGCCTCGCGGAAGTGGTATCGGGTTTCGGTACAATGTTCTTGGCGAAAACATAGACTATGTAAGGGATGTCTTAGATCATACTGACATACAAGAAACGCGGACATACATTGGGCTGTTCGATAAGCACAACAATTATGTTCGCCAGGGCTTCAGCACCTGTGGTTTTGCGCCGTTTCGGTGAAATACTTAACATTAACTGGAGCTCGATTGCATGCAAGCCAGCAATAGGAAAGTCGAGCAGGAAGCTATTGCCGCAAGGACAGCTAGGTCGAGCTGAATGGAGGGTTGGTCTAAGGGCGGAAACGAGGTTCCTGTTGGTGCAGCAATAAGTGAGATGGACAAAAGTGTAGCCAGAGACAGTTTATCGCTAGTACACGTAGGTCCAACCTGCGGCGAAATTGGGAAAGTTAAGTTCGAATCGGTGACTATTATCCCCGTGTTGCGTAGCTCAACCGATAACAGAGGCGGCATCCATTGACTATTTGGCTCTTTTAAGTGCGTGGCGAAGCTGAGACTCCACTCCCTACGTTGAGAATCTTGAGAAATTCGGGGCAGTACTCGCCTTTTCGACTATATAGGGTTTACGCAGCACGAAATTCGTCCTGCTTCTCGTAATGATCCTTCACACATCGGGAAGTCCACGAAAAGTTGGGATGAACTCGATAAAAAAGTTGCTGTATTCCGTTCCACATACGAAAGTAATTTCAAGTAGAATCCTGCCAAATTGTCACCAAGCTTTTATCAAATTCATCTCCTTATCGTTTTCATCACGCACCCGCCCGTCCAACACCTAACTAGACTCGCTACCACAAGCCTCGCCATCATCACACTCCCTCGCCCGTCCCTCGCCGTCAAATCAACTCAACACAAACCCCTTGTCCGTCACCGGTCGTCAACGCACCCTTTCCCCCCTGCCGTGCACCAACAATCCCTAAACCGACCCTCATCTCTCACCATACCTCGCCCAGTCTCATCTCAACACAAACCCTTAACACATCCCGGTCCCTACCAAACAAAGCTGCACGGATTTCAACATGAACTCTCCTGTCAAAACGCTCCTGTTTGTTCCTTCAGATGAGGCTGTGGACAAGGTCCCGGATGGCCCCTAATCCGCTCCGCCCCAAATTCCTTTGTCATCGTCATCGCACTCTGTGCCTAATGAGATGGTGAAGTACAAATTTAACGGTGAGCACAAGTTTCTGCTTTTGAAATGCGTCAGGCAGCGTGACGCCCACCGGATGGAGTATGAGCAAAATGAAAAAATCTTCGAAGCCGCACGTGAAACATTCCCGTAAAACGAGATCTTTAGCGATTGGACAATAATTAATAAGCCAACCGTAAAGACGTTGAGAGATAAGTTTAGGGCGATGCTGAAAGAAAGGTTCGATCAGAATGCGAGCAATCTGGTAGCACCCGGTATTGTAGAGGAACGGGGAGATTATGTGGTACCGATGGATAACATTACGCAAGAGAAAATGGAACACGAGCTTTTGAACAGGAAGAGAAGGATGAATTTTCTTGCAAAGGAAGGTGCATTGATAGCCGCAGGGGAGCGCATTCAGTAAATGACGTTGAAACGACGCGTGGAGCGTAAGAGCAATGGGGACGCCAACTGCAGTACTCCAGTAAAGAGAATGGTGGAAGATGGAATGGAAGACTTTAATAGTGTGATCAGGGAAAAGCTAGATATAAGGGGAGACTTCAAGAACGCGAAAAAGAGATGCGCGAAAAGGAGCTCTAGATGCAGGGGGAGCGTTGGGAGGAGTAAAAGAGGGACCGTAAGCTTCGGAGGGAGGAAGGGTTGGTGAACCTAAGTATGATGCAGTTGCTCATGCATAAACTGTCGAAGAGCTAGCGGATTAGCACATTGATGTATCCGTTTTGCTCCCTTTTGCTTTAATAGCGGTTCAATCTGCAATAATGTATTACTCTAAGGAGGGAGGATCCACCGCAAATCTTTGCACGATCTGCCCAGACTTGTACAAACACGTATGTAAGTTTAAAAAAGTTGCAATGGCCAAAGCCAGTGCAATTTTGTTTGTATAGCATACCAATTTGGCGCTTTTCGCACTTGTAAACTGCGTGCCCAGTCCTGAATCCTTAAATACTGCTCCAAATCTTTGTAGTTGTGTTCCGTTTTAGTTGCGTTCCACCAAAACGCGAACAGAACTCATTACAGTACTCGCTTCTTGCTGTTCTAGCGTCGCAAAACTTACCAGAAATGGACTTTGCATCCATGGCCGCAGCAGATAGGCTGCGTCACCATATACATAGTATTGGCGTCCATCGATGACCATGCAGTGCTCCATGACCTCCTGCCAACCGCTCTGCCTCCAAAACATTAATTCGTGCCTGCGGAAAACTGCGGACCCAAATAGCGCATAAATGAGCCCATCTGGTGTGCA
Organism: Kappaphycus alvarezii; assembly: GCA_002205965.3. Lineage (NCBI taxonomy): Eukaryota > Rhodophyta > Florideophyceae > Gigartinales > Solieriaceae > Kappaphycus > Kappaphycus alvarezii. Next base: position 400,070 of record NADL03000721.1, on the reverse strand, counting down.
AAGGGTTGGATAAATCAAAAAATGCGTGCGTTAATGCCCGGAATAGAAGGCTAAATGATTACTTCCCTGGCTGCCAAGTCGACTAATTCTTATCTTGATACAGTCAATAAAACCCACGCAACTGTCGTATGGGGCACCTTCTTCCTCGATGGCATTTGCATAAAGCTCAGCTCTATCCCTGATCAATCCAGGTCGAAATTTAGTCACGTGAATAAAGATATTCATCAACTGCTCGATATACTCCCAATAAACCTCGCTCATCTGCTCATAGAACATCCCAAATTGAATCTCTGCGTCATACCAATGTTTGGATGTCGCTATCCTGTGGTATGTGAAGCAGGACGCAACAATTGGATAACAGCTGTACCTGTTTCGCGATGTTGCTCCTGCCCAGGGCATCATTTTGCATATTCGCCCAAGATTTGCCTTTTTAAACCTGAAGTCCATGGGGCATTGCTGTTCGGAGTACGAATTCAGTCAAATATAGACATCTGAACATGTCTTCTCCTTTTCATCATCGCTAAGATGTTTTGATGTTCCCTGTTTTCCTTTCGGAAGCGAACAGGACGATGTCTGTTGGTAGATCAAGTAAAAGGGCGTATAGCGCCCGGTGTCTCCAAAGATCACATCTGGCTCAGTGTTTTCCAATTCGGAAGTCAGTGACACGCATCGGGCCTGGCGAGGGTGTATTACGGCGAAACCGGGCGCGGGAGTGATGATGACAAGTGCCGGGCAAGGGTGGGATGGCTGGTATGTGATACTGAGGAGGTCAGAGGGTTTTATAACGGAAGAGCAATGAGCTACGGAGGCAGCAAGTGCCAGCGTACGACTTGAGCACAAGGGTGCTGCTAGCAACACCCTCGTACTCAGTACGAAAAGTTCCACACGAATTGCGTAACTTTACTCAATCACGAAATTCGTAAAAACGTTTCGTGGAATGTACCTCCGAAAACTATCTCGAAACTCGTGGTGCGTAAATCCTCTTATGTCCCTGGACGTCGTGGAGGATGGTTTCCCAGCAATCCGAGGATCTGCGGCACAAATTCCATCAGGATGCTAGATAGTCCTTGCTCTGCCTCGCCCAGAATGGCTACCACTTTGCTACCTAAGCACCAGTTCTGCCGCGTCTCGGCTGTTTTTGCAACGGCGCGCGGTTGCAGTGCTCTCAACGATATCAAGCTCTGTCGAAACAGCGACGAAAATAAGATGTCGAATACCACTAGGAGAAGAGCGTGGAAATCGTGGCATCGGACAGCAAGGGCACAAAGATATCCGCTTGTTGCGCATCCAGTCCGGGGAAGGAGTCTTCTACCTCTGACTTGACGCCTGCTCCTGCTGCCTTGGACAGTTCTCGGCCCAGTACTCGTACCACCGGGGTCTGCCTGTAGGTCCATCCAAGACCCTAGTGGCGCACGGATGGCTAGGCCAATGGCGATGGGGCGGAGGCTGCGATAACCGCCATCCTTCGGCGGACCCATGAGAGTAGCACATTCGAGGTATTCACTGATCGCAGGGGCGCAATCCCCATCGACTAGGCAGTTACGGGAGGCCGTGAACCACCGGAGGGCTGAATTTGAGGACTCATCGCCGCCGAGAGCATGTGCGAGGACTTTCAGGATGGAGGGGCGGAGTCCAACGGTGGCAGGACTGCTGTGGTGAGGGAGGCGGCGCAGCTTGCGACGGACGTGGGCCTCGGTGAATTGGTATGCCCTGGGCAAGGCACCTCTGTCGGTGCGGGTGGCGGGTTGGGAAGGCGGGGGATGAAGGGAGCAGAGCTGATCTGCATTGGGTGGTGTAGACGGGACAGGCGGGGCCGCGGCAGTGAGGCCTTGGGTACCTTTGTGGGGGGACCCGTTGAGAAGCGCCCGTTTGCTGCGATCTTGGGGAGGGCGAAGGGGTGCGGTGGTGCGGAGGAGCACTGTCCCAAAGGCGATGGTGGCCTCGTCGAGGAGACGGGACCATTGCCCTGCTTGAGCGAGGCGGATGCGGTGCTTAAGGGATGCAACGAGGCTGGGTCGATGACGGTTGAGGGACTCGCCGCGGCTGTTTTTCCGCAAGACAAGTTTGGCGAGTGCCAGAAGGGAGTGGAGATGCTATGTATGTGCTTGTGTCGAGCGAGCCTCGACGAAGCGCTTGCAGAGAGAAGCCACAAGGGCGTGGAAGGGTACCCGGAGGGAATTAGGGAGGTATGGCTGGGTTGGAACGGGTAGGGCAAATATAATAGAGGGGGGGATAGGGGTGGGAAGGGTCAGTGGGTGAGGGAACGATTAAATAGAGACTGAATGCGCGGAGTGGGAGGCCTCAGCCATGAGGGAGTCCGGCTCAGGACCAGTCGCTCGAGGGCGCTTTGCCTGGCCATGGGGCTGGGGAGGAAGGGGGGGGAGAGGGCTGGGGCGGAGGGGAGGGAGCGAGGGCGACATTGTCGCGGGGGGCGAGCCCGGGATACCGGGCGGTGATAACTGCGATTGAGGACTTAAGGACGTCGAGAAAGTAGGGCGTGGGCTTCCAAGCGCAGGTGAGGTTCGAAATACGGGGGACTTCAACGTAAAGGGTGGGGAGAAGCGATTGGGCGGCGGCGAGAGAAGGGCAGTGGGAGATGATAAGGGAACGGGGTGACACGGAGATGGGGGGGAGAATTAGGCAAGGTCTCGGAAAGCTTGGTACGCAGATTGCGTGCGTTGGAGGGAGTTGGAGGCGACGCGTACGAAGGTGGCATGGGTATCGGCGATGGGGACAACGGTGACGGATCCGGGGAAGCCACCGGCGGCAAGGACTTCGCGAAGGGACAGGGCGCTGCGGAGGGGTCGCTGGTTACGGGGAGTGGAAACCAGGGAGAACTCGTTCGGCCCGTTGTGAACGAGCCAAGCCCCGTTGTAAACGAACCAAGCGGACATCCAATTGATGCTGCGTTGCAGCGAGGGGTGGATCGGGGGATCGGGGCGGGGAGTTGCAGTGGGGTTGCGGCCAAGGACGGGGAGACGGGTGAGCGGAGACGTGGGCGGGGGCGTAGGAAGAGCGGTAGCCAGGTTCGGGGATGGGACGTGGTCCGGGTCTGTAGAGGGGTTGGCGGAGAAGGGGGGTCGGAGGCAACAAGGCTGATGAATTTGGCAACGTTGGTTACCTCGGAGGTGACACGTAGAAAGCTAATGGCGAGGGCAAGGGCGGGGTCAGTCCCCAACAGGGCGTGGAGCTTGGAAGGGGCATCGGGGGAGGCGAGATCAGTCACGGAGGACAGGCGATGGACGAGGTCCGTAACGAGGTCGAGAGAAGCATGCGTGGCCTGGCGCAAGCCGTCCTGCGTCGCGGCAGCAGGCTTTCTCTCCGCGGGCGCGACGGTGTACATGATGATTGGAAGTACGAGAGGGCGAGAGAAAGAAGTGAGAGGATAAATGAAGATGAACAGATAAGGAGAATACTGTATTAATTGGTTGTTGAGTACTGTAATGCAATACGTACAGTAGTACAGTAGTACAGTAAACATAGTACAGTGTTTTGCAGTGCGCGACAATATAGCTGTGAGCCGGAGGGGAATACAGGTGGCACCCTGCACCTACTGTAATTGCTGTTCCGCTGCACTGCGATTTGAAGTAGTGAGAGCGGGAAAATTGGGGTGTTTTAATGATTGAAAAATAGCTTGACATATGTTCCAAAGCTCACTAAATAATTATTAGTGAGAGTGGTAGAAGAAGTTTAATGCGTTCAGTATCTACTGGGGACTGCGCACGTCCTAACTATACGGTTAAGATCTAACCGGATGTACTTCGTCGTCCATGCGCATCGGGGCTCGCGACAGGATAGCTTCAGCGATGGATGACCAGAGGGTGCAACTCAGTCGCTGGTAGATACGGCGGCGGATAACGCCAACTGTCGAGTGACACTTGGACGCGATCAGTGGAACTAACTCCCCGAGTGGTCGCAGTGTTCAAAAAATGCCTCACCATTTTATGTTTACACTAGAAGTGTCTTTAGTTCTCGCCCTTTATTGCAGTGCGGGACAAAATGATAGCCCACCCCTATCTTTGAGGCATACTCCCTGAAAAAAACATCCATTTAAACAAAAAAACTTGTCATTTCTATTTATTTCTGATGCCGACTCTGCACTTTAAACGATTCTCAAGATGGGCAATTACTTTTTATTTTCATGAGAATAGGCTACCTGGGAAACTGACAAAAAGATAGCACATTACCATTTTACACGGAGTCCAAAGCAGGCCCGTCCGGCTTCAGTAGTCCGTCTTCTTACCAACTCTTTCTAATACTTGCTTCACACGCTTGAGCATGCTTCTGAGTAAATACAGAAGGTATTCTGATTATATATCCTCCCATTTTTTAAGCACAGTATTTCTAAGCTCCCCCACATTACAAAACTGCCTCCCATTCGCGTATGCCTTCCTTGCCAGCAGTGCCCAAACGTTTTCTATAGGGTTGAGGTCAGGACTTCTAGCGGGCCACATCATAACCTTAATATTCTTCTCTTTCAGCCAATTCTTCGTCGTCCTCGCAGAATGAATTGATACATTATATTGTTGAAACTCCCATAAATATGCGTGATTCTCAGCAGCACACGGTAGCAAATGTTTCGCTAATGTCTGCGTATACATCTCCGCGTTTTGGTCCCCCGAAACAATAGCCAAAGTCGACTTTCCAGCCGCAAAAAATGCACACCATACCATCAATGATCTTCCCTCCATCTGCCGCTTCGATAAAACAGTTTCTTCACCTCTTTAGTCATGCCAGTATGACTGGAACCCATCTGGCCTATCCATATTAAATTTCTTCTCGTCTGAGAAGACCACTCTTGCCCAGTCTTTGTGGCGATAGGGAGCATGGTCTACTGCCCATGTAAGACGATTAGCGATATGTTCGGAAGTGAAAGGAGGACATCGCTTAACTTTCTGAAACTTCATAAACGGGGCACGGGAAAGGACTCGGCGGGTCTAGGGCTTGGAAAATGCAAGTTGAAGGGTCTTGTGAATGTCTCCGGCCGTCATATTTGATTTCTTTGCCTCTCTCAATATACGGCGTTCGGTGGCTGGCAACAATTTCCGCGGCCTTCCCGGTGACTTTTTCTTTCCGTATCCCTCCTTATTCTTGAGGTAGGCCACCACATTCTTTCTGGAGCGCTTGAGCTTAATAGCAATGGAACTAATCGTCCACTTTGCATCTGAGTATGCTGCAATCTAGGCTCGCTCAGTTTCGGTGAGTTGCGTACCTTTTCCCATTTTGGCGTGACCAATTGACCGCTGCAGTGCCTCGAAGGAGTTCGTGGTGAAGTACTGTGGACGTTTAATGGCAAAGCTGATTTGCATTTTGGCACAAAAGTGCTGTTTCTGTTCAGTGTGCTATCTTTATGTCAGCCACCGAGGTAGCCTTTTTTGTAAAAGATATAGAAATAATAGCTTTCGGAAGGATTTGTCATGGAGGCAGAGCCGGCATCAAAAATAAATAGTACTGGCCAGTTTTTATGTTTAAATGGAAGTTTTTTTCAGGGAGTATGCCTCAAAGATAGGGGTGGGCTATCATTTTGTCCCGCACTGTACTATACGTACTGTACAGTGACGAGGGCCTTTAATTGTCCTTCGTGCTTTCCTTTCACTCCTTACAGTGGGGATGGCATTTAAGCTCCTTAAAAAATTTGTCACGAGTCAAAGGAGGTATTATATACTATACATTATCAATAATTTTGCCGCGGTTTCCAATGGCGTGACATACTGGCCTACTAGAATGAGGGTTTCCACAAAGTTTTCAAGCCCGGGGAATGTAGATTCTACCATCGCCGCCAACGTCGCTTCTCTCCCCGCCACGCACCCGCCTAGACACGAATTGGATCATTCCCATCCTTCCTCACCTCCTCCATCTTCAAGGGGCACCCGCGTCGCCTCGCACTTCGCTGCGTTCTGCACCGGTTCCCACATCACCCAGTGTCAACGACTACGCGCCGTACAGCTGCTATCCAGACCATGGAACTCCTCCGGACCAAAGCCCTCACCGACAGCCAGCTCTTGCAATTACGGGACGCCAGCACTGTACAGTACTATATTTTCATCTCTAGCTAGCGGGCACTACAATTCATCTCCCCTACCATCTGCATCCCCAAAGGACCCATATGACGCACATTCAATTCAGACCAAACAAGATTCGTCACTTTTCTGCATTACAGTATTTAATTGCAAGATTACCCTGACAACATACGGTAGCCCTCCACGCGGCTTTTACTGTAGTCAGGAGAATAAATAACTGTTCATCACGCCACACCACATCATCAAGTCAGTCGGTGTACGCTCTTTAGATAACGGTGAAAACGGGAGTAAATGGGGTATCATGTACTTTTACCGCAGAAATATGCAGGTGCACCATGAACAGTCCTGAATACCCTACTGTAACAAACCTAAAAAAATTAGGTTTTGATGGGGTGGGTGAACTCTGCGTGTGTGGGGCGCGATATACAGTATTACAGACGCAGCACACGTGGACGAAATCGCACGTGTGTCGCGTCTGGGGTGGTTTACTTAAATGTGTTAGTACATGGGGTGGTACCGTATACTTAATTGGAACACCTGCATCCCCCAGTCCTCGGAAAATAGCCGTCCTACTTCCCTAATCAGTCGAGCAACCCAATTCCCCCCCTCTTAATTGGAACATGGGGGGTTACAGCATCAACCAACTTATCTGTTAGGGTAAATGAATAATCCGTGTTCATTTACTCTGTAAGTAATGTGTAAATATCATCAATCGGATCCTGAAGCGGACACTCGTTTTACTGATGGCATAAAGTTACTATCATGCAATGGGTTGAATACCAATATCATTATAGTGTAGACTACCATAAAGTAATGCATTTCTCACAAGTCACGCTTCACTGCGTCTTTGAGGCTCAACGGTACTGTAATGAAAATTCATAGGACCCCTACGGTACTTTGACAAAACTCGCAGCAATCAAACCCCCGTTCATACAGTACTGCTATCAGGACTCATGACTTACATGAGCAACCCACCCCATTTAACCCCCATTCATACCCTGTACAATATTTATTTACTATTGTCCAGTGTATTCAGGTGGTGCAGTACAGTAGGCGTCTCCAAGCTTTGTTAGATGTCTGTCGGTGAGTACAGTAGGCCGTTCCGGAGTTGCAGCAAAGTTCGGATTGCAGCTTGTAGGGCAGGTGACCAATGATCCGCCTAATTTCTTGAAACGGTGTTAAAGATGTTGTACGCATTCCCGGCATTTCAAATTAAATTTGTAGCGTTTGCAAAAACGGCTATGCGCACGTAACCAAAATTTCCAACGCCACAATACAACGCAGTAGAAAATAGCAAAAAAGGCTCTAGATATTGTAATGCCGACAGCTGCTGCCACAGAAACCATCGTTTTTTCGTAAAACAGGTCAGCTTTCTCACCGAGTACAGACACACTCTACGTACAGTACAGTGTACAGTACTGTACGGTTTGTCACAGTGCAATAATTATGTGCTACCCATGCTGTACAGTATATTAGTCCTACTGCTCTCCCAAAACCCCACTTTATCACTGCAAGCCATCGCCGTCACTCTTTCTTGTTCCTTGCATCCGCCCGCTGCCAAAGCCCACCATAGCTTCCCCGCTATGTCCCCACACCCTTCCTCCAGCAGCGACGACATTCTCAAACTTCCGCGTGTGCCGAGAGTCCGCCGCTCCACCATCAAAGACGCTGCATCCACATCCCGCAAATCCACGCCTGATCGCGGCGACCGTAATTCCTCGCGACGTACTTCCACACGTGGAAAGCGAAATGACACACGAAGCTCCTCTGTCGCTGCGAAAGGTTTGATCGTCAAGAGAAGCAGAGCACGTAGTGTTGTGGATGGAAGAAAGGGAAGAAAAAGGCGCAGTCCTGTCGTTGAGGGTTTGCATAGTGATGACGATGAGAATGAGGAGAGTGAAGGAATGACACCCCCGGTTAGAAGGGGACGGGGGGTAGAAGGAGGAGAGGAGTTGGAGGAAGAAAGGTTGTGGAGGAGGAGATAGACGAGGAAGAGCCGGAGGAACCGGAAGAGCCGGAGGAAGAAGAAGATGACGATGTTGAAGAGGAGGACCAAGTTGAGGATGATGACGACGCTGGGGTTAGCATTGGCGGGGAGGAAGAGGACGAAAGGAAAACAAAGGTGTCCAAGGGGGTAGTGCAAGTGAGAAGACTCCAGGCAGTCCTAGTGACGATGCATCACAGGAACAGGAGAAAGAGGTCAGTGTTTCTCCAGTAGAGCATGTGGGAGTCGGAGATGGTGTAGGACAGTTTGAGAGCGACGGCGATGAGGAAATGGAAGAGGAGGAGCTTAGGAAGAAGCCCGGCAGATTGACCAGGAGGCAGCGAGCTATGCAAGGTGAGGAGATAAAGTTGGAATATACTAAACTGGAGTCCCCAAAGGTTAAGAAGGCAAGTGCGCCGGAGGAAGAGTGGAGCAATGATGAAGAGGCCGAGTTGAAGAGACAGCAGAGAGCGCGCTTGAGGCAAATGATTAATGAAAAGAGGAACAAGGAAAAGAGGGCCGCTATGGTTGACAAGGTGCTGAGGGGTGTTACATCGAAGAGGAAAAAATTGACTATGGCAAGTGAGGAGCGCGTGGCAAAGGTCGGCACCAGGTTGAGGGAGAATGAAAAGCGCGAGGGTGCATAAGGTTCATCAGTAACCCGCAAGGTGTCAGCTTATCCATTCCCGAGGAGAGCGAGATTCCGCCGTATCTCAGGGACAGTGTCAAGGCGGTGTATCCGAAGGCCTGTACAAGGGACCCACGAACCGGGAAAAGGATTTTTGCCGAAACTTGAAATGCGGCTAAAATTGTGCTATCAAGTCCACAATTTTTGCGACAGCTTTGGGCATGTCATATGTTTCTTTTTGCTGCCTGTTGCATTTGTTGCTCTTCATCAGGTTGCTGACATGGGTATTGAAACCTAACTAAACTTTGTCATTTGAAATCAGTGAGAGTGTACAATGGACTTGTAGATTTTGTGAAAGAATGGGTCAGGCGTAGTCTATGTTACTTGAACAGTAGGGCACTTCCGCAGCGTCAAAGGTACATTTTTTACACATATCCTAGTTCAGCTTCTGCAGCTCGATGTTTGATGCTGTCCGACAAGTGCAGTTGCTGGGCACCAATCGACACTGGTGCGGCCCCGTGGTATGCGATTTAGCCATTGTTTGCCCCTCCAAGTGTACTTCCCGTACCAAGGCTACGCAAGCCGTTGGAGGAGCTGCCGGGATCGCCCACCGGTATGAGATACGCGAAATCGACCGCAAATTGCCCCGGCCGATCCCTCAACCTCCGTGATTGCTTACAACCCGCCTCGAGCTTCTCCTTTCAGCCGATCGCATTTGATTCTCCGGGCGACCCTCCGATGCTACATTTCGCTTATTGGTGATTTATCCCAAACATTACCCGCGGCCTCTTCACCGATACTGGAACGGTCTGCCGTAGGATCCGTCAACGCCCCAGTATCCTCATCTGATAGTCTATGGTGGTGGCTAAAATGTCTTGGGCGCCGTTACACGATGTTGACAAGTCCACTCCGCTTAGTACCTATCTGTGAGGTCGGTCTAGTCAGTGCGCCCAAGATACCCTATGAATAAGGAAAGATTCCGTTTGCTTAGTGCTTCCGGGCCCACTACTACTACTACGGATTTACTGATCTAGAAAGAAGGCAAACCCTGTGAGGGAACAGCTTCATTTCCCAGGGGCCGCTACCTCCAGCCCAGCTCTGCCACGAAGGTGCAGTCTATCAATTACTTTTTTCTCCAGGGCAGGTACTCTGCCTAATACCTTCTCTGCCCATTCGTTCGCATGTTCTATCAACTGAGGCCTGGTCCACTCCATACGCTTTCGGCAGTGTCGGTAGTACGCTATCCATGACTCATATGCTTTTCTCATATCTGCGTCGCTCCAAATCTCGTGGTTCCCAGGTGGTTGCCATTCATTATCCGTCTCCATATCTCTTTTCTCAACGTCCTCCGAAAGTTGCAGCTCCCTCAGAGCTACTTCACTCTCCACATCTGCCAAGAGCAACAGCAGCATACTTACTTGTCTTCACCCACTGCTACCATTCCTACGCGTCTCAGGTACTGTTCCTTCGTTTGAGGTAACCCCACTTGCACTACGCAATCCACGTCAGGTACTGATCCGTCCCTAGTCAGTGAATCCGATGCAAATACAATTCCTTTGTCTTCGTTACTGAAACGCTCCATCACGCGTATATTCTTTCCAACCGTCCTCTTAGGACTCACTAACATTACGTCCAACCTTGCGCTCTGACTAGCTCTGCGTAACACTCCGCCAAACGTGTCGTAGCGAAAAAGGCAACCACTCTTCGCTTGTCTTCTCTCTCCACTTGCTTCTTTAAAACATGCACCAAATCACCACAAATCTGTTCGTGAGACCCTACAGATACCATTTGCCTCTTTCCTTTTACCGCAACTCCTTCTAGAACCTCCTTCTTTACCATCCTCGCCTTTTCTATATCACCTTCCCACTTCACCACGTCCCTCGTCAGCCTCATCGACTTGTTGATTAACTCCAATACCTCGTCTTTCGGTTCTCTCATGGCCACCACGCAATTCTTCCTTCTTCTTGCTTCTTTCAGCGGTTTCAACACCCTCCTCAACTCTTTCATACAGCTACTCTCCATCATACCGTCGGGATCAACCAGAACAAAAAAGCTTACCCGCCCCAACCACGGTCTCCCATGTGCAGAGGCGCAGAATCTAGCCGCCACTGACCTAGGTGTACCCACTACAATCACACTCTTCGTCGATGAATTTGCGTTCACATCCGGAAACGCCCAACTCGAGCCCCCATGTCCACCCGAACAAACAATCAATAACGCACCCCTCCGATCCAGTTCAATCTCCTTCGCTGCACGCTCCACTTCCGAACGTGTCGGCAACAAGACCAATGCATCTTCCGCCCTCTCTCTCGCAGAGAGCACAGCTGATAGCTTGGCTGGAAGTCCGGGGCCAACGATGAGTAGATCGTGACGGGCACGCAGAGCCTTACGCGCAGACTCGGCAGGTCCTCCGCGGCCTCGTTTTATGAGAGGCTCTAAACGTTTTTGGGGAGGACTTCGCGTGGCGGTTTAGGACGCGGTTTCGTAGTAGATTTTGGTCGCGATGTCCTTGCTGTGATGGGTAGAATTCGGGAACGGTGGCTGTCAAGCGGAAGGGCGCGCGGGTGGGGTATGGTATGGAAGAATCGCGGGGTGGGAAGGAAGCATATTGGTACTGGTGTCGGGATCTCCATCAGAAGGTCACTGACTCCCTTGGGGGCAGAGGCGATGCACAGTAGATCCTGGAAATAAGACGTTCGCCAACGCCAGTTGATGCCGATTGCTAAGGATCTATTGAAAATTCGACTACATATTGTACTGTACTGTACTGTACTGCACTGCAGGGTACCATTGATATCAAGGGAGAAAAGGGTCAACGATAAGTACTGTACTGTACTTTACAGTTCAAAGAGCTGGCCAGCACTACGTATTTCTAAAAAATTTTGATTTCCGGTTGAAACATTATGCACAAGTTGTACAGCAGGGCCAGCCAGCAGGGGGGAAATTGGGTGTTTTACTCTTGGAAGATATATCCGATCTGCATATACTGCATACACAATTTCAAGTTGAGGCCTAAGTGTCGCTCAAAACTCCTTTCAACAAGCAACTAGCGTTATTCAGGACGAGTCTCACCGCGTGACGAGCGAACAATCTTCGCTGCGCATCAGCGATCGGAATGGCTGCCCGTGCGGCAATGCCAGTCGCAACCCGGTTGGCGAAGTCCCGAGCGGAAGGGGTGCCAGCCCCCCAACGTGGAGAGTGGAAGCGCAATGAAGCGATGCCCAGGACCCTTGGAACGTATCAACTCGGCAAAGCAAGTGTCCTTGCCCAGGCGAGCATGGTTAAGGGGCTTGAGTGGGTATCTCTCCAGGGAGGGAAGGCGGGCGGGGGTCAGGGGATGGATAACGGTTGCGTCATAATAGTCCGTGCCCCCGTTCTCTCCACGCGCCTTGATGTCCGGGCGAACTGCATGGCCGGGTTGTGGCGGCTCGAGGACAGATCTAGTTAGTTTACTGCGAGTAATGGACAGGTTGCCAGTCCTATGTACTTGCGAGCCAACAGTAGTGCACCTTACAGTGTATGTGGAGGGGATTTGGGGTGCATCACTGATTAGGGATGCAGGACGGCTATCTTCCGAAGAGTAAGGGGGACAGGTCTGTTTATTGGACAGTCTGGTGAATATGATGGAACCATCTCGCGAAAAATTGCTACAAACCTCTACGAGTAGAGAAATCACTGTACTGTGAACGTTTCAGGCCTCCCACAGGAGGACACAACCGTTTAATCCGCCCATCTCCCTCAATGCGACCGTCTCTGCGAAGCATAGAAGATATGAATATTTTATTGCAAGCTCCGAGAGAAGCGAGCTCGTGCCTATACTTACAGTATATCTACTCTCGGAGGCTGGCACCCAGATGCTTACAGAGTGCTAACCGATGTCGCGCGGAACGTGGCCGTTAGGGCGATGGGGGCATATGGTAAGGTCCGAGCGGTACTTACTCAGAGGAACGCTGCCGCGGCCGTAATGTCCAACGCAGCTTGTCCGCTCGGCGACCTTGAGCCGGCTTTCTAGGGAAATTCAAGAGGTACTACTGGTCACCCTGTAGGATATCCCGGGCCACAACCAACCACATCTTTCAAATATTAAATCACTCCACATTCCCCCCTGTACTGTTGTAATATTACAGCCCAAAAGTTATGGCACGTGTCGCACGCAGCAAGGTTGCTGGTGGAAGCCCAATATAAGCCCTACAACCCGAGCTTACAATGTTTGACACAACTACTGACCGTTGTGCGCGATGGATTGGCTTCCCCTTAGTGCGGCAAAAACTAATTTTTTACTTTTTCTGTAACAGAAGTTAACTGAAGATCTGTTTGATGGCTGATAATTCTTGTCTTCGACTTGCTCCATTACTCGCTACACAAGTCTTTCATATGGATTTTGTAGCCTCTCTGCACTATGTGTACAGTACAGTGCACTGTAAAAGTAGGCCACCCTAAAAATAGATTTAGTGAGTACAATAGCATGTTGTACTCAGTTAATATCGTAAAAACATCTATGCATTCTTGCTGAGCTGTGATAGATTCTGCGCTGTCAAAAAGAACAATACCTTCCGCGCTGGTACCACTACCGTACGACGCCCGTTTACACAGCAACAGTGATCTACAGTGACCTCTCGATATAAAAACATAGTAAATGATTCGTTCATCCATGAATCGATGTACTGTAGTTCTTTTCGAAAAATTGTATCGTGCTGTAGGGTAAAGTACTGTAAAATACTTGCTGTTTTATTTACTTTGATAATGAATCTATGTTGACTGGCGTATGTTTTTCGGCTTTTTGCACACATATTTCTCGATATCTCTATGAAAACGTGTTTGTGTCATCTACGACTTCAAATTTGCGGAAAGAAGGATAATTAGTGTTGCGATGGTCATGAAAATGGAGACTTGAGAGCTCGCCCGTCATGTCGAGAAATTTTACGTCGGTAAAACTCAGCGATACTCGCAGTAAGTGGTGAAGCTCTATGTTCTGGAAAAATCAAAGAGATCTACACGAACGCCTCTAAGAAATCTCAAGAAAATTGTGATGATCGTGAAGGCCAAGAAGAAATGAGCCCGAACAACTGAGCACTTAAATATACATAACTCGTTATTGAAATATTAACGAAGGGATCTTTCGGTAGTATTACCTCCCAATGATGATATACCATTTTGGAATGTTTTATGAAGTAGCAGTATTCGCTTAAGTGAGCCAAGGCGCAAACGCATCCTAATGGAAGGGCAAAAAATGGCCTCCGCACCAAATTTCTTGAATTTCTGAGATCTTTATTATTTAAGGGTAAGGAATGACTTATAGCCCCAACCTACAAAATAAAGAGGAGTTATTGCTTCCTGAAATGACGCCTTGACATATTTGAAAGCTAGATGCCACATTGTTAGCTCCTGGAAAGTACCCACACACCGCAGCTTAGTTTAGCAGGGTATAGTAGTAATTTTGGGGCCATGGATGCGAACTTCATGGATATTACAAAAATTTGCTTCCCTACTGCTAAAAAGGACAGTATGTTTCCCGTTTGAATACGTGCTCTCAGACAGAATGCAAAACCGCAATATTAATACAAATGATAGAAGTCTCCTTTGGAGTCCAAAGTTCCTAGAAGTGAAGTTCAATAAAAGTCGCTTCCTGGTTATAACCCAGTAATTTACCGTGCGGTGGTCGCAAAAATGGTGGAATGAAATATTTTGGGATTTTCCAGTAAGAGTTAAATATTGGCCTTTTCGCAGTTTATTAAGGACGGGATCAAGCAGAAGCTAATTCTTGATCCTCACAGGGAAGTGCTGAACTTTAAGCACTACAAGGACGAGTATGTGCCCCTTTCAGGGCGGTCCACATATTTTCAGGCAACTGAGGACGATTTGGTTTCTACGGGCAAAGTTGACACCGGAAACCACCATTATTGGCTTGAGTTACTAGAATTACTTCGCCTATATTTCTTGTTTTCCTCAGTTGTTGCGGATATAAGACGATAGTTGCCGCGAAACAGAGTATTTCCTATGCATAGGTCCCATTCCGTGGTCTTGGGTCATTTCATTCACGGGGAACTATTCATTCGATTTGGGATTGATCAGTTCGCAACTCGAGATTATTTTTTGCAATGCCTAGACAATCGGATAGTCCAAAATTGACGTTACATTAAAGATTCATTTGTTGTCGGACACGATTTCGGACCATCATGTTGGTGTACGATAAGTTTTGGAATATATTTGAAGACTTCTAATTGGTTCTCAAAGCTCTCACATGTCATTCTCACTGTCGGGATCATACATCTGTATCGGGGATTCATCAGAGCGCCTATAGTGGCCTAGAACCGGATCCCGAGAACTTGGCAGACTTGGCGGTCCGTACAGGGCACCAAGTCTGCCTCCACACCCACATTTGGAGCATCCTCGAGCTACAAAAAGTCCTCGGTTCATGAAATTGGTCCATACTTCTCAATGGATCTGTATTTTCAGTTCCAATCGAGTGTTATAAGTTTAGTCACTCTTTCGGCCAAGTATTGGCTCCCACTAAAATTGTGCAAACTGAGATGAGAATCCTGATTGCTCTGACTCCCCTATATACTGTGATATAACACAGAAAAATGGGGACTATATGAAGGTATCTGACAATTCTAAAAGTGGGGCACCACTATGTATGCCCCTTACACCACCTGGCACACGAACCAGAGACAACTGGTCTCCAATATTTCCCGAAGATTAGCTCTAGTCGACCTGGAAATACCGAAATTTAATTGAAACCAGTTTTTTCTAAAACATTGAAATTCAATTAACATATTAACGTGGTACGAGGCCAATTCACACTGGCAGCCTTTCATTTGCTTGTCAGGCATACAAAAAAGGCGTTATACAAAACGGTGGTGCTCATGGACTCGCATGGGATATTTTGCATGTTATCAAAAGGCCCGCCCGATTCTCCAGATCTCTATTGTCTTGGTCGCAAACTCGAGGGTATTACTATCGCCTTTTTCATCCTTTAGCTACCCATCTGGATATATTCTAGCCATATTTCCGCAGATGCTCCCTCCTGATTTTAAGCCCTTTACTGGAAATTGTAAGGCCGGTCTGTCGGGCAAAGCCCTCTACGGCTGGGATCTGGTCGCTCTTAGCCAGCAATCTACAGAATTTCCGCAAGAAATGGTAACTTCCCCAGCGTTAAAGCGTGATGGGATGTTCAAGTTTATCCTAGTTCATCCGGGTTGGTGCCCAAACAGCTTGTGCCCTGAAGTGCCTGATAGACAACAGAAAGAAAAGATTTAAAAAAGGATGCTTTTTCAAAATCAAATGCGTTTCATAGAACTATGAGAGTATAAGAAGTCTAGGGGATGAGTTGGATATAGAGCTGGAATTTAAGGAAAGAAAGAATGGGTTAGACGAAAGGTACCTTCCGATGAACCTGGTGAGAACGGTGTTTCTTTGGAGTGATTGAATGAAATTAGCATCGATTAAGCTTAATAAAACGCGAAACTTTTTCTGACTCTTATCCCTGCCCGCTCGATAATTAATTCTAGTTTATTCTCTTGACTTCCATTCTTCTATACTTAGGTATTCTTAATTGGGATAGTCAAGATTAGTCTGAATACTCCGGGACTGGAAAAGCGCAAAGCATTGACATTCGGAGAGCACTGGTACTTAGACATACTCATTCTCATCGGGATAGCTTGCGACTTCTGCTCCTCAAGTGGCGGCCCGCAATCGTCCTCATCGTCCTAGTAAATATCGGTGGTCTCTGCTTTCTCAACCATTTGCGAAGCTATGACCTGAGCCATACTATCTCTCTGAGCTCTTTTAGGAACTATTCCTCATGAAAGTTTAGCAAAAATTTGACGTACATCCTGGCCCGAGGAGAACCAACCTGATTTATGACATTCTAAAAGTCCTCCCTGTATTCATTCATTATTTACAGGAACTGTCTTTGCTTGAAATTTGGATGTGATCCTAATAGTCCATTATTGTTCCAAAGACCAATTATGGTTTCACTTTGGAAGAAAATCTAAGTAATCCTAACAAATCTGACTCGAAACAGTTTATTTATTTTGTAAGTCTTAGTATATCTTTCATATATCTCATCCAGAGCTGTATCACACTGTAGCATTCGTTAAAGTGTTTTCAGTGCTGCAACAACACTTCTGTCCATCGGTTAAAGTAATGTGGTCATTTTATTGGGCACCCATTGTGCCCTAAAATTTTATATCTTTGGCACTGTTAGCTAAACCCCATGGCCTCCGCAATTTTCGAGCACCAAAAGAGATTTTCTTCTTTTGATGAGCTTGATATACTTATTATGGTGCCCAATCCAGGCATTTAAAAAAATAGCGCTCATCCAAGCCATTTAATTGTGGCATTAATCATGAAAAAGCTGCTGTCCAGTTTTCTCCGTAAATACAGAAAGTTTCGAAGAATGTCTAATGATATCTTTAGATTCATTTTTTCTGTGCCACTTGCGTTTTCACATATTAATGAGGTAATTTGTACCTCAGCTTCTTTTGTACCTGGCATGAGATTTTCAGATTCAGTTCTTTAGGATGTTATTGTATAGTGTAGGCAAGTTTTTCGACATTCCAAATGTCACTCTTATATTATCCTAAAACTAAGTTCTGAAGCTGAGAAAGAGTTTACTGAGCTACCAACATATCCAAATCTTCAATCGCCCAGTTTTATCTCATTTTCTTAACATTTAGCCGCTTCTGAAAACGATAGGGCAGTCGTGATGTAAATTTAACGCCAATTCTTTACTAGTTTGCAAGAGATATTTAGTTTCTAATCTTTCAGTCCGTTTTGCATAACGATTTCACCCCGTGATGCAGTGCCTAGCGAGAAATTTTACTCTCAATCACTGGGCTAGGGTCATCTCCAAAGCGGGCTGTGTACCGGTTCTGCGGTGGCAGATAGATTCGTTTGTTATTTTCAATAGTTTTTTGTCAGAGAGAAGAGGAGAGAGTACAGGCTGTGAGGATACAAATCAGAAAAATGATCTCTCCTTTTACGATAAAGTAAGGCCATTTTGGACTGTTGACAGCTTCTCCGCCCCACTTTCGGAGAATCCTCTTTGATAGCTTCCTTTTGCTTGTGTGTGAGAGTTCATCTGAATGTTGCAGTATTTGTGGATATTTCTATCTCTTACTAGGTAAGTAGCAGTTGTTGCAGACGTCAGACACCGTCTGATGGTAAAACATATTGGCGGTATTTCTATTACAGTCGTAGCCCATGCGCAGTTTTCATGTATTTATGACGTTTCAGTACTGTAATTTCATATAAAACTGTAGTTTATGACTGCTAAGAGAGTCTCACATTAAAGCTTGAACAGCAATGGAAGTTCTACGGTTTTCCTGTTGAAGCAAAATTTTGTGGCTCACTGAAAGCTGCTGCACAGTGGATATTTATGTGGTTAAAAACTTTCTAAATTTGACCGCCAGGGGTGGCTTTACCAGTTAAGGATGTAGTGCCAAATAAATGACAAATTTGACGTTCACTTGTAGGTAATGCAAACTGTATTATTAAGGTATTATAATTATGTTGAACATACGTATAACAAGAGCTTACTGCACCGAGATTATGTTGGAAGGAAACTTACTGAGATACAAGGAAAATACGACACGTTTAAAAATGAAAGTCTGTAGTTTGACAAAAGCGCAGTGCCACATGGGCGCCGATTGGATAACATATTACGTGCAGCTATATAATTTTTAAGCACTGGTATTTTAGATGGAACTGAATTCATAAATGCAGAGGTAGAAAACCAAGAGCTTACTAACAGAATTAAATTACAGAAAATTACATTCAAAGAAAAGAACGTGAGTTCCGTGAATTGTTAGTATCCAGGGAAACTTGAAATAAGGGTGAGACACTGCTTAGAATAAAAGCAGTGAAAATACACTCTGTTATTCTTTCACTTTAACTGACCCTCAAACACTCAAAAATAAGTAAATAAATAAACAATGAAAGACATAAAAGATCCTGGATGTAAGAACCGTTGATATACCAACAGGAACTTTTAATTTATTTTTGAAACGCGCTACTTCGGAAAGCAAGATAAAATTCAATCCAAAAGGGTTTAAAAATTCACGGGATTATAGTCTATATATAGATTAAAATAGTGACATATTCGGATATTAGGTTGCCGAATCGATCTTTATTTTTTTGGAGAAGTAGGCTGATTAAGTAGTCTCCCATGCACTCACCATAAAACTAATTCTGTGTGTAATAAGCAATGCACATAAGACTCCGGCCTTTGTTAGAGAAATTTCGTGTGATTTGACAATTGAGAAAAAATGCAGCTGAATCCTCATCTGAGGTACTGGGGCCCTTTTGATTATTAATGATCTCATTCTTATAAATAAGGCATGTTATTTGGAAGTATTTTTGAGAACGTGAGCACGCAGTTCGAGCAATAAGGGTCATCAGAGGCTATTAAAAATTTTCATTTAAGAAGTTCGCGTCGCGCAGTAAATCTAAATGGAATCACCATAAAAGGGAGATGCTAAGCTAATTCACGGAAGTGAGCAATTCTGATTTCCACTGTGCTTCCTAACTCACTCACATTTTTAAAGCTTCTTGATGGTTTATAGTCACTACTTTTCACGAATTCGCTTCTAAATTTTCTTCAGGTTGCGATCAAATGTAGAAAATTTCCAATAATTCAAATGTTGTTTTGATTCATCGGATCCTAGTAGTAATTGGCCGTACGAAGTTTCTGGAAATAAATTGCCTAAGCAAAAATAAGATGGGAATATATATATAATAGTTTTAGTGTAATTCAGTAAAGTGTAATGCGATTAGAAGCCTCTAGTTTTTAATTAGTAATAAAAAAATTAGCAAAATAAATATAAGGTAATGTTCTGAAGCACTTTTCATAAATTAGTAATTTTACATAGAAAATCTTCCTCACTGAGCATATTTATATTTGCTACCATATATGAGGAAAGAAATAGAGCGACTGGATATTATTTATTTGGTGGGATGGATAAGATACCTTCCTCTGCGAATATTAAAACACATTATTCTTGGTTCAATTACTCTCTGAGTCTCAGCTGCGAACATAAAAATCGTTACTGAGTCGATGGTCAGACAACACTTGACACCTCTTTCTATTTAAAATTTATAGACACTCTTCTAAGGATTAGAAAAGGCGAAATGAACTATCACAAGGGAGTACTATGCCACAAAATAGAATTTATTTAGCAGTTCCAATGAAACAGATAAGAAAAGTATGGAGCTATATGAATAATAATATGTAATTAATTTTCGCTTATCTATATGCAGAGCTTACATATATGCATAACACCCATACGTGCATAAATGACATATATAGAAGAATATAAAATTTTATATGTATAATTCTTCAGTAAATCTTCAAGGGTAAAGAATGCTTCAAAGAGTATAAGAATACAGCAATTATTTCCTGGAAAAGGAGAAATTTCTTCTCAAAGGGATACAAAGTATACCTCAGTTACTTAAATAACCCTTTTCATTCAGTTCCATAAAATGAATGAATTTCGTAGGATTTTTATTGAGTGAAATAAATATATTATTTATCTTATTCTTAGTATCTGGGATAATGCAAAGATTAAAATTTAGGAAGCTACTAATCATAGGTGTAAAAAATCCAACTTTTTCGTAAATCGACAGTAAGTCCCACTACTTTCACCTTATTTAATTTAGACTCACTCAGTAAATATTTACCAGAAATTTGAGACTTCAAAAAGGATTCCATATTCTAGCGTATCTTTTAAATTGCCGGAAATACTTCATGCATGTCAAAATATTTTCTGAACGTAGATTGGTAGTGATAGGATTTGATATCAATTAAGGTTCAGGATAGAGAAGTAGGACGCTTATGTCTGTCTGGAAAATTGGGTTTCTATGCACATTAACGAAACGTAGCATCTAATTATGGGTTTCTGGAGGTAATATTTGGTCTAAATTCTAGCCAACCGATCACAAAAACAACCTTCAAAACTTATTCGTTACCGTTGGCGTTCTAGTTCCATTAATCAGTGGCGATTTCATCGGCAGGAGCAGTGAAAGTTTTCATACTTAGAACTAAATGCTTCTTTTGAAGGCAATAATGCAAATTTTTCCTCTTTTTGCAATAATTAAAAATTATTCTCTAGATTTCAGCACTATCAAATTATTGAATTATATTTTTCTGTGTAAGGTCCAACTTCTAAATACAATCCATCTTTCCAACTAATTTTGCCGTAAGTGTAATCTGTTTCCTATAATTTGATGCATCAATAGTCTTGAAAATTTTAACTTTTTTAATATTTGTGATTTTTTGTGGTTTCTGTTGAAAAATCGATATTTCCGTTTCTATACTAATATCCTCGCCCTTTTTGCTGGCAATATTTTTGTTTCGAAACCGCAGCTTCTCAAAATTCAGTTCATCCTTTATATGTAAACCTGTAAGAAAAGAGGTGCACCCATTAATCTCAGACATTCCTAAATCTGTAGTTAGAGTCAAAACATCCTTCTCATCATGCCTAAAAAGTCTCACATCCGACTACTGACAGCGCATATGTAACATAAGAACGAAATATTTCGATTGTCGTTAAATATTACAACATATATAAATGAAATGTGACTCTAATTAGCTACAATAGACGGACAAGTGATAAAAAATTAATATGAACCGACTCTATTTGTTACTTTCGATAGATTACTCGTGAGAGATATTTTTTGAAACTCATTCCATATTTTCCCAGTTTGCTAGCAGATATTGGGAATACCTTGTGGACATCAACTGAAATTTTTTAGGATAATTACGGCTCAAATTTTGTGATGCATATCCAAATTATTTTAACTTTCTCTGGTATTTGTGATCTGAGATTTTCTTAATAAGATGCCTTTAACATTCCAATTCGATTTAATTGTAAATTATATTGGTCGATTTCACATTTTAAGGTTCAAAGCGCCGGCCTCTGGTCGTTTCAGCTTAAAATAGAGGATGAATGAGGAGCTATTCAAGGTATCATAATGACCTCTGCATTCATGGGTTTAGTTAATGTTTAGAGTTTTCTTCATTTGGTGGAATGAATGGTAATTCGAACAATAAGGAATGTGATAATGATATTATTGAAATGAGTTTTACTGCAGAAATTAATGGTGGTATAAAACTGAATGATGGTACCGCCAGTAATGGTATCAAACAAAGAATAGGAATGCTAATCGCAGCTGTAAGGATTCCGCTTTTTGTTGGGTAAATATTTACACTTACCGTATTTTTAATATTTCTCGCTTCGAGTTGGCAACTCACGAGTAAATCAAAAACCCTACATTGATTTTATTGAAACGCACGCAGGTTGGGTAAAGAGAGGAATAAATGCAAAGGACGAAGAAGAAACAAGTAAGAAAGCAAGTGAAGGATGTCGGCCTTGAGCGGTCGACCAGTTTACTTGAAGGTCGACAACCACAACCTACATGTAATCTAGTGCGCGCGCTTCACCGTCGTCGCAGCGATTGATGGCGGCGGTCATGCAATAACACGCCACTTTGCTCGTGTGTGGCGCTGTACACGAAAAGCGCGTGCAAAGTAGAGCAACAACTTTTTCAGACAAGTAGAACCAAATAAATCAATTTCCATTCCAAAGTTTCACATCCAGCTCTAAAAAATCACCAAATTCAATGCCGGCACTCCAAATCCCTTCGCGCAGCCCAGAGTCGCACAGTGCATGCAAATCGTGTTGATATATATATATGTTGTGGTCCGCTCAGCATATGGCTCAGTGGTTAACGTTTTCAACAAATCGGCCATTTCAGCCCATATGCGCACATCCTTCTCCATCTGCATAGCCAGTCAACTACTCCAGACCTCATCCAATCGCAGCGCGCTAATTGTGCAGATCCCCACTAGCGCCCCATACAATCCACAATACTTGTAGACACTACGTTGCACAGAGCCATTTGCAGTAGCCAATCACATTCGCGTTTCAAGCTGGGTTCAAGGAGAGGCGCATATGCGCTTTCGCGAAGGGAGTGCCCAAAAATTCCTATCTTTCCCTGCAACTTTGATTCCAAGGGGTCGGAGACCAGCTTGACCGACTGACAAGTACTCTACCATATCCTAACATCAACACAATTCCTAATTCTAACATAGAAAGAACATCTCCTTGGGGTGGTTTTGGTAAGCAGTAAGAACAGACTACAGCGGTCCTATCAAGTCCATGGAGCCATTGGCTGTGAAAGTTACCGCCTAGGCCCTTTTGCGTTCCCTATGTGACCATTTTTCTATCAGTGGTAATTAGGGAATAAGCCCCTAAATATGGTAAAAAATTTAATCTATAGTGCATGAGTAAATGTATACAAATGTTCCAAGGCTAAAGGTCATTTGAAGTAAATTTAGTGAGATATACGTCCCCATTTGGAGAAAATGGTCTTTTTTTACGGAAATGCATGTCATAAAGTATGTTTTGGGTGAAGTATTACATGATTAAACCACGATGTCATTTTATGATGAATGTAGCATCAGAACAAAGATCTCATCCAGACATCCATTCCAAGGTATTTAATTTTTGATATGCAAATTATACACAATATCTATCATCAGATGTCTCAACAAGCCACAAGACCGCGCGAAGTCCAAGGAAATCTATTCTGGCACATATTTCGTAGTTTAGTTTTTTACTTGCAATTGAGGAAGTATAAAAACGATCAAAATGTCGCGAACTTTATCCGCATATGGTTATTTTTGCCAGACTGTTGGTATTTTTCAATAAAAGAAAATAAATAAGAGAAGTGTGAAAGAACAATTTGGTCAATGAACCACGTGCTTCCAAAATGGCTCTTGGAACGGGAAGATACAGTCAGTTTTCACTCCTGTATCATTTTATTTTGAGCTTAACGTTTCGACGAGAAGGTGAAATAATTGAGGTCTGAAGTTAAACAACTTATATTTTCACCGTAATAATGTGTGATGAAATTGTGTAAAGTCGCTCTAAATTATGCGTAGCGATTTTTGAATTGTTATTAGACAGTCAAAAAAGTTGAATATGTGTTTTAACCGATGTATTTTTCTGTATTTTCATCATCTAAGGGCGTTTTGTGAATTAAATCTCACTCTATTATTCAATCGAAAATGATATAGGAGCATCATTTACGCAAATTAAAATCCGAATTTCCTAAGACTATTTTCAAGGCGCTGCGAAACTTACATGAAAATCATAGCATACAATTATTATGGAACTTTGAAAACGAAATTTATAGCTGGCTGAAATGTATTCAGACACATACAACTGAGATTGAGCTATTAGTCTGAAATTGCTGGAAACTTATTGCAAACCAGCATCTTAGTTTCCTTCTGGATGGGGAAGCCAAAGACTGAGAAGATTTTTAGATAGAAAAAGATAAATATGAACATATGGAATATATATATGCAGTAACTGCTGATCTGTTTTCTTCGATGCTTCTGCAAAAATATTCACTGCAATTACAACATCATGATCGAGAAAATATGAAAACTTTTCTTTCAATTAAACCCTTGACCTAGCTCTCTCCAACCCTCACGCACTAAACATATCTGCTTTTCTCTCATTTCTTACTCTTAGCCCTTTTGCATATATATTTTTTTATATTTATATCCATAATGTGCCAGGTCTTGGATCATATCGCGACTTTTGAGTAGATTCAAGAAGTATTCTTTAGTTTTATCTTTTCTTTCGGACGCCTCAACACTCCCTCCATGCACCTGATGTGCTATTTCGCCTTTTCATTACGTCGCGTATTGAATTCATTTTTGCGAAAATTTCGGAGTGCTTGAATATTCTGCTGGTGCTTGACTGACTAGGAACTTTCCCAAACTTATATTTGCCTGTACACCAAAAATTCTTTGCATGGCTCGTTCTACATTCAGCTTTATGCCGCGAAAATATTGAAAAATATTTCGCTTTTGTAAGACAAAATGTTTTCTGTCCATTGGGAGGGGCACAGTGCGTTTGCGAAACCAGCGATATGTGGAACAATAAACTTTTCTGGCCCAATATAACTAATTTAAGGGTCTTACTGGCACCTACGTACAGTTTGTCGTATGTAACAGTCCTGAATAGAAATCAGCCTTGTAAAATAACGTAGTAGAAAAATTTAACTGTTTTCTGATACTGTATTTTGCCACATCTGTGAAACTTTACTTCATCGAGTATCTATCGTGTACACTGCAGGACTGACTATACGGCTAAGAACTAACCGGATGTTCCACGTCAGGCACGTGCAGTGGGGCTCGCGATAGAATCGCCAATGCAATAGAAGACCACAGCGTGCAACTAATGCGCTGATAAATACGTCTGCGGATCACTGCTGTGGTTGTGTTGAACTTCTCTGCGATGCGCGGGATGAAGTCTTCGATGAACAGAATAGAGGCGGCGGATGGGGCACCCAAGGAGTCGAAAGCCAGGGGCTGAAACTTGAAGTTCGGTTCCTGGAGGGTGTTGTGCGAAGGGGACGGGATGCGGCGTACCAGTTTGCGCTCCAGGTCTGTGACTTTGTCTCGATGGGCAATGTCGGCGGCGCCGCCGGCCATTTGTGTGGCCCTTGTGCGCACACCTTGTTTGAACGGCGAGACAATGGTTAGGTCACAGGCTATGGGGCAGACCTGTTGACCAGTGGGCAGGGGGAGGGGTTGTATGAGAATGTCCGCAGGGCGGATATTCGTTCCCGGGACAAGGAGCGGGACTTCGTATTGGCAGTCTAGGCCCGCGGCGCGAGCAACGTGGTAGGCGAAAACGTTGCGCAGCGAGTTGTGGCGGTGCGGGCGGCCGAAGCCGGCAGGGCAGAGGTCAGCCGCGTGGTCCCCGAGTGCGTCCAAAGTTTGATTGCAGTGGGCACAGGTGAGCGGGCGGGAGTCGTCGTATACGGGGAGGCCTAGGTGCCGGCGGAGCATGGTCTGCCAGTGGGCTGAGGACACCACCGTAGCGGTTGTGGGGTGAGCGATGAGAAAAGCGGCGGCGGGGCTGTTCCGGAACGCCAGGCCACGGATCCGATGTCGAACTTCTTGAGTTCTGTGCTGAGCCGGGTTGGGGTGTGTCAACCATGAGTCGTCGCGCCAGTGGAGCTTTGCCTGTGCCTCCTGCTGCACACCATTTAAGAAGGTTTGGAGGTTGGATGGTTTGGCAGCAAGCAGGCATGGGTCAAGGGGGCCGAGGTCGACGGAGTACGGGCGCCCAGGGATACATTGCAGAAAATCACGGATTCGCGGCAAGGCTTGTCGGACCAGGAACGCCCTGTCACCTCGGTATCGGTGACCAGAGACGGCGGCAGAACGTTGCGTGGTGTACGATGCCGATCTCTCACGTGCCGGAACCGCGTCGATGATACTAGCTGCGACCGAGCCGTGTAGGAACGGAGAGATGAGGGTAAATCTCTGACCTCCCTTGCGGATGGGTAGCGTGACTTGGTCCCATGCAGTGTCTGTGAGGGCGATCCCGTGTAGCTCCGAGTAAGACGACCTCTGCAGGGCGTCAAAGGCTTGTGCAGCGGGGGCCGAGTGTTGTGGGTCGGCGAGCCGGAACGCGTGGGTGACGAGGCATGCCGACGCGCACAGCCGGTGCATGTGGAAACGGGCGCGGGGGTCACGAACGTGGGTCAGCAGTCGGAGGGTGCGGCGGCACCCATCGACCTTGTCCCGTAGGTATGCATCGGTGAAGGCCCGGTTGCCCATCGGCGCTCCTAGGAGCTCGAAGCCGTCGCGCGAGCACTCGGACAGATGAAAAACCCGGAGGAATTCCGTGCGGTCCGGCAGGAGCGTGTTCGGCCCGTAAATGCGCGACTTCCTCGCGTTGACATAGAGGCCCACAGCCGGACCCTCAGCCTGCAGGAGGTGGAGCGCGCGGCGCAGACCCTGAAATGTCCCTATGAGAGTCCCGTCATCCGCGTACCATTGATTAAGCACGTCAGCAATATTGACAAAACATTTTGTTGAAATAGGCCATGTCTTCACTCATTGCACCACTTGACATGCCAATGCATGTAGCTTAGTGTTCGATGTGTTTTTCCTACATGGTACCATCGCGGGTTCGAGCCCCGCAAGTGGTTGCAGTGATGAAATTTTAATTTGTGTGTTTTCGGCATTGCTTACTGTCCTATAGGTGATAGGAATGAGATGTAAAATGTCTGAGTGCTTACAGAACCCTGTGGTCCCCTGAGTGAGGGGAGGTGTTGAAATGGGCTATGTGTTCACTCAGTACACCACTTGACATGCCAGGGCATGTGGTTTAGTGGTCGATGTGTTTTTCTACACATTTGAAATTTATATGCTCTCAGCGATATGTTGTTCTAGTCTGGAGCCCTTAAAAATTTAATCAGAATGTAAGCTTCATTTGAAAAGTGCATATGAATACGCGCTAATTCTGGAACTTTTGATTTTAACCTAATTTCAACGAGTTTTTTCGATACATTCGTACAATATACTCATAAAGAGATAGTTTGCTAATAGAAGTTGATGTTAATTAAGTAGCACCACTTTTTACTGCATTTTTGCCCTAATTTAATATAGAAACAGTACAGCGACAAAATTTACTGTCATATCTGCTCTTCGCCACGGAATTTAAAACTACAAATTTCGACATATATATGCTGAAGCGCTGTCTTAATTTCGCAGGTTCCCATGTAATATAAATGATTGACTCCAAGTTATCCACTAACTACAGAAAAAAGTTCTTGTTTTCTTTTTTTTTGAAAATATTTTTTTTGAAAAGAAAGGAATGTGATTTTCGTTTGGTGCTGTCAGCATCCTCCGAGGTTTAAGATATGGCGAATATAACCCCTTACATAGCTTACTTAAAGATAAAAGTTTAAACAACGTTACATTTTTCAACTTAAAATACGTGCTTGGTGGTTACTCAAAGGGTTGAAAGTTATTTTCGTTCATCTAAAAATTCTTCAGAAATGACCGGACTTATTGATCGGCAGATGATGATTCAACAAATATCCCCGAAACTTAGCTGCAACTTATACACAAGCGTCAAACCCCACAATTTAGCGTTATTTATAATTGCGCGAATAGCTAATGGTACAATTCTAGGACAGTGCACAGTTCTAATATTAGCGAATATTTGGTTACTCGTACAATTTTTCCTTGAACCAGGAGTTTTGAAAGTAAAGATTGTAAAACTTTCTAGTAAGTACAAGTCAAATTTTTTTTATGAATTGAAACATATTTTTTGTAATCAAGTGTGAAGCAATAATCGATTACATTGCGTAGCAATTATAGTAGTTATTCGTCATTTTCTTACTAAAAAATAAAATAAGGACTAAAGATACAGGTTTCATAAGCTATATACTTGCCAAAGCACTGGAGTTGAAATATTCACGTAAGTGGACATTTTAAATTGAGAAATGTAATGTTAAAAAATTGCAAAACTGCCAGTATCCGTTTAGCTAGTTCATCTTTCACAGCTTTTTCGGGAATCTCTGACAACTGATGGATAAGTTTCGTGTGATATTTACATGTAATAGCAATGATCTCTATAAAGTTTGGTAAGGGGAGACAAAAAGAGAGCCTAAATGTTTAATGAAACATTTTAGTCCTTTCAAAAAATAGTGCCTTTTTAAAGCAACTTATCTTGGAATTGATATCGGGAATAACTTTCATCTAATTCCAGAAGCATAAAAGAGATCTGGATTTTTTCGTGTCGTCGATTGTCACATCAAATTGAGGGACACCGCTTGCACCTTGATGAGCAACATTTTTTCACTGTAATGCAATTCATTGGACTGACTGCTGACGCTGTAGCGATAGCGCATGTGTAGTTATTTGAATACTGAAATCCATACTAAGTATGATGATATTAAATGGGACGATTCATATATTTCATATAGCGCATATATTTCATTGCAGTAAAAAACTGTAAGATTCATTCCACCACTATCGTTTTCCAGATCGACTTAAGGGAGCTCGTCTAAATCAACTCTAATTTCTGCGTGAAGGCAGAAGATGGTGCTCAAAATGTCAACTAGTAGGTTTTAATCCAACATCCAAAGCACAATACAATTTAGCAATACAATAGTCGTGAAAGATGAATGTAGCTTAGAACTTTTGGCGAGGGAGCACTTTGAAATTATAATAAAATTAAAACGCGAATTTTTGCTAGCATTATAATTATGTAGAAAGAAAAAACGAGAAATTTGAAATGTATAATGAAGATTTTGACTTCTCAGATGGTTCCCAGTTTTCAGTATTTTCTAGGTAGAATCAACATTTTCTGACCTTTGATTTTCAATCGAAAAATCATGATACTGATTATCCAAATATTTTAAGTTTGGCGAACAGTCTCGGAAGAACAACATGAATATTCTTGCTATCGTTTCTAAAGTTATTTTCAAAATCCCAAGGGAAAATCAAAATGTAAATCCTGTAACTAATTACATAAAGTACTTTTCGCACAGATATGTTGTGCACTATGTATATTTCAGAACTACAACATGTAATTTCAGTCATGAACAAATTTCCCGGCTTCTAGTTCCGTTGAGGAACCCAGTGGTTTTGCGGAACTCTGCAAGAAGAAGGATTCGATGCGTTGGCAAGTGTAAAATGACAAATAAATTCATATATTGATAGCTGATTTGAGTGGTGAAGATCAATTTGAGAGGAAGAGAAGAAGTTATGAATATAATTTACTCTTGTGAAAAGATCCTTTTTGAGTTTCTTAGTAATCTGTATCTCAGTTCTGCAGCTTAATCATCGTTATTGATGTTATTTCTTATTGCAATACTTAAGAGTTGAAAGAAAACAAACCCCATTTTCACTTTGGTTCCATAAGAATTATTCATCTAATCTTTGGAGACTGACACTGGAAACATTTCTGAATTTTACAACAGGTTGGAGGTTGCAGATGTTAAATTCGAATGATTGCAGTTATTTTTAGCAATGATATATCCCGATCGGAACACCAGCCAAATTACTCGAATGGGCTATTGCGAATGATTTTCTATTCACGTCATCAGGTTTTCCTTAATCAAATATATAATCCTCTCAATTATTATTATTTTACATCCATTTTTGCATTAAAACACGCAGTGTGTTGCCTCAAATTTTCGTGGAGGCAGAATGCTGCCGTTTTTTTGCCTATCGCAATGCAAAAACTAACGCCTACTTTTGTTACAAAGTCACAACTTTGTTCCTTCAAATAATTTCACTGTTGGAGGGATAAATTACTCGTATGATAACATAAATAGAGATCAGTACAACACAGAGGCTTCATAAGACATGACAGCTTCACTCATGAGTTCTGATTATGCTGTATCCGTCCTAAGGTCTCCGTGTAGCCTTTTTTGTTCAAGTAATATCAGATGGAAGCTCCACATTCGGTGATTGTTTTTCGCCAGTTGACTACTGGCTTGCTGGTGGTTTCCTCGGCTGTGTTTCGAGTTGAGTCTCTGTCGTACTACGTGACGGTGCCCCCGTGTATGATTTTCTCAATGTATTTGCGTATCTATTGTCTCCTTTTTCTCTCTACTCGTTGCGTTTTAATCGCTAATTTGTCAGCTACTGTGTGAGATCGTCCGCGGGTTTGGTCCCTATACCCTGTGGGGCAGGAAAAGCTGACAGATGTGTAGCGAATTTGGTATTTGTACTATACTTCCACTTTCAGAGCAGATTTTTTGATTTTTCATTGATCTAAGTGGTCGCTGTTAAGAGCAGGTACTGTACAGTATATTGAGAGAATTTCTGTCTATTTTAAGCCGCTATTGATCATGGTACTGCACACTAACAGGAACGTAACACCTGAATTGCGGACTACAGCACTCGTTTTTCCAAATTGGACCTTATATTTTCTCATAAAACAGCCACATATTGAGCTGAATGTTGATCTAACTCACCTCTAACTTGCACTTTTATTACTCGGCTGATATTGACTTTCATTTTTGCGCCGTCGCAGATATTTCTAACCTATTGGACTAATATTTATACTTACCTGGTCACTACGACTCCAGAATAAACAGCAAGATTGGTGTTGGCTCTGAACTTGAGTCCGAACTATCGCCTCTGCAACTACTTTTCAACGGAAACTTTACCTATTGCCACGTTTACCTGCCCGGGTCACCCCTGTATTCCCCTTTTTATCTTATAATATAAGGCCCCTTTTATTTTTCTTCTGTGATATTTAACAACCCTTGGCGTCCCGGACTCCGGAGTCTACGTAGTGATAGGAACTTCAAGGTTTTCGTTGGTGACAATAAACTTGTCTAAAAAGTAAATACTCGGCGCTGGTGACCCTTGATTTTTGTTCAGTTTTCAGCCCCCAGTGAACTGGTTCTTTTGATCTGAGTTTTTGCAAGGTCTTAGCATTCCGCGGACTACGGTCCATACTTTAAATCCGCAGGAAAATTATACAGTCCGTTCAAGAAATCACACCCGCTCTATCATACCAAGATCTCCTCTCCATCGGCGAGCACAGCTCGCTGATGGAGAAGAGAACTTTTGTTTTGCTGCATGGCAGGGTGCTTAAAGAGAAAGAAGAAAAGAGAATACCCATTGAGTCTTTTTTGTGTTTGTAGGTTATCTTACTGTAAGACAGAATCTTATAACCTAAAGATAACAAATGCGCATCGCACTAAACTATCTCCCTCCGCCGTCGTCTTTGGCGGGTAGGGTGCTCCTAATCACTGTATATGTCTACGGAAATTTGAGTATGCTATGATACATTAAAATAATTCTCTTGTTTTTGTTGATAATGAAATCAAAGGTGTCTTAAATGGGGAAGGGTGACAAATTCTTTTCTTTCACTGTTCCGATTTAATTTAAATTTTGTTGAATTGGTTTTTGCACCTCCCTGAACCTTCAAAACCCTCTCTAATGTTGTGTTTTGGAAGCTGATATAAATTTAGAATCTAAAATTCCCAAATCTCGCAGAAAATTGTGACCGAGACAGCATTCATCCTAACTATATTCTCTATATCCCGTCCACCGCTACGTTCAATAGCTTTTAAAATTTTATGATAGTTCTATTAATTGTCCATAATATAGATAAGTTGTTAAAAAAGCGTCTACAAGGTTCATAATCCTCTTTTCGACGATTTTCGCAGTATTTGCAAACTTTTTAACAACTTTACTGAAACTTTTCACTCCACCACTATTATAAAACAACTTTCAATGGGCCGTAAATCGGTTACTTTTTAGAAAGAAACTGCTTGTTTAAAAGATAAGTCGGTTTCCCAAAAGCTCTCGGCAGATCTACTGCAGCAAGGGCACAGGTTGGCTTAAGTGACGCCAATAGTTTTACTTGCAAATAAAACAGTCTTAAGACTGAGTTAAAGCACCTCAGCGAATGATGAGTAACGGCTACAACTACTTACTTCCAACAGAATCACATTCATACCAAAGCCATTCATAACAAGCGAAGAGGCCTTTATGATAAATATCTATCTTAAATACGCAGCCCAAAGAAACCTATGTTTTGGATCAGCGCTTTTAACCATGTTGCGTCAGAATTAGGGGTCGATGGACGAAAGAATGAAAATCTAGGCTTTAGCATAATGTTGCAGTTCGGGATCGTTGAGCATTTAAATTTCTTACACGAGGAAGAGAATAATGAAACGTAAAAGTTGGCAATGGAATTATAAAAATGTGCTTATCCCTTTTTGTTATCAGTTCAGCCATTTGCGGACCAAAAATTTGTAATTATTGGAAACCAGAATATTATCTGGAATATAAATGAGACAAAGGTATAAATTACTTACGTAAGGAAGATGAGGGCTTTCAAAGGATCTATTAATCATAGCAGTGCCTAAAAATGAAGTGAAGCTACGCATGGAGCCAGCAAGCACATCACATGTTCCATAGAAACATCCCTTTCACGAAAGAATACTACACATCTTATTACGTTAGCTGAGCTAAAAGCTCGGAATGCAGGGCCCTTCTACCTTTAAAACTCCAAAATCTTTCAAGCGAAATCATTAAGCGGTTTTCAAAGGTTACTATATCCAGAATGAAGGTGTGCTTGAGGTCTCCAGGACAGGGTCTAGGAAAGAGCTCCTTTTGCTTACACCCTCGCAGCATTTGGAAAAAACCGCTCAGCACTTTATTTCACTAAACATACGCTACTTACTTTGCCTAGATGAGGATGCATCACAAAAACATGTTACGTGGCTAGAAAACTACATTGACATACTTATTGAGGCTTTTTTGAATGCAGAAAATATATCAGTCTTGCTCTCACATGAACGCTTTCTCTATTTA
Organism: Kappaphycus alvarezii; assembly: GCA_002205965.3. Taxonomy (NCBI): domain Eukaryota; phylum Rhodophyta; class Florideophyceae; order Gigartinales; family Solieriaceae; genus Kappaphycus; species Kappaphycus alvarezii. The sequence continues at coordinate 367,272 of NADL03000721.1, read as the reverse complement.
GTTGAGTGGCGTGACATACGTCGTGGAGGACAGCGAAATCAACTCTATTGAGCAATAAGAACCAGTTATAACTACCAACGACTTGCTGGAATTCCAAAAGGTTCCAAAAACTTGATCTTACTCTTGGATACACGTCCGAGAATGACTTGTTATTAGAAATGCGACATTTCGTCAGCACCTGAGTTATGTGTCGTCATTTGATCTCCAGGATATTTTCCTCCTATGATACTGGAGTCAACAGATGTCATATGTTGATTTTGACTTGAACAGATGGCATGTATGGGGATCACAATTCTTTCGGTGCATATATGCAGCTGAGAGGGACAGGCGCTGGAGTCCGGTAGACTCCGGTATATTTCGTCTTACATGAATGAAGTCTGAGGGATTCTATGGTCGAGATTTGTCTCCTAACATTTCGTGGCAAATTCTCCCCAATTGAGTGGTAGTCTTACTTTAGATATGTTTACCGGACTACTCTACTGTGTACAGAGTAATTAAGCTGAATGAAGACAGGAGTGAAGTGGGATAAATATCACTTCTATCGAAAAGTCTAATCTGTTCGCCTACCTGCGACCAAAGTTATTAAGGGCTACCATGAGATCAAATATACCACAGGAAAATCCAGAGGTCAATGATTGAGTTGTGGGACAATTTCTCTCACCAAGGAAATGTTGGCCCGGCAAGAGAGAAAATCTATTTGGCTTGAGCATTTCTACACGAAGGAAGGGATTAGCAAGCAATCCATTGTTTATAGTCTCATTTAATCGGTATTTTTCCATACTGTCCAAAATAAATGGAGAGACGTTGGCGGAAAACAGAGATATTATTTGTTCCTTGTAAAGTCGGACGGTGTTACTTCAATAATGTTCATTGTGAGGTGAAAAGAGGAATAGGCATCTGAGGCACTGCTAAAGGAATTGTGGAGACTGTAATACTGAGCTTCAGAGCGAAGGTAGCAAAGGGCCATTGAAAGGTACCTGTACTCTTCAAAGAACCCAGATGAGCCCCCCTTTTAAAGACAGTACTGTTACCATATTAGCTCTGGACTTTTCAAATAGCAGTAGTATGCGTTGATAACGGTAGGGAAGCCGAGAGTATCTGTATTTCAATAACTTTCATTGTTCCTGACCATGCCTCTAATCGAGATCTTTTATACTTTTTTCAGCCTACCAGTCTAACAATGTGCAAGCCTTTACGTTTGGCGGAAACGCCGCTCAGAAAGAAAAACCTAAAGACCAGTTTCCGAATAGATTGCCAAATGGAAACATAGAAATCAAATGCTACTCAATTGGAAACCGGTTGTTGCATGCAAATGTGTGTAGAAATTTTGAGATCACCGTCGTTACTTCGAGGGCTACGCGCGATCTACGAGACGATGTGCTCAAGATTGTCAAACGGGAAAGCTTTTACTATGTGTCTGTTAGACAATAGATTCAATGGGGAGAATGTTTAGACGGTGTCCACGCCGGCGGTGATCGTGGGACAAACGAACACGGCAAGTCGCTCCGGATTCAGCCCGTGTCCACATGTAAACTCATTACACTTCTCGCGGCAATTATTGCGGGAAATATTCCAAGCCCAGTTCACTAGGTTTTGCCAAACAAGAACAACATAAGTAGGTCGCAAAGACATCAAAAAATTAGACCACTTGAATTTATGACGAGGTACTGATGAATCGCCTGATCATTTGTCTTACATCCCGTCATCTCACGTAAATCGTCAAGTTGTCTAAATACAGTAAACTTTGTTCCCGTGTGTTTCCATAATGAGATGTATTATGTAGCAAAGTCAACAGTACAGTACTAAAAAGTAAAAATGTAGCTAGAGATTACTACTATCTAGAATATAACGTAGTAAAAAGAAGATGATCTGGGGCCCACGTCAAGAAAAACACTGACTTGACAATGATACGATATCTACGCTCCGGTACAAATTTACTGGATACCAACCCACATATATACCACAGTAGATTAACCCCCATTTACACAGAAAAACACTGTAGAGAGAGCCAAGCACGTCGCAATAAAACAGTTAATCTGGTACACGGTAGTTCCAGATGCATACAAAAAGATCCAACTTCTCTGCTACACTACTATTGGAATAAAGACAGCGAAGAAGTCTCTACGACACAGTGGTGTAACAGAGACATTGTCATTTGGGGAGTCGCTAAACAGACAAACAAACCCTTGTAGAAGTGGAAAGTGTTCTAAAAGGAACATAGGCTGCTTCGAAGATAGCAAAGCTGATTGATTTACTCTACAGAGTGGAGTATGTTCGAAAAATTCTGAGTAGAACATATCATTATAGTGAGCAACGAAGAACGGCGTTACCACTTGCAAACTCAAACAGTGAGGGATAATATTTACTTATTACTTATCTAGAGCCTGAACCGACTGACCAACTATTCAGTTAAAGAGCTAGTTGGATGGACCAAATCGGTCACGTGCAGCGGGACTCGCGATATAGTGGCCGTAGCCACGGTCGACTACATGGCGCAACTGATACGCTTGTAGATGCGCGTGCGAATGGTAGCGTCCGAGGTATAGCATTTCCTGGCGATGCGGGGAACAAACTCATCGATAAATAGCTGTTTCTAGAGAGTCGGGTTGGTGCACACTCAAGGTAAGCAATGAGTAAAGATCCTCTTCTCTTTGTATGAAAATAGTGCCAGGGTACTGTGAGTAACTCACGCCGAAGTGAAAAGGTAACTGAAGGACCGCTTTCACCTACACCAGAAAGATCCAGAGCAAAGAAAGCGAGGGAGATGCAATAAATCTATTCGCAACTACGCTTTGAAGCCCAGGAGCAGGAGAAAGAAATGTGCCAGAACCAGAGTTAAACGCTGCCACATTCGTCAGAAGCCCGCTAAAGGCGCCAGTTCGTGCAGGAAGCTCTTAAGGTGGTAAAGGAACGACAGCGCTCGCTCAAGGCGCAGCGGGTCGTTGTGTCTCGCCAGGGATAGCGAGAACTTCGGAAGTGATCTATGGCGTTTGGGCGTGAGCTGGCCGTCAGAGTCGTAATGGAGAGGACTTGTAGTCGTGACAATGGTTCAAGGGAGACAAGACACCCCCGGGAAAAGGTAGGCTTCTTCCGCTTTGCTGGCAGGCTTGTGGCAGAGGCTTAAGACGACACAGTGCCTGGCTGACAGGAATATAGTGAATTCCCACAACAATCCATTTAGGGGTGACGGAGACGCCCGGCAGGCGGTCAGTAAAATGGGAAATCGATTTGGTTCTTAAATGTTTGAAAAGTGCGGTTCGGCTATCCCCTGGTGTTTTCAAATTTTATGCCATGAATTAAACATAGAGAAACACAAACACATTTACTAGATTCACTAAAGGTAAAATAGCTAAAACATGACGTATAACATACCCCGCGTTCTCGTCGCATACGTCGTCAGTAGCCGTCTCGACAGGGATGGCGAAACTAAGAGGGTCAGGTGAGTCAAATTTTGGAAAAGACGATTTCCATGAGATGGTTAGGGTGCTAGCGTCCCATCCCAAATCACGCTAAAAATTGAGGTATCGTCAGTCCCAGATTTCACGAGATGTGACAGTCATCTTGAGGTGTCCATTCTCTCACGAGGGTGGATCGGAGGTACGCAAGTGCCTTCATCTGTCGCGGGCCGATCGGCCCGTCTCTGTAACATGAATTTCACGCTAAAGCCTTCTCGTGGCGATCTTCGTTCAGAGAACCGAGAAATCGGTTGACCACTAATTTAGCACCCTCATAGAAGATTTCTGTCTTGCGGAAGCTTACAACTTGTCCGGTTGACGTGTTCGAAAGCGATACTCTGCAAGCGAACTTGAGAGTGATTAATGATGCGAGGTATTATATCGAAATGAAAGAAACCATAATATCCAAATGACACGATATTTCAACTCACAATGCAATGCGCGACCGAAGGATGCACAATTTTGATTCGAAACGTGTAAAGAAAACAATACTCAAAGGATTCAAACAAATGAAACAAAGAACAACGATGACTTGTGATTGGGCCATGAAGGATGAATGGAGGGCGGGAGGCGGGAGAACAAGCGACGACTTGAGGAACCAGAAGTTGCGCTAGAGGTTTTCAAGTTGGCGGTTATATAGCCCTGTTGAACCGGTCTTGATCGTGGTCCAAGTCCCCTTGCGCAAGCGGTACGGCTGCTACGTAGAAACCAGGAAGCATATGCGGCCGCGGCAGCGAGTGTAGGGTGTAAACGGTAAGCTGCCTACGTGGCCTTCATAAAAGGTGCTTACAGTCAATTGATGCAACCGTGACCGCGTGACTTATCCGGAGTGGCAGATCAAGGCCACGTTCAACCCCCTTCTCATATTCACCCATAATTTTCCAATTAAAGTACCGAATTAAACATAGAGAAAAACCAAATTCAAAGGATTTGCTTCGAGACTGCGGTTACAACAAGTGGCCGAAGAAGAAATACGAATCTTCACACGGTTGCACTCTTCCATCCAAATACGATTCTCGAAACGTTCTGCCGGCTGACCAATCACCCCAGATGAGGATACGGTATTCTTGGACCCCGATCGCTGCGCTTTCAGATGCAGCGCCCATACGTAGAGAGTGTGAGGACCAAGTAACCTGCGGTGGTGGGGTTATTTTCAGACGAGAGAGCGTAGAAGAAATCCAGATAGATAGGGTGCGTGCGCTAGTAGACAAGCGAGTACCCGGTAAAGCCCAATAATAGCGCGATTTAGAAGTATTCCCACGGCGTAGAACATCATAACGAAGCACCAAATCAATCAGACTTTCCGAACAGTTTGAATTCCGACGGTAGGAGAGCGTGTGCGAAACCCGTTGCTTGTTCTTGCGGAGCGCTATTGCGATATCGATAGATTGAGCGTTGACAGCAATGTTGTCCAGTAGCAAGGATATCCCAGCTTCACCCCGCTCGAAGAACACGTAGCTCACGAGTATTGCGCAAGAATTTCGTAGAAATTCCAAATCTGTCGTTGGAGAAGTCATGGCGGCTTGGAAGATTTGGCGGGCCACCGAGCTTGGCAAAGCGCGACGTTCCTTAGAGGCTTCCGGGTCGGTTATGATTTTGCGTTCCAAATCGGCTTGCTGATATGCAGTTACTGCGAGCTGTATCAAAGGGGTGAGAGTGAGGGGGCGACCAATCCTGGTGTGAGCAGTTGTAACCGCGGAGAGATAGTTACGAACTGATCCAGCACTTACACGAGATTCATCAAAGAGCCAACCCAGATAGCGAAGTAAAGGACCTTCGGAGCCCTCCAGTGGGTCGATTCCATCCTGGGAGCAAAAAGTAACCCATTTCTTCCATAGTATCTCATTCGAGCGCCAGGTGTTTGGGGTACGTGCCTTTGGCATGATCCGTGCAATAGTATTCCCCCCGAAGTATTCCCTAACCCGGCTGCTGTAAGCACAGATTGCTGGAGAGTCACTGCGAGCGGTAGCGATCGTGCTTCTTCTGCGAGATTTTCCAGACGGCGATATTCCACGGTGGGACGGGCATCGACGGCGGAGCCCACAGAGGCGGTAGGTAGAGGTTGTCGGCGGCGAATACGTGTGGCCGTGACAGTTGGCGCAGGTTGAGAAACCATGATTGAGCGGGCCAATACGGCGTGACCAAGATTCCTGCGGCCTGTTCCTTGATGATCTTGGCTACGACGAGTGGTATCAACTTGAGGGGCGGGTTCCAAAAATTGACTTCGGATTGCCAATCCTGGGAGAGCGCGTCTACGGCGAGGGAGCCAGGAGACGCAAACTCGCTGTTGTACCTCTGCAGATGCGATTGGTGTTGTCTGCGAATCTGTCGATTGTTGGCGGGAAAGATTCGAGTAGAGGCTGAAGGGGCTTGGTATTGATCCTCCAATCGTCGAGTGTCTGAAGGCGTGACAGTCGGTCGGCGAAACGGTTGACTGCCGAGGGCAGATACTGTGATTCGATGGTGATCCCGAGTTTGAGAAGCAAGCGGTGTAGCGAACGGAGCTCTCTCAAGCTCTCTCATTAAGGGCCGTGACTTGGTGGTCATCGCATTGAGTATCGATACCACCGCCTGATTGTCCTCCCAAATCTTGAGATGAGTCCCGTTCTTCAGCAACGACGCGAAGGCCCGAATATTGTCCGTGACGGCCCGTAGTTCCAAGAAAGTTATTGGCTTGACTCGCAGTACGGGGTCCCAGAGTCCGCGAGCCTCCCAACAACCCTGTACCCCTGGCCTCAGATCCGATCCCAATGTTCCTCCCTGTCCGACTCCCGTCGACGCGTCTGAGTGTAGAGCCAATGTTGGCTGTGGGTAGCGATAGGCCTTTCTGGAGGATTGGTAGTGAGGTCCCTCCAGAAGCGCAGGTCCCGAAGAGCGGCGTGTAGAAGCCTCACGCGTTTCCCCGTCTTGCTCAGATTCGTCTTGAGAGACTCGTAAATTGATCGGTGTAGAACCGGGCGAGGGGCATAGCGAGCGAGCATGAGATAGCGACGCCTGCGAAGTGGCGTAGCAGTGATACGTCGACTAGTCGGCGATTGCGGCGTGCTTGGCGTAATAGTTGCCGGGCAATACCTCGCAACTTTTCCATCCTTCGAGCCGTAATCCCAAAGACTAGACGGTCTGTATCGATTAGAAATCCCAAATGCTCGATCTGCCTCGTCCCTTCCCAGTGACCTTTGTCCTCCTTTCTCTGAAGTCCACACGAGCGGAGCAGATAATCGATCTGTCGGCGGGCCTTGTTGAGGCGTGAAGGACGGTTTAGAGCCACCAAGAAGTCGTCCATGTAGGGATGGATTCGGAGACGTAAGGTTTCCCGGACATATTGAACGAAAGGTCGCATGAACTTGATGAAGTAGGCGGGAGAGAGTTTCCATCCGAAAGGGAGGGCAACACAGCGAAAGTAGCGATGGTCTACTTTGAACACGAACCAATTTCGAATATCGGGGTGTAGACGGAAATGGTGGTAACCTTTGGCGATATCGAAAGAAAACATCATGTCGGATTTCTGGAGGTCCAGTGCGAATCCTTCTAATGTTTCCATGCGAACAGGGATATCCCGAAATAGGGTAGATTGCCGAGAAAGATTGACCACGAGCCGCTTCTTTTCCGCTGAAGTTGTCACAAAGGCGTTGGAGATAGGGAAGCCAGCTTGATGTAAGGAAAAGCGGTCGACTCGGAAATTTCTTCGTAACTGCGACGGTGGAGCGCATCCGATATTGCTGAATCGAAGAATTCCCGGTCTTGGGGATCGATGGGGATTTGAGGGAGTCGGAATTTTGTGCGGGAAAGGGAGGTTGTGATGGGTTTTTCGTAGACCCCAAACCGTAAAGCGCGGACGAGGAATTTCGAGGCGCCGAGGGTTTCGGCCCAGAAAGGAGCGGCGCACTGGGTATTGCGCCAGAGGACGTGGGACATAGGGACAGAAAGAAAGAGTCGCGGAGGCGACGACTTTAGTTGGACTTAGAGTCCTTGGAACCTTTTCCGGACTGATTCTTGCGAGGTCGAGAGCCTTGAGCGGCCTGTTTGTTGAACTTTTAGCGTATGCCTGGGAGCGCAATTCAGCGAACTTGGCCTTCGTTGAGCGATAGAGCTCAGAAGAATACGGGTAGTCGTCTTCACGAAGGTAGCGCTGGAGCAGGATAGCTTCGGACTTTCCGGACTCGACAGAGTCAGTGAAGAAGTCGGTCCGTTCCAGAACGCGGCTGTAAGTGGCCTCCAAGTAGTGGTGTAGAACAGAGAAGAACTCAGTAGCGGCTGATATGTCTTTGTTCTGGAGGGCCTCGGTGACCCGGTGAGCGCAGGCGATGGCGGTCTCACAGTTGTGCCCAACGTTCCAGAGTACTTCCGCTTCCCACCCGTCACGAACGTCAGCGGCCTTGATGCGACCGAAAAGACCTTCTGGTTCCGGAATGAACCTCTTGGCGGGATAGGGAGCGACGGAGCTAGGACGCTGGTACTTGTTGAGTTTGCCGACCTCAGTGTATTCCTGGCGGGTAGCGAGTGTGTCGGCAACTGCGGTTGCAGAGGGCGTGGGCAGTGTGAACTGAAGAACGCCCGTTTTGTAAGCCTCAGCGGCGGTTGAGGGCTTGACGGCAGGATCAGATACCGGTGGATCTGAATCGGCGGCGGCGGCGGGCTCTGCGGCAGGAGGGTTCGACGGTCCAGCGGAACCTTGGAGCAAGTTGACAATCTGCGAGAGCTGGGTTTCGATGCCGGTGACCTTGTTCTCGAGGGTATGGAGGCGAGAAGCGTCGGACTGCGAGGATTCAGAGGAGGTGGCATGGGACATGGTTGATGTGCAAGTGTGATAGTCGACCTAGACAGATTCGTCTGGAGCTGGTTCGAGGGATGAGAACAAGCGACGACTTGAGGAACCAGAAGTTGCGCTAGAGGTTTTCAAGTTGGCGGTTATATAGCCCTGTTGAACCGGTCTTGATCGTGGTCCAAGTCCCCTTGCGCAAGCGGTACGGCTGCTACGTAGAAACCAGGAAGCATATGCGGCCGCGGCAGCGAGTGTAGGGTGTACAACGGTAAGCTGCCTACGTGGCCTTCATAAAAGGTGCTTACAGTCAATTGATGCAACCGTGACCGTGTGACTTATCCGGAGTGGCAGATCAAGGCCACGTTCAACCCCCTTCTCATATTCACCCATAATTTTCCAATTAAAGTACCAAAGTATCCCTATATTGCCAGCTAAGAGCTAAAAAGATGGTCCACGTCGTCCACCTGAAGCGACATGCGCGAAAAAATAGCTTGCGCAACTGACGACCAGATAGTGAATTTTATTGCATTAAGTATTTATAAGTGCAAGTGATGCGACTCAACACGCGCTTGCGGATCACTCCGACAGGGGTGCCGAACTTCTCCGCAATTTGCGGCAGAAGACCCTCTATGAAGAGGAAGGTGGCAGGCGAAGGTGACCCCAGAGAATCAAACGCCAGCGGTTGGAACTCAAAGTTGGGGGCTTGGGTCGGGTTGTCTGAGGGCGGTGGCAGACGCCGCGAAATTTTTCGTTCCAGGCCAGTCACCTTGTTGCGGTGAGCGATAGCAGCGGCACCGCCCATTTCGCGGGTGGCCCTCGATCGTACGTTGTCCTTGAACGGAGAGACGACGGTGACATCGCAGGCAATGGGGCGGACCGCGTTGCCGTCGGGGGCAAGCGGTGGGTGGACAAGGATGTCAGCGGGTCGTAGCTCAGTTCCTGGGACGAGGAGTGGGACCTCCAATTGTACAGTATGCTAGACTTGTTCTGGATAATGGGTAATGTCACTAGAATTGAATTTGTAATGTCAGTAAAATTGAAGTTCATTGAGAAACATCTGTTCGTTCCGAAAGAAACTTCTCTCGCTGAAAGCACGCAGGCCTCTTCTCGTCAAAAACGAGTGTTTGCCAAACAAGCAATTAAAATTGTGACTATTCCAAACTGCCCGACGAGAGAGGGTACTTGCAGTCTTTGAGTGCGAGTGCTCACTTCTTGACAGTATTGTATAGGTGGGTAGACTTGCGCACTGAACGACCAGTTTATGATGGGGTATTAGGAAACAGTTGTGGCGCCATCACAGAAACCTGCTGTGTTGGCATCAGACTCGGCCGACGGTAAATACAAAGGTGCGGTTCCTTGCCAGGATGTCCACTACAACAGCGCCATTACGTATAGGTACACGTACCATGACATTACGGTATTCAAACTGGCAGGAGCTGAATGAGCCGAGTAAGCGCCAGCCTTTTCGACTTCATTCCGCAATTGTGCTTCTCCTGGGTACATTCCTCTCTCCCCTTTCTACGACTTTTGCTACCCCAAATGGTGTCCGTACTTATTGTACGCGCAACGCGAATCAGCTTGTTACCCCCTTCTAAGTCAGCGTCAACTACATCTCCGCATGCCACGATTACAATAGCATGGACATTGCTGCGATCCAATTCAGGAACTCATTTCTCCGTACCCCACATCGGTACGCCGAGTGCTACATACGTCATTTTATTCAAGTCAGGAGAACAGCGCTAGCAGTTCTTTCACCACGGAACCGCATAATCCCAAACTTCACCTTCCAAATTTGAATGCCACATACAACGATATCGGCCACTCTCAGTCGAGGAAACCCGTTCTTGGGAGCGTCATCATAAACCAAGACCCAGATGCTTATGCCAAATCCTAACAATCCAACAAACTCGCACCCATTTGCTAACTCAACCAAACTCATTTCACATCAAGCTTCACATACCAAATCTCATTTCTGTAGTCAATGCGTCACTCCGCTCGTTCCTCTTCGGTCGACAGCTCTCCACCTTTGGCACCCTCAAGTGTCGATTCCCTGGTAATTGCCTGCTTCTGCTTCGATACTTTTTCAGCATTTATCCAGTATTCAATTTCGTCCTCCCCCTGCAAAATAGATGCATCAACGTAAATTCCACAAACTTGAGTCCCACCCCCTTCTTTGGTCAGCATATGCACCACATCATTCGCCTCTTCAGCTGTTCCGTAGCGAGCAAAGCAAACCTCTGAATTTTCCTTGCGCGTCAAATACACTAGCTTCCCCATTCGTCCCAATTCCGCACGCAACTTACGCCATTTAACGTCCGGTGACAACCCCTCCACCTTAACAATCACACCCGTAGGATTTCTCTGCATCAGACCCCTCTTGCCTAAGTCCACAGTGCGCATTTTTTCCTCTTTTCTAGCCTTGCGTATCGCCTCATGTTCTTTAGCTAAGCGCCAGTACTCCGCCAATTCATCATTATCCCTCAGTACCCGTACACTCACCATACTTCCCCCCAACGATATGCCCTCCTTCTCCATCTTGTCCAAGGTCACCATAGCATATTCATTGGAATGAATAGAGACATAACAATGATCTGAGCCGTCTGTGTACATCAAAAACTTCATATTGGTTCGGTCACTGCTCTCATCAGTAAACACTACTGATAAGTGACGATACAATGCGCGCCAATTCCACACGTCCGGCAACCCATTCAATTCACACACCAAAATAGAAGGGGCACGCGTATCGTCGCGATTAGCCTCCAAATCACCTGGCTTGATCCTTTTCCGAAGACTCATCCTTTCGCAGCCTTCCGGCACATTCTGCGCAAAGCTTTGATATACTGACGAGGCAGTTTGGGCGTCAGAAAAAATGATCAAGGCACGAGGCGTATCAGGGAAGTTCCTATTCCGATAGATATGGGCGTACGTAACGGGAGCAAAGCGGGAAAAAATCGTAATCAAAGAATCAACCGTGCAATCCTTTGGTAAGCCACTAACAATAAAGCTTCGTTCAAACTCCATGTCATAATCTGTGTTGAAACTTGGCAAACCAGGACTACGGCGGACCCTCGTTTGCGCTATGTCGTCACCAAATGAGTCTGCACTAGGTAAAGACACTTCAAGCTCATCTGATGTCTTACAAGCCAGGATGATATCGTTGATGTCGGCATTCAGATTCTTTATCTTGTTGAACATGAGAAAAACGGCAGGATCCAACCACCCTTCGGAATCCATCTGCTTACGTAGAAACCAATCACGACGTAGATTACTGGGAGAGAACCAGAATTCCACTTGCGCACGTACGGCGGCTATCTGGGTATTGGCAGTCGGAGCATTCTCGCGGGTGGTGCCTTGCTCAGCGACATTAGCGGTGGCAGTCATGGACGGAGAGAGGGGTGCATGATCGTCCTGATCGTCCTGATCTAGAATAGCTCTTGCATGGGATATAGAAGAAAGAAGCGGCCTATGAGGGCACACAGAGCGCGAACGGCACTGCCGAGAGGGGTGTTGATGGAGAGGGGTAGATAGTGCAAACGCTTGCATGGTGACGAAGCAATGGGAGTACACGACGACGGTAGCGAAGCACGAGGTGGATAAGGGTATGTTTGTGTTGGGCGTTGAGACACCGAGGTGTGTTGCAACGTATTGCGTTCGGATTCCGATTTTCCCAAGCTAAGTGGGCTCAATTGTGGGAAAATTTGCTGAGGATTATCGAAGACAAAGATGCGGCAAGGAAGGGATGGCGGGATCAGCAGCAGCTGCCGGATGGAGGACAACGAGCTCAATAATGACGCTTGAAAAGAGTGTCAAATTGATGGGGCAAAAGCTACGCAGGTGGATTTGGTTTTGTACAGCGCAATGCACGTACAGTACGCAAACTGTACAGTACAGTACAGTACAGTACGAATTTACAGTGTTGAACTGCTGTACTCGAGCAAATCGTGTAAGAATGTTTTCTAGCCCTCGAAAGAAGAAATTATAGTGGCATTGTGGATCCACCGTGATTCAGCAGTGCGTGAGACAGTATAGGGTTAGTTGGATTGTAAAGTACGAGGATAGCACTGTGGGCAAGGGTGGCATGATGCCCAAATAGAAACTGTTTGCTGTAAACTATTTGAGAAATACCCTATGCGTACAGTATGGTACAGTACAATAAATATCTTTACGTGGTTTTAACTGCGTCCATGCGGTACTGTACCGTACACTGACAGGTCCGACTATGACTATTCAGCTAAAAAACTTTTTGCCCGAACGTGGTCTTCGCAGCCATGCCAGTCCGTCGGTATACTGTAGTCCAGCATTCGTGCTGACAGTTCTCCATCTGTAAGCTTTCATTACTGTAAGAGAAGGCAAAGATAGATTTACGCGTGGACAAATTAGACTCGTTTGACAGCAATCCCAGATCCGAAATGGATCAATGGGTGTTGAAGTGGCAGCCTCGCAATGCAGCACTGTCTGGAACTGATGGCATGGAGTATGCGTGGTACTGTACTGTACAGTACATTTGTCCCAGTAAAGACGACCATGGTACGTCCAAGAGCTTCTTAAGATCTTCTTTCCCACCCAACAAGCAACCTAACGTTGAGCATCTACGGAAGATTTGACCTTTAATATCGTTGACCAACCTTCAAAGGCGAATTTGTTTTTCTCCTATCTCACCATGATAACTCCTTTGTTCTCAGTCACACAAACCTCCACCTCGCTGCAAATCAATATCCGTGCCCCCCATTCCCGCCCAAAAGACATCGAAATCTCCGTCGACCAGAACCATTTTCACTTTTACACCTCTCCGTACCTACTCCATCTCAACTTTGAGCACCCAGTCCATATCCCAGATTCTCCTGACTCTTCCTACATATCCTACAACTTCACCACAGGCATTGCCACCGTAACTGTCAACAAGTCACCTCCCTATCCCCACTTCCGACGTCTCGACATGCTTTCTACTCTTCTGGTCACTCGACCCACTGAACGTCAGCCACCTTCCATTCAAGTTCTCTCAACTACAACAACGCCCCCCACAGAAGACACGATTTCTCGCGAAGAGCTCGCGCTCGAAGACAACATGCTTCATCCTTTACGGGAGCTCTCTATTACCAGACCTTCCTACGGGTTTGCATTACGTTACGAAGGCCTTTTCGCAGTCCGCTCTGATGATGTTCGCGATATTGTCAACCTCCCGTACCCCGATTCTACCCCGGTCTGGCGCCGCCGCTCCTTACGACTTGCTGCTGAGGATCTTGACTTTAACATTGATCATTACATCGCAGACTGGCTTTTGGAGGAGGAGTTTGACCATGTCATGACCTACGTTTACAATCCACCTGATATTGGAGTCCGCATGTCTGATGCTTGGATCCACATGCTGGTCAACTTGCCCGCACGCGAGTATCTTGCTTCTCATAACCACTCTATTTGTGCAGATCTAGCCGGAATGTTGTATGCTGTGTGTTATGATACCCGTATCACATTGGGAGAGAGATGCGTAGAGACTCCATGGACCGTGAGTCGTGTGTGTGCAAGTATGGCCTGGTTGGAATCCTTTAAGACTGTCAGAGACAGTGTAATAGCCGCATTTCAGCGAGTATTGGTGTATCCATTATATCGGCACTACGAATTGGCACAATTGGTGCTGTGCGATTTGAAAAACTTGGTGGCAGTTGAGGTCGATACTTTGAGGGCGAGGCTGCTGAGGGTGTTTTTGGAAATGAGAGAATTGTTTGAGGCAGATCCTTTGTTGAGGTTGTTTTGCGATTTATATTGGATCGATTACAGTATTTGGCTCCAAAAAGTGGACGATGAGGTTTTACAACGGTTTCAGTCTGACGTTTCTCAAGTGAGTATTGGAAAAGGCGATGTCATGTGGGATTTGGATGCCATTGAAGAACGGGCCTTAAGAATTGCAAACGGGGATTTGGAAGAGGGACAGAACGAGGCTGAAGATGGCTTTAGGAGAAAGGACTTGGTGAGTGAAACGACGGGTGTGGATCAGCACCAAGGGATAATGCCAGAGCTCGCGAGTGATGAGGTTACGATTTCAGCGCTCTCTCCTTTTCCAGGAGACGAGCTAACGCTTACGCCCGTAGAAACGCGATTGCTGAGCAGTGAAGAGTGTGCAAAACGGAAAAGGGAAAATTTGAATGCATCGGAAGATCAGGTAGTAGGTAAGGCATCCCTTCGGCGAGTGGTATGAATCGCCCGAGGTACCTGAATGACCTAATTGCCTTGCCTCATCCTCAACGAAAGAGCTGCAATCTTTCGTGTGACGGTAATAACTGAATGTGCATCGCCGCAACCTGACCAAGTTCTTGGAGCAGCGGGAATCTACCGGACTCATTGCAAGTCTCAGACGCGCCTCTGTGCCCTTTGCGATAGGTTCTCTCGGAATCTCAATTATCCCGTTCATTACAGCTCGCCCTTTGCCCAATCGGTGAACCGAAATGGCCCCATGAATGATACCCAAATCTCTACTGTGCCTTTCCCTGCAGCTGGAGTAACAGACCACCAGCTTCCGCGCAAGGCTGAGGCATTTGCATCAGCGGATTTCGCGGGAACTGTTATTCGAGAGAACTGTTCGCGATAGAGTGCTCTGCTGTATCACAATCCACTTGAAAGCAATCTGACAACACACCCGCCTCTCTTAGAGCCAGTAGTAAACTCCACTCTGACAACAGCCGGTCAGTGCTCTGTGGGATTTACAGAACTGTTCGCCCCTGAAGTGAGTAGTCGATCGACTACTGTTTGAGAGAGGAGACAATGACCTCCGTGGTGATGAGGAGAACGAGGGCAGTACAGATCTATGGTACACCTGATGCTACCCAGTCAAGTGAAATGGCTGCAGTACAGTACTGTACATCCGCAGTCGACTACCGTTCACGCGATGCCAAAGGACACCCCACTATTAAGCGATTTAGGCTACATGTGTACAGTAAAATTAAAAACAAATCTGCCCAATCGAGACAACGTGTAAAACAAACAATAATTCAGCTTATTTTGAAACAGACCTTCCCAGAAATTAAACTGAAAAGTGTATTTTTGAGGCTGATTGTCATCATACAGACACGTAGCGGGTTTACGACGAGAAAAAGCATTGTACCCCTTCCTGCATAGTTCTTAGGACTTCGCCAACCGGGTTGCGACTGGCATTGCCGCACGGGCAGCCGTTCCCATTAGACCCCTCTATCAGTTGGGCGGGGCATTCCAAAAGAGCCAATACCTTCGTGGCAACAAGGGCTGCTAGTGGAACAAACTTAGTCACAAAAAATGAGCTCAAAAAAAACAAATGATAATTTACAAGCCGTATGAAAAGTCATTCTAATACTCACTTGGTGGGATAGTTGCATCAAAGTCAATATGCAACTACAACAGATCATGACCGATCACCCGCCCAAACTGGAAATGACGCAGTAATTTCCAATTTGAGCGCGTCATCATTGCATAAGAGGCGCCTCTCCACAGAGGCGCCTTCTTATGCAGTCACCACAGCAACAATCCTTGTCCAGAGACCACAAAATACCGTTTTTCATGACAATGGCCCAAATCCAATCTCAATTACCCCTTTCTCAACCTTCAGTTTCCCTTCCAACACCAAAACATGCAGACAATGCCCTACAACTGTTGGCTGACGCTGCAATTGAACGTGATTCTAAGTTGGACGAGTTTCCTGACAATCCAGAAGAGGACACAGATGACGAACCCGATTCAACATGTCCCCTTTTTGATGTCTTCTATGAGGCCGGTGGATCAAAGGCGATTCACGACATGACGAATTTTGACGCCGCTGAATTTCATAGGGTTTGGAGTAGCATTGCCGACATTGTTAACGATCGTCACAATATCGGACCAGGTCGCAAGTGCCACTACGGGGGAAAAGATATGTTTTTTATGCTGCTCTCTACCCTTAAATTTGGTGGTCAATGGGAACTCATCGCAAAAGTGTTTAGTTTAAAAGGTCCGTCTTTCGAGAAGATGATGACAAAATTCATGGAACTGCTAAGTCAGCCGTTATACGATGCGCTTGTCGTTCGTAATCTCTCTGTGTTTCGGTTTGGCGAGCTTATCCAGGACGGTAAAGTGTTTAGGCACTTCCTAACAGCTCGATACGTTACGGACGTGACCTTTCAGCAAGCGAACCGCCCGAGCGGAAATATGCAAAAAGGGGAAGGTTTATTTCAGCGGAAAGCACAAATTGTACGGGTTCAAAGTTGAAGTCAGTGTGCTTTCTAATGGCCTTGCAGCAAACTGCACTTCGCACTATCCCGGATCCGTTTCGGATCTTGAGATATTTCAGCGCAACATTGACTTTCACAAGGCAGCGCTAAAGAAGACCACAGAGGAGAGAAGAATTGTGGATATTGGCCCGCTATGCGGGGAGTTCCCGAGGCATTGGGGGATGCTTATGGATAAAGGCTATCAGGGGGCATCTGAGCTGGCGAGAGCAATCACACCGGTAAAGAAACCTCGAAATGGTACGCTTTCCCGGGAGGATGAAGCTGGCAATAAGAAAATTGCATCTGATCGTATTATAGGTGAGAATTTATTCGGCCGACTTTGTATGTTGTGGGGTGTTATTGGTAGCAAATGGCGCTGGAAGGAAGAGCGGTACGACTCTGTTTTTTAGCTTTGTACCGCTCAAACGAATATTCATATACAAATGCATCCTCTTCGAGCCGAGGATGCCAGCCATCATCGGCGGTTTAAGCAGAGGCTCTATGCGATCGGTGACGATATCACCAAGAAACGCAGCAGAGTGCAGGAACGATTCCGCAACAAACGCCGTAGGCGTATTGAGTTGCAGTTTCGTAATGTCGAATTCAATGATCGTGAGGTTGAATCAGAGTAATTACTGAAATAAATTTCAATGGTTTGATTTTTGCATATATGAGCTAATTAATTCGTTATGAATACAGTTTTATTATCTAAATTTAATTGAATTCAATATTCGTACAATCTCATGACGTTTGATTCATATACACATAATCGATTCGAGTCAATAGTCTGCTACTTGGTCATTAAGCAAGCATCAAGTGTTTGAGGGAGAGACCTATTGCTGATGCGCAACAAACATTCTTCGCTCGTCACGCGGCGAGACTTGCCCAGAATAACGCCAGTTGTTTGTTGGAAGGAGTCTTGAGCGAAATTTGGCTCACAACTTGAAATTGTGTATATTCCAGAGAACCTCCGTTCTCAGGGTATTTACACTAAAGGGGTAACACTACTTAGAGTAATCCTAGTCAGCGATTGCTGTACAGTAACCCTTCCCCAATGGTTCAATTTGGGACAGAGGGTTAATTTAGGACAGTTTCGCACCAAAAAAAAGCAAAACACTTCTATTGCTGAACAGAACATGGCTATTCTTTTGTTTCTCTGCTCTCCCTATCCACTGGGACGATTTTAAAGCTCGACTAGCTCAACAAAAAGCCAGGGGTCCCAAAAATGCCCGAATCAATGCGCCGTCAAACGAGAAAACAAAAACTCAGAACGAAGAAGCGCGACGAACGCAGCAAAGGTCGAAGCGAAGCTGTCAAATTAATCAAGACAGAGCCCTTCTCCGTTCGTCACATCTCGAATATGGCGGGAGTCCCGAAAACCATAGTCGGTACTTTGAAGAAACTCCTGCGCTCAAAAGAACTGGCCGCCTTAGACCAAATGTTAGACAACACATCCCACGCTGGTCGAAGCACAGTACTAAACAAAGATGAAGAAAAAATGATCGTAAGCAGGTTAAAGTAGGCAGAGTCAAGAGGTTTCGCAAATTAGTGTGGATGGCGTGAACGATATAATGTCCCGTATTGCTGCAGATGTGCGCGTTGGGTGGAGACATGAGGTTCCGTCCGATGATGCAATGAGGGCCTTTCGTTCTAGAAACAGATATATTCCCTACGGAAAAACGGAGAACGAAGAGCAAGCGAAACTACGATCTGAGAACTTTCCACACGTCAACAGATTCTTCGAGATATTGAAAAATCTTTCAGACAAGCATGAAGGACTTTTACGCAATCCTCATCGTACCATTAATATAGATGAAACGAACTTTGACGCCACATATGGAAAACTACACAAAGCTTTCACTGCAGTAGACTCCCATCATGGCAAATTCGTGGGAGAGGCGACGTGTTACGGTAATAGCCAATACAGAACTGCTCTCGTGGTTACAACTGTCTCAGGACATTTCTCCTCCTTTCTTTATCATAGAAGCTAAGCTCATGAACGGGCGCTGGTGGTCCCCAATAACAGGGTCTTTCGGCGATGAGGTTTCAGGTATTTGTGCTAAGGACACGAAGCCAAAATGGCTTCCTAGCGGAACCTATATTAAGTGATCAGCAAATGGCTCGATGGAGAAGCCAATTTTGGTTGCAGCAGTGAAACATATATATAACTTTGTCCGCTGGATCGTGCTAAGCGAAACGTACTTTTTGTGGTTGGATTAGACATTCCTCACGGTAGGGTATTGAATGGGTTGAAAAGTGCATCAGCAGTGGATGTGAAGTTGTGATACAACCTCCTAACACGCCCACTTCTTACAAACATGTGGCCAGAAGATCAACCAAAAATTCAAGCAAGAAATGCGGAAGCTTCGTGACGCTTCTCGTCGTTTAGGAATTGTTGACACACGCTAGGTTAATTTAAATCTTGCATACGCCATCCATGCCTAGTAAATCATTACTTCAGACACCATTACAAACGCTTTCAAAGTGATTGCGGTGTTCCCTATTCAGGCAGACATTGCCGAAAGAGTCAAGAGATCACAAGATGGTTGTAAGCATAGGGCAGAAGAAGAGAGGAAAAAAATAGATTCTGCGGGGCTTACCTCGCGAATAGCTTCCGTAAGTCAGCGACGCTGTGATAGTGACACTTTAAAGGAAACAACAAAGATCGTCAACGGCACTCTTGCTCCCTCGAAAACGATACAGCAACTCAGCTTCCTCCTCAAGAACTCAGAGACCGTTAACTCGATCCTGATGGGCTTCAAACAATCTTCGTCTGCTGCTACAGCCCGAAGCGCGAATTGGAAGGCGTATAACACATTTAATGCAGGTGCAGCTTCGGAGAGTGTAAACATAAAAGAAGTGTTAGAACAGATTCGTCGCAAAGAGGCTGAAGAGGTTGAAGCTGAGCAAGCTAAAGAACGCGCACGTGAAGCTAAGCAGTGGGCTGTGGATCTAGGTCGCTTAGTAAGAGTAAGACGTCAGAAATGGCAGCCAGTTACGAACAGGGGACGAAGGAGGAGCTCACGCGGTGGCTCAATGCGTCTCTTTCCACTGCGTACATTTCAATTTTGCAGCTTTGGTTGTTGTGGAACTGGTAATAGAGGCAGAAGGAAGAGGGAGGAACTGTGATGGCGTCCCAAATTAGCTTGTTTTCGAAGAACTTGAGCTTCTGGAGTGAACTTCACTTAAATTAATAGAAACAGAGTGGAAGCACTTTGTTTGGATTTTTTGAGTGAAATCTGGACCGCTGCCGTGTGCCGAAAACGCTAATGAAACGTAATCGGATTATAGACCAGTTCTCGGTAATTTTATAACTAAATCTTTTTTTTAGGTGTCCCAAATTGAGCCATTGGGGAAGTTTAGCAGGAAAATTAAGTATATAAACCCATTCAAGTAAACCCAACCCCATTAAATCCAGCATAGTTTACATCAAATAGTTTCTACGGTTTCCACTGCAGGACCTGACAATAAGACTAGGAACTAACCGGATGGTCCACGTCGATCACGTGCAGCGGCGAGCGCGAGCAAATATCCATGGCAATAGATGACCAGATGATGCAACTAAGGCGCTGATACACACGCCGTTGTATCACGCCTGAATTCGTATCATACCTTCGCGCTACTCGCGGGATTAACTCCTCCAGCAACACAAGAGTTTGTGGGGCAGATGCACCGGGAGAATCAAACGCAATCGGTTGAAACGTAAAGTTCGGAGCAAGAGTCGGGGTTTTATAGAAATGACATCAAAGGAACGCTTATGTATACTGTAGATGCAACGAGTCTCTGAGTGATTGCGCTCTAACAGAAGTTGAAACAGTCCATTGATTTCGAGGTAGAGCTAAACTAGTTTTTTGCGTTGGCTGCCCGAGCTAGTACACCTTACAGATTCTACATCAAGTTGAGGTCTGGAGATCTGGCGGCCACTTTATAACCTGATCACTTGAGATTGAAACCAGTCCTTCGCGACCAAGGAAGCATGAGCAGGAACATTATCCTTCTGGTAGTCCCCATTCATTATTCAGTATTATCCTGCAGGTGGATGCATTCAAATGAAGGATTATCGCCTGGTCGGGGAAGTACCTCCTTCCCCAACATTTTCACGTACTCTTGTCCATTCAGCCGAGACCTTAATTTAACTACTATAGTCCTACAAAAACCGAAGAACGCTGCCCAAACCATGATCTCGTTACGAACGCATTGGAGCTTTAAAAGCATCAACTCCTCTTTCCTGAGATCGTGCCAGTAACTCCTTAAAACTATCCGTTCCATCACAGTTAAATATATTCTCGTCAGTATATACCACACGCCCCTAACAGCCATACCTTTTCATTGCTTGCTGCTTTGCCCATTCGACGCGAGCTTCCTGTTGACTATCTGTCAAATGGGGCTGAAATTTAACTCATTTATAGCGCACATTTATGCTACCGTTATGTACTGTAAAGTGCTGCTTGATGTCATAAAACTACGCCCCTAACGCGTCATACACCACGAAGACCCTCTTAAAAATAAAAATAATTATTTCCCTATCCAGCTTTTTATGTAACCCTAGAAACGTCAAACGCGTTACCAAGGACGTAGATTAATGTACAGTGACGACAAAACGTTAACCATAGGGGTTTTTTGGGGTCATAGATCCTTGGCATGCAAGTCTACTCCCTTTCCACTGCGAAGGCGACAACTACTCTTTATCCATTGACAGAAAACAAACAAACCAGTACTCATCTATACCATGCCCCGCGGGCGCTATTTGTGCCAAGAGGAGGGCGCGCAAGCCTCCGCATCGCACGAAGCTGGACACAGTATTTCATCCATTGCTACACAGTTTAAACGATCCCGGAAGCTTATTTATACAATCCAAAAGGCTCCAAGTAGCTATAGAACTATTAAAAGCGCTAAAATCGAAAAAAATGACGATAAAAGACGACAAGAGGTTGATTCGTGCAGCATCAAATTCATCGCTCACATCTCGAGTGCTCCGGGACTCTTTCCAGCTGCAGATCTCTAGAAACCGGACAAGTGCGTATCTTAACAACTCTGTATAGCTCCGATACGAACGTGTTTTAAATATTACGCCCTTGAATGATCATGACAAACTTTATCGGCTGGAGTTGGCTGGGGCATATGTTCACAGGGATGTAATCTAAGAGGATCCGTGCTGTTCACTGACGAGAAACGTTTTAACTGCGATGACCCCGATGGACTCCTGTACTACTGGCACAATCTAAGAAAGGAACCTTTAATTATATATAAGCGGCAGCACCGTGGAAATGGCATCATGCTTTGGGCTGGATTTTGAGCTCATGAAAAGACAAGCTAGTCTCAAGTTAGGGGAAATTTGAACGCAAATCGTCACATTCATTTGATGGAGACTAATTTTCTGCAGCGAAACGACTAGAAAATTCCTTTGAATTGGAAATTGTAGCAGGATAATGCACCACCGCACTCGGTTAAGAAAAATGTAGACTGGTTTCAGAAGGAATTAATTCGCGTTATGGAATGGCCTACATGCTCTCCTAACGTGAACCACGTTGAAAACTTGTGTTGAAAACCTATCAAGGGGTGTTTACGCCAATAGCAGGCAGTTCTCCACGCCGACGTACTAGATGGAATGCATTGAGAGTGTTTGGAACTCCTTGGCCGCAAAGGCAGTGGAAAATCTAGTTAAGTCTACGCACAAGCGTACGGTGGAAGTTCTCATGCGTCAAGGACGTTATATTGACTATTATCGTCTAATAAAGACTGAAATTCTGGCCTGGAAGCGCAAAAAAGGTTCACTGTTCTATGACCCAAAACATTCCCTCTAATTAAAGTGGTCGGATTACTCTGCAGTAACTTACGTCCTTTGCCCCACGTGTGACGTTTCTGGGGTTGTTTTAAGTGCTGAGTACAATGGGAATTGTCATTTTTAAAGGAGTTCTTATATAGTATCATCTGAGGTGGAAAGTGCGGGCTGTAAGAAAAGTCACCTGAGTGGAGGCTGTAAGCCGGGGAGAGTGGATTGGACCGCTTTGACTCATGGGGGACATCTGATGGACCGTTTGCTAATTAGTTAGATAATTTAGTTTAGATAGACCCTATTGGTGGGAGGTTCGTTCGAGAAGAGTATTCGAGTGAATCAATCTGGCGTTCTACTTTTTCTGCAGTAATTCATCTCATTATGTCTACCAGGAGTGGTTGATCAACTAGAAGTTGAGGAATGGAGCCCTTCTGTCCGTCGGAATAAGATCCAAAGATCAATCAAGCGCCTTAAGGTGAATCTCCGATCCCTTTGGAGTCAGTTATGTCAACACTTACCGACGCCACATCTAGTCCGGAGGCCGGAGGAGGGCCTACGCTTTCGGATAGCCGTCCAAAGGAGGAGTTGGATTCTCGTATCACCAATTGTTTAAAAAATTGGAGAACAGGATCCCCGCCGCTGTCACTAGTTTGGTGGTAACGTAGCTCAAAAAGTCTCTTTCAGAGACCCTTCTTGCAATGCTGGGA
This sequence comes from Kappaphycus alvarezii, assembly GCA_002205965.3. Lineage (NCBI taxonomy): Eukaryota > Rhodophyta > Florideophyceae > Gigartinales > Solieriaceae > Kappaphycus > Kappaphycus alvarezii. Next base: position 344,362 of record NADL03000721.1, on the reverse strand, counting down.
CAGTTGATGGACATCCGAATGGAGTCGTGGATCGCCGATGGAATACGAGGCCCGATTGGTGAAGCATGCAGTCACATCCTTCCGGATATTGGTGACCGCCAATTTGTTGAAAGCCATGAAGTAAGATCCCCTTTTTACCAAGTTAGCTTTGGTCGACGAAAGGTAGTCTCCGGAGATACCGCCGCCAATCTCAGAGGTGGAATTACCCTAAACCACACCGTGACTTTGGGTCACGGTGACCCTGGTGAATCTGGCCGTAACAGCCGCGATGGCAATCGTCAAGGGAATAAACGCCGCAAGGAGAAGAAGTCCAAGCGGCCAAGTAAGAAGAAGAAGAAGTCAAGGAGGAGTTCGTTTATCTCCTCAGGGAGCTCAGCTGAACCAGATTCGGACTCCAGTTCAGGTGAAGAGAGGCAGAGGCACCGATCGAAGGTGAGGATTGAACGCATCATCCCATTGAGTGAGTTTTTCTCCCGAGTTGTGAATTACAAATCCTATAGGTTACATAAACGTTCCTTATCGTACTGAATTAGTGTCTTCAAAAAGGTATCGTCGTATCACGAGAGTTTGAGTGTGCAGATGCCCACCCAAACGTTTACAGGAAACGACACCATCACGGTGCTGGGATTCCTAATGGACTTCTGGAACACCTGAGATAACAACGACGTCAGTTAATGTCTCTTTCTGTCGTTACTTCAGTATTTTATGGACGGGTCAGCAAAGGAGAAATTTCAGTCGTGTCTAAACACCTCGAGGAGTATGGTGATCGATGATGAAGAAATCAAAGACCTGGTGTCGAGTTACTCCGAAGAGGCAAACTATCTCCTGACGACGTCCTCCACTGACTATGAGGTAGCTCAGGCCTACCATCAGATGTTTTCGATGGAGCAAGGAGGGTAGATGACGTAATCCACCTCTGTGAAGGTGGATCGAGCTAATGCACGTAGATGTTGCCCGGTGTTCTCCTTAAGGCGTCTGAAATCTATTTTTATGGATGGATTGTCGCCGGCCATTCAGGCCGCCGTGCCGAAATCATCCGTCGACTAACAAGAAAATCACTTTCTCGGATCTCGAGCAGTACGTCCAGGCGTTGGGGGAGTCGTATCGTACCTCTATTCCGAATGTATTGAGTACTCCAAGAGGTGTTTTTTCGATAATTCCACAGGGTGCGAACGAAGAAAAAGAAGAACACAGTTTCTAGGCGGAGTCAGATGATCCCCATCTTCGAATGCTGACGGATATCCACCAGTAAATTTATCAAGTCCAGCAGGAGATCGATCACACCTTGTTGGTGTCGCCGCCCACGTCTACCATGTCGTCTACCATGTCCGCAAGGGTATATCGTAGATGCGCCAGTTCGTAGAATTTAGCTGGCGATTGTCCTTCTGTAAAGTAATCAGTGAGACGTCGTATTTTAGTAGAGAGGCGCGCGAACCTGATGTAAATGGAAGGATACGAACGGTGATACCTCGTAGGACAAGTGTTTCTTATAGAACGTCCGTCGGTGCCCCCTGTACAGGTGTGAACGCTCGCCTCAAGGTAGAAGAAAAGAAGAATGAAGGACAGGTCGTGTCCGCGGAGCCGAACACCGTTGAAGATAGACAAGAGGTATTAGAAGAGGGCAAGGGGTAGAAAAGTCGCCTACTCCCATAATATCAAGCGCACACCTCATTCGAAGGTGGTAGAGGGATATCTGCAACCAAAGTTAGGGGTTCGGATAGCTTCGTGTTGGTGTTACGAAAGAGAAACCACAGATTGTCCGTAACGCTCGGTATTTCACAGATTAAGTTATGACATACCAAAGCAGTGTTAGATACCGTGGAAATTCCAAGTTTGGTGCAAGTTAAAATGTTACCCCTGTCATGGAGATCGCATGCGTTACCTTATGAGAACCCTTCTCGCATCAACAATGCATCTAATAATCTCATGACTCCTTTATGTGTGATCCCCTTGCACCTCCGAATTGGAGAACGCGTGTCGAAAACATAGTTCGTGGTAGTCGATAACCTAGCAGTAGAGTGCATCCTCGGGACGTCGTTCATATCGTTTTATGAAGGCCATTCTGCCCTGGCGAATGCACGTTCTGTTCTTCGAAACACCTGTGGTGGGAATTATCTCTTCATCCCGCGAGGGCAAAAAGAAACCAGAAGGTAGAGCTACCCCGTCGAACAAGATACGCGTGGCGAAGGGGCAGAATTTTCCTCCAATGTCCCAAGCGGTGGTGAAAGTGCAAACGGACTCCATCGGTTTATATCTGTTAAAGAAAACCTCAAGGACTGTGGTGACGATTAATCTTCGAATGGCGAACGAATTTCGAGACGTGATCCCCGCATAAGCCTTTCCGGTGCCGGTGACGAATTTTATCAACTGATTGTTTCTTCTACGAAAGAGTTAGTTTTTTTTGCCCCGCACTCCACAGTCTAGAGGCAGTCTTCGCTCTTGGGGAGGGGTAATAGTTTCATGAGCCGCCTTTGAAGGATGATAAGGTCACGAATTGGAGAAACAAAGTCCATATTGGAGTAGAGTGTTGCGAACATCGCCAAAAGGTGATCGACTTATTAGAGGAGTTTCAAGAGATTTGGTCTGAGAAACTGGGAACCATAAAGGCGACGGAACACAGAATATAGTTGGCGTCCGGAGTACTGCCGAATTACCAACAAGCGTGTAGCGAAGGGTTGAAAACAAGAGAAGTGGAACACCAAGAGGTGAACCATATTCTCAGAAAGGGAGTCATCGAGCTGTTTCAATAGGAGTAGGCAAGTCCTATGGTGCTTATTCTGAAGTCGGATGGGTCTTGCGGTTCTGTGTGGACTATCGGCGCCTGAACTCCCTAACGGTGCGCGACGCTCATCCATTCCTAGAATGGATGAGTGCATCGACTCCTTAGGCGATGCCGAGGTTTTCTCCTCATTGGACCGTACAGTGGATATTGGCAAGTTCCTGTAGATCCCACTTAGAGGGATATGACGTCGTTCACCTCCCACTAGGGGTTTTATCGGTTTTCCCGCATTTCTTTTGGGTTCAAGAGTGCGCCGGCCACATTCTAGAGGGCGTTCGACATCATCATTTCAAGGTGCGAGTTGTAATACGCGTTGCTGTATCTATATGACGTCATAGTGTACTCCAAGAACCGAAGGGAGCACTTCGAACATCTTCGTACGGTTTTTCGCTCCTACAAGCGGCCGGAGCATCGCTGAGGCTGAAGAAGTGAAATTTCTTTGTGCACGAGGTGGATTACCTGGGACACGTTGTGCGTCGTTGCAAACTAAATGTTGCATCAAAGAACCTAAAGGTGCTCGAAAAGGCTCGGCAACCTCAGGATCATACGGAACTACGCTCCTTTGTAGGTTTATTCAACGTCGATAGAAGGTTCGTCAAGAACTATGCGCGAATTGCTCATCCCTTGAAGAAGAAGCTGTCAAAGGACAAGCCCTTTGGATTTGAATTGCTTACCGACGAGGAGCTTGAGAATTTTCAAGAGTTAAAGAAAGCGCTGACGTCACCCCCGGTGTTGGCTCTGGCAAAAGGCGAATCAATCGTTTTATGTCGACATAGATGCGTGCGATCGCCAGGTTGATTGTGGCCTGCTACAGGAGCAACATTCAGGAGAACTGTCACCTATTGGATATTGGATCCGTACGCTGTCAAAAGCGGAGAGAAGCTACGGTGCCACCGAAAGAGGGAGATGCTGTAGTATAGAGCTTCATCACCGTACGTCCTTAACTTGAAGGGAAACGCATCATCCTCCGCAAGGATCACTAACCCTTGTAGTGGTTGCTAATTATAACGGAATGTAACGGAAGCTTGGCCGGATAGCGGCTTTGATTGGCGAATTAAGACTTTGAAATACGCTACAATCCTGCCAGAAGACGCATAATCGCGGATGCTATGTCGAGATTGGCCACTGATGGGAGCGATCAGTCTTATTGGATGAGGAGATTCCATGTTTCGCCTTGGAGTACGACGTGGACGCCCCAGTTTATTTCTCTATGCCGGACGGGCGAAGGAAAGCGACCAACATTGACTGGGAGCCGACAGTTATCTTGAGTAGATTGTACAGACGCAACAGAAAGACCCTTCGTGTCGGGAATTGATGATGCTCGCCGATCAGGGGCACTTAACCTATCACCTTGGGGAGAACAGACTCCTTGTTCGGTTGTCTAAATTGGATTGCACCTTGCAGGTGATCGTATTGGAATCGATTAGGACAAAAATCCTCGCTCGCGCTCACTACTCCAAGTTTTCGGGACACCCAGGAGGTTCGAAGTTGCACTACACCTTAAGGAGAGAGTTTTACCGGCCGAATATGGAGATTGGCGTCCTATGCACCGTAGGGGTTTGCAAGTGGTGCGTCAAGAATCGAGGCACCATGAGGAGTCACCAAAAATTTCTTAAGTAATTCCTGGCGGCCGGGCCATTGGAGTTTCCGGCTATGTAACCCCTCAGTCCTCTCTCCCGTACATATGATGGTAATTGCCATGTTTTGTTTATCAGGGATACATTTTCGAAGCTGTGTTGCAGCCTCGATTTGAAGGACACAAAGGTAACAATTGTAGCCAAGACATCCATAACGACTGGGTTTGCCCTTATGGTGTACCATTTTATCCCATAACGGATAATGGGTCACAGTTCTCTTCTAAGGTCTTTGCGGCTGCCTGTCAACTCTTAGGGGGGGAAAGCTTTTTTGCTACAGCGTATCACCAAAGGGCGATCGGTCGAGTTGGACGATTCAGAAAAACGATCGTTCAACGCCTTCGGAATTACGTCGCGGAGAAACAGAAGGATTGGTATCTCTTAGTGAACCCTCTCACACATGCATACAGCCATCAGGTGCATCGAACGAAGGGGAAGATTACATTTGATTTGGTGATTACGCGTCATCCCCCGTCTATTCAAGTGAATAGTCTCCCATCGGCGGACTTATCCCATTTGGCGAATAAGGAATTGACACAGAAGGATTTCAAGAAGTGTGCGCTCCAACAGGTTAAGGATTATATCCAGAAGGCGATGAATAAAATGAGTGAAATCCAGAAGCGATACAAAGCGGACTGTGATAAGATAGGTAAGACTCCATTGAAGGTGAAAGTGGGAGATTTAGTTTACGTTGATTGTCAAAATTTCAAGAAGCAGTACCTTGAGGATCCAGACGCCCAAGAGGAAGATAATAAAAAGTCTGCTAAGCTGATGGTGAATACGACGGGCCACTTTAAAGTGTTGAAGTGCAATTTCACACGATCAATATAGATAAGGACGGCATCTCCATCACGGTGAGTCAAAAGAGAGTGTCGGTATCGCCTACTGTGCAGGAGGAAGATATATCTACACCTGGGGGGATGCGAGTACTACACCAGGGGAAGATACAGTGGCTCCACCTGAGCGAAAACCCGGTGGAAGAGCGACATATATCCCGTGGAGAAGTCCGTGAGTCATCGGCGTCACGGGCTGGGGTACCAGTAACGTGTTAGAAGGTTTGGTTACGGCCTCAAGTATGATGAGTGGTTATATGAAACTGAAGTTTGGCTTCAGCCTACTTCATCGTCCAATATTGGCGAGCGGAACGAGAACCCCTGCCGGAGAGGTATCGCTGATAGGAGATTGTAGCCTGAAGGCACCCAGCGATAAACCGGCACCCTAAGGAGGGAGCCAGCACCAGGGAGTTCAGGATCATCAAGAGGAGAAGCACGCGTCACCCTAATGAGGTCCTAAATATGCAAAAAGTTCTGTATCCGGAAGGTAGCCGACATATACAGTACCACCTCAGTTGATAGGAGCGACATTGTCGGATTTCACCAAGAAAGAGAGCGCGCGACTAGTACGTATCACGCGTTTTGGGGTACAGTAGGAAGAAAAGAGGAGACCCTCGTCAAGTAAAGGTCAGATATAACGTTCAAATTGAGGAAAGCCGCGTCTGAGGGGTTTGAAAAGGACATCCCAAGAGGAGACTCGCAAATATGAGATCTCGGTCTTGACGACGCCCGGTAGATACAACAATATTCTGAGGGTGACACTCTCTGAGGATGGGGTACTCCCGAGGGCGTCGTAGTTGTCACCAGAGAAGAATGCTTTCACCGCATTGGGGTTAGAACAAGGAAGAGAAGGTCACCGAAAAACAAAAGGGAGGATCGTTGCGTGGAAGGTCAGTGGCCTTCAGAGAGTCAGTCTCACCCAAGAAGGCCTTGATGTAAACAGAGAAGGACTTATTACTATGGTACGACGGAAGAATTTCGTCAGCTGAACCTGTCATCCGGAGGCGAAAAAGGGGTACTGTAGGAGAGTCTCCTGGGTGGGAGCTCGATGCGGCACCAGAAAGGAGACGGAGGAAGGCAATGAATATTACAGAAAGGAGTTTACTGAAAGTAAGTGGTCACCCTAAGGAAGGGAGGAAGAGTTACAGAAAAAAAGAACCTAAGAGTGTACAGTGCATCAAACTGAACCTCAATGATGAAGTTGACGTTTGGCACCCGGAGGTGGCGACGGTTCATCCAAGGGGTAACAATGAATAGAAAGACTGGTGGCTCCCAGGTCGGAAAATTCGCTGCTGTAACGTTCCAAGAAAGGGGAAGGGTACGAGACAGATTCCTGATGGAGGCATGTCACCAAGTGCAACACTTCTTGAGAGCGTGTTGCTTGCGCCGCCGACATCTCGGTGATCTCGGTACGCAACCATCCCCAAGGGCGAAAGCCGTAACCCAAGAGTGGGAAATCTCGAGTGGTTGTTCCACCGAATCAGGCGCAGGAATATGACGACTTCGACACACATCTTGGAGATCAGCGAGAAGGGCCGCCGTGCGGTCTAGCCAAGGCCAAAACGTAACCAGATTCGCAGGGGTTTCTTGAATGGTCGGAACTCCTACGGGATAGTCGACCTGAAGAGACGGTGGAGACGCATCGCCGGACGGACCACCCCTTGCAAACTACCTGGACCCACCGTCGGTGAGGGATCCGTAGTTGACAAGGGGAAAGGAGAGTCTGCCTCTCCACCGTGCTGAGGTGCCGTTGTCGCCATAGGGCAGGAGCTATTAGGCGAAGAAGTTTTGAGATGCTGAAAACCGCCTTTCCCGTTGGCTAGGAGGTACCGTGCTTGGTTGTCGCGAGTCCACACAACTTCGGTGTCTAACTTGAACGCTACTCACTTTTCGTTATCCTTACAAGGGTAGGTGCGCGCCACCACAAAAAGGAGATCGACGGAAGAAGCAGTGAAGTACGTACCCCGAACGATGGGCTCGATCCCCATTTCGGTCATGGCTTCCATTAAGGTGGCCGACAAAAGAAAGGGGCGCCCATCTAGGAGCTCGAAGGTCGCGTAATATCACGCCTCGTGGTTCGGAAAGTTGAAACAGACACCATGCCTGGCGTAGACGCTAAAGGCCAGTAGGGCGCTAACCAGGAACTCCGACTTGCCGATTATCTCCACCAGGACGAAGGAAGCACCTCGAGTGAGAAGGCAACTCCAGAAGTACGATAACACCGGAGGAGTTAGAGTCGGCATCCAACGAAGAAAGTCAATTTCGCTCCTTGAATACCGAGTTTTATGATACAGATTCCCACGGAGGCGACCCAGCATCCATCCAAAACTCGACTTCGTAGATCCCAGCAAGGTGATTCCGTTGGTGACGAAGACGAGTATCGCTTTCCATGTCAGCTGCCCCGTGGGACAAACACCACTGGTGATCGATAGGCTAGGAGAGACAGACAAGAAAGATGCGCGCCTTGAGGGGTTCGTAGTTCGAAGCGGGATAGTAATAGAGTTGGTCGAGAAGTTGGACTTACTCATCTTCGGCGGGAACGCGCACCAATTCCAAGTCGGTGGGCGCATCGCCAACTCGGCGTTTCGGAGGAGCGTGCTTCTTGCGCTCTGTCCACAGATCATGGCCCTGTACCTGTTTGGCGGAATCGAAGCGCTCCACATCAAAGCGATGCGAACGGAGAGTGCGGTATTCCTCCAAAGGAGATGTAGTTGCTCCACTGAGAGGAGGACAACAGCGTCGAAGTGGCATAAGGATCGAATACGGGTCGGCCGTGACCCAGACACCAGTGGTTGTTTCAGTTGTCGGCGCGGCCTCTGCGGGTGCTGCAGCGGAAAGAAAAGACGGTTGCAGGGGAGTTGATGTGAAGGGTGCGGTGGTGAGAACCGAAGGGAGAAATAAGCAGGAGGAGGCTGACGGCGCTGTCTGGATGGTCGGCATGGGAACAGAGGACAGCAAGACCGGAAGTGGCGCAGAGGAGGTCTCCATGGAGAGGTGGAACTTCTACCACGTGCGATGTAGGTGTAAAATTGGAAAGACTTGTTGGGATCGTCAATGATGCACCGGGGAGGCGATGAGGAAGTCGAGGAAGTGCAGTAGGGAGTTTGGAAAGGACCAAAGGTGCACTCGTCTCTTTTAAAGAAGAGTACGGCAGTTGAGACATAAGGGGGTGGGCAAACGTTTGGAAACAGTTGGGTTAATTTGTAACTAGCGTTTTCCGGAATGAAGGGGAGACAATAGGACTCAAAACCAAAGGGGTAATATTGTACCGAGCGCGCCACAGGGTCGTGTGGCCATATGTGGAGGATTTTCTGTAGTACAGTAGCACCTAGGATAGACAATGCTGGCTGTAAGAAAAATCCCCTGAGTGGAGGCTGTAAGCCGGAGAGAGTGGATTGGACCGCTATAACCCATGTGGGGACACCTGGTGGGCCATTAGCTAATTAGGTAGATATTTTAGTTTAGATAGGCCCTATAAATGGATCGAGGAGGTGGCGGTAGTGGGGCGATTTGTCATTTAGAAGCAACGTACAGTAGTGTAGATTTACAGTAGTTGCAGTAGGGTAGCTCACCTTATAAGGAGGACTGGGGGAGTTGTAGTCGCAAATTTGTAAAGGTAAGCACCCTCTGGCCCGGAACTCTAAGGTCTTCAAGCATTCGACACCCGTAGGGTAACTCCTTTATTTTCCTTAAGGTTGAGCTCCCGCCTAACGAACCTACCCTTTTACTAGTGCTTCCATCGCAACCTCCTTTAGTCGAATAACCGTGCTCCTGCGGTGCTCGCCTGCGTTCTAGTTACCCTTTAGTTACTTAGTTGCTACCGACGCACACTATTGGTCTTATACCACATTTTGATATTTGTACAGTTGTAGATCTCGGAAATGGGGAACTGAAACTCGCTGCAGAGAACTCTAGCGCTTTTGGTAATATTTGATGCTTCTTTCATTAGCCCACGCTCATCTCGGATTGTACTATTTGGTCGGTTTGTTCGCTTTTTTCGGTCGCATGCGCTGAGGGATAGGCAAGGAAGGATCGAATGACATTTTGCGAAAGATGAAGCCAATTTGAAATTGCGGATAGAGAATGGCCTGACTACTTGAGAGTGGATGTTTCAGAACGCTCTGTCTCGTTGAATTTTTTAACTCTAAGCATTGTGTCGCCTGCAGAGTTCAGGGAGGCGGTCGGATGGTTTGTAACGGAAACATATTATGTTTAAACCCATGAAGAGATTAGATAAATCGGGAACGAGTGCGGTCCTTTGGCAACAATCACACTCAAAATACATTCTTATAGAAAAAAGTCCAAAAAAGATTGATTGCACGAGGCAGTTCTTGCTTTTTACCCTCGCTTTGAGCATTTTGCTGGCTGGCAGATTATGTGTTTAGTTTTAGTTTAGGTACTCTTGGCGGTGAACCAGTTCATTGGGAGGGTTTCCTATGGCGTCAGTCACAAGTGTACTGCAGTTGCCAACTTCACCAAAAAGACAGAACTGTTTGGCAGGTAACCAGTGTGTACATCTTGAAGCTTCGAATATACACGTGTTACGCTGGCACTTGACATATACTAAAAAGCTCTAAGCCCGCGCCGCCGACTCCTCTATCGTCCTTGGACATCTTGCCCGTCGTTACAGTTTCTGTACCTAATTAGGTTCACCGAAAACTGAGACTTTTTCGATTCCTTCACAGGAAGGAAGTATCCCACTACTTTCACTGCATTTAATATCATCTTTACAACACTTTTCTTCTCATTTCGTAATCTAACTACGACAACTTCACGGCTTCAACCTAGAAGGAGCCTAAAATGGGCTCCCTCACTAAACCCTCGCAGTCAAACATCTCCAATCGGACCGATGCAATGGCCCTCAACGTCTCTTTACTCGATTGAGAAGCTCCGCTTCGCCCTGATCGACTTTCCTACTAACATTGTGGTGTAGAGGTCTCTTTCCAAGAAATGTAATCGTATTAAACCTATCATCTTGCAAAATTTAACGTCTTAGGTCATCCATCTAATTTCCTAGAATATACTATACTTCAACCCAGTAGAACGTGGCCCAGATATATCTGCGCAGCAGTAAGCACAATATGGAATATCATAGTGTTCTTACCATCTAAGCAAGTGCCACTCACACTACTGCTGACGTGCCGATCCAAGAATACATCAAAATAGTTTAAAATCATAGACGTCAGTGTCCAAGCCGAATATTCCTCCATCTACATCAAAGGGACCACAATTTATTTCCTCGGCAATGGGCTAAAGCCGAATCTACATTATTCTCGGCTCGATATTGACATGAATGATGCACGAAATTCCACGATCAAAGGAATGTATACCCTTTGACGCCAAGCAGCCATTTTTTATCAATAAATACAGTCCGAAACCCCAATTTATCCGCACTTCACGCCGCTACAGGAAATCTTACGCTTTATGTACAATACCTCTCATCTTAACCGCCACTACCCTCCCCTACCCTCTTTAATACACCTCTTACCCTTTCCAGATACACAATAAGCAAAGACAACCAACTAGGCACTAATTAAAATGGCTCTACGTTCATAGGTACTTCATTCACAGTGATTTGACCTGCAGAATTTCGCAGAAGAAGACTGAAATTCAACCAAATGCACTCAATAATCCTCCTATAACACCTCTACAAGGACCTCCATGAGCGCGTCAATATTGTCGACCAAAAAAGTACCTCTCGTTACATACATACAGATCCCTTTTTTGGTGGTAAGTTAGAACTTGAATCTGCTTCAAACCATAAGCAATGCCCCATATCCACCCAAATTTTTTCCGATTTGCCTGCCCTTTTACATTAGCTCTGCCTCCGGGGTCATCTATCTCATCACCCAAAAGAAGCGCAAATACTTTCAATAACGTAGGAGACGCTTCAGATTGCAGATAAAGTTCATATATTAAGCGTTCAGAGCAATCTACTACTGTCACCACACTTGTTTCTTGAAGTAGATTTTTAGTATAAACAACCTCCCGCAATCCAACTCTGCACGAAAACCTCCTGTGATGTGAACTGGCCACCTTGAAGGATAAACAATAACTCTTTGACAACTCTGGATAGCACGCAACGTTCGCATGTATCCCCCAAGGGCAACCAAGCCCGTTATGTAAGCCTCGTTCTCACTTCTCAACCCTCCAAATGCCTGCGCTACGCCAATTAATACATATTCTATCACGTTTTGAGCCACTACATCGCCCTTCTGAATGTTCTCCTCAGAGATCAGTCTTCAACTTAGGGAACCATCCGTGACTGCATGAACTGGAACATCAAACCAGGTGAAATTTATACCAGAACACTCTAACACGTGGCTAAGTATGACCTCCTACTAACCAATCCCAAATCGCTCCAATACATGGAAAACTCAGGTACTGCTTTGCCGCTTTTTTCGCGACTGCAAATTTAAACAAAAACTCACTACTTCACTACAAACTAATTTTCTTGTCTATATCAATCCATAAGAGCACCCTTATCTCCCCAAAGTTCCTTCAAAGCAACCTTGAAATACTTTTGGTGATGGACAGATCCACAAGATTCCTACAAATTGACTTTCTACGAAACCGGTCTGACGTTCTTCACCAAATGCAGCCCATCATAACGTATATCTATTTCAGTCCTCCACGCGAGATAAACACCTTAAGTTTACAGAATAAAGTGCCAAAGAACTCAACACCGCTTTTTTGCCCCAATTACTGCCCGTGGTATTCTCCTCCATCCCATCACCCCTCAATGCCACCAAGAAAAATTCCTAGCAGAAATGGTCAGCGACAACCTCCGAAATTACACTTGAGCAGCACTTAACCATTGTAGATCATCCCTCTACCATTGGAAGGATGGTGCAACAAATGATAATTTCATGTAACACCTAATATACCAATACCAGGTATATAAAGTTCCTTTTATTTTGTGGGACGGCCAACTGACCACTATCTCAAGCATCTTCGCATCCTGGAAACTTGACGCCATTTATCAGCGTAATAAACTTGAAAAGAGATTAAATCCTCCCGCAAACATGGTAAGGTTAAAATATGAGATATTGTACTCAATCAGGACCAAAGCTATACCAAAATCGCCTCTGACTCCCTTTGAAACCGACCTTAACCCATGCAAAACACTTCATTATGCTGTTTTCATCCATCTAGACAATTATCGCTCACACCAACATTCCTCAGTGCTCACAAAAACATGCAGACAAATATACTGGTGCAGCATAACTGGAGAAAGCTCAAAACGCCGAACTGGACCAACTCGACTACATTGCCGCCTTATCGTGGGACTTATCCATGCAATCTAGATCACAGATTCATTCTCTGCAAGGTTACAGCGAAGAAATGACATCGCAGAAATAAAGGCTTGATGTGCTTTCGGTGGTGTCTTCATGGTATCACTCGAGTATTTTGACACCAACTGCACGGCCTCCGAAAATGTGGAGAAATCACGTATTTTTATATTCCTCTCACTCGCTATCCAGTCCAATCTGCACCTGTAGCACATGTAAATTAGAATATAGTATCTCCATGTATAGACTCACCAAAACTGTCTATATTCGCCAACCTCCTGGCTTCGACGGCTCTCTCAAAAATAGTGACAAAATCGGGCGACTTGTCGAAATTTTTGACTGTACGCCCCAAGAAACTTCCATTTACACCAATGGTTTCTAAAAGAAAACTCAATTCCACGGATACAGGCCGCTTCTCGCAGACTAGAAACTCCTCTTCAAACGCACTAAGCTGGATACTGTTCTCATCGCGTATAAACACAGACAAATTCCACATCTGCATCACACCTTTTGCTTCTCACTGCCCTTAACACCGTCCTTTTCCTCAAGTACACCGTTAAAAGACTCCTTTGAAACACCAATTACATTAGATAGATTTTTGGTACTTCTAGAAAGGTTTCCAGACGTACCAAACCCATATGATCGACGAAATACCCATTATCATCAGACTAGGGCAGTCAAAAAATATTCTAAAACCATACGGCAATCGTTTCGATCGCAAATATACTCATAAATACAGACCGCTACCACCTCTTGCTTTCACATTTGATCAAAAATAACTTATGAATTTCCGGTACAACGCAGGATACACCGACCAAGACGTTTCTTCACTCCCCAGCGCGATTGGACACATCTAAAATGACACCAGTCAATGCGAATTGCTCTATCTCAAGCGTCTCGTTAGATACATCCCGTCAATGAGCGATTACGGCCTTTTCTTGAAAACCGCCATCCTAACTCCTCTCTAGGCCCATAGAAATGATGAATCGGGACCATCAGTACAACCCCCGGCCATTGACCTCGAGCCATTGTTGTCATTTATCCTTGGTAGAGAGGCAAGGGCAGTATTAAATCCGCATATTTCTCGTGCATCGGCCTTGATGCGATTCCGTGTCATTGAATGAAGAGATTTCTGTCAACCCAGAGGATAACACAAACCCAAAATAGTGTCCAGGACGGCTCCTGAAAGTTTTAGCGGTAACAAGCCGCCCCAGCGACGCAGTTTGCCATATTTCTACCGAAATCGAGACAATGCAGGGGTTTCTAACTCTCCTCTAAATGATAGGGCATCTACCGTATCGTGCCTCCCGAGAGCGTCGCTAGAGCCACTAGGGACTGCAGCCCAGCTCTGAAGAAAGGTATCTCCTTGGCATTTTGTTGGCTAAAGAAGATAGAACTTCTCTACTGCTGCAGCGGGGGTGAAACCGAAAGCCTTCTGTGGTTTCATTTTGCTTTTGTCTGTAATCGGCCCCAATTACAGAAAAGAATTTCCCTGGACTTAAAGTGGAGTAGGCTAACCTTCGAAAGACATCCCAAAACTTCCAAAGTCGCCGATCCTGCGAGTTCAAGCAAAGAAAAAGCCACAGAAGCTCCAGATTCAGTGTCTGGGGTCCATACTATTCAGACAAGCTTTAAATGGTTCGGATCGACCAAAATATCCATATTTTCCTTGCAAATCTAAATAATGGGGGTTTTGGCGATTTTAGGGGGTGCAAAATCGACCCCACCCTCCGCCGTCGCCACGAGGTCCAGCTGAACACTTGGACACTTGGAAAATTGTCAAGAGAAATTGGCGCTTCATTCGTACGGCCCTGTGCAGCCGCTCTGCACACGCTATACACGTGTAAACCCCTTTTTATCCCTTTTCTTCTCCTTTTATTTCACCATTGCTTGTAGCTGCTGAGGCTTTTGTTGGAATCAGCCCAGATTCACTCTTCCCTCGAATTTCTGGTGCTTTTTTTTAGTGCCCTGCCCTGTTAAAGACCTCAGGAGTAATAAAGCCAATTGCAGTCGGCGAGACGCTTCGTCATCTCGTCGGGAGTTGCCTTATGTCTTGTTTCGCCGACTTAGCACGCTTGCACTTCCAACCAATTCAATTCGGCATAGCAACCTCGTGGGGAACTTAGACTGTAGTTCAACCCATGCGCAGAGTGTATGACCCCTTCAAATTCACCCGTACCCACAAAATGCTCATTGTTGATCTCAAACGCGTTCAATCTGGTCAGTAGTGACTCATTTATGGAGATGAAGAAAGATCCTTTCCCGGAGTTACTGCTGTGGGTCGAGTACACTTATGCTACGAAGCCAGCCTACTTGTGGTGCGGAGAGCACACCTCCTGCTGCTTGATTGGGTTGCAGCAAGGGGATCCTCTTGTACTTCTGCTTTTCTCTCTAGTACTGCACGATGTATTAGTGTCAATGGAAAAGTAGTTTTATGGATCCCGGAACAGAGATGGTGAGAAACTACTGCTGCTAATGCGGTGGTACCTGGATGACGGATACATAGATGGGATCCAATAGACTATCTACAAGGTGCTAGAGATTTTTGAATCTCCATCATCAAATTTTCTCCGAGTGCACATAAAAATGAGCAATTGTGCTCTCTGGTGGCCCACTGACTCATCACTAGAGGTTGTAGATGCCTACCTAAATGACTTGTACCAATAGCACACTGCCGGGATACTCCTCTTGCGCACACTGGCTGGAGATGATGACTACATGGGTAAGGATTCACTCTTAATACTGTTGGAGTACCTCACTAAGCTCCAAGGTACTCAGGTTTCCGTACATCTGCTTCGAGCCTGCTTCGTAATATGCAAGGTCAACAAATTGCTACTGACGGTTCTCGCCATGGCAACAACTCTGGGGCCGCGGTATTTGATGAAAATGATTGAAAAAACACTTAGAGAACTTATTGGAGATGTTCTTAAAAAGGCCGTTCTCAATGAAGAAAAGTTATGTATCAAGCCTTTACGCAAAAAAGAGCACGCGTTTGGGATCGGATTCGTTCTGCTTTGATGCGGCGGAGGGAGCCTTTGTGGACTTCGTGTCTTTTCACCCTCTCAATCTGTGCGCAAAGTCTCCACGTGCTACCCAACACTGCTATACAGTTCTATAATACTACAGTGAAGGCCCATGAAACGTGGAAGAGCCAAGTAATCGATTAGTGCGTCATACCGCGGAATCCGATTGACTCGCCTCGTCAGTTCCGCCAGGAGAAACTTTTTAATCCAGAGGAGGTCGAAGTTTCCGACAGGTTAGAGAAGGCATATGATAAGACGAACGGGCCTTTTTGGTGGTGGCTGGCTCGAAATACTGACTTTACTGCCAGCCAGCGCCAACACTGGGGACTTATATAGTTTAGAACAACCACAAGATCCACCCCTAAACATTCTATATCGGATTCAAGTCCGGAGGTCGAGCGGGCCAGTGCATTCGACTAGTTCCCTTCTCTAAAAAACAATTTCTAAAGTCTTGACTCACATGGGTGGGAGCAATATCTTTCTGATAGGTCCTTTATAATGGCATAAAATTTTCCGCAAAAGGAAGCAGGTGTTACTCTACCCCCGTAAGATAGATCTTATTTGTTTGTCTTCCCTTCAAAACAACCAAATCCAACTCCGCAAAGCCAGATATTCCCCGAGACATTACAGCACCACTGCCTTTCTCCCTTCTACTAGTAAGCGTCAGGTTGTTGCGCAAATTATGTCAGTACGCTTGAGAGACATCTGGACAATACAAACAGAAGCGTTTATCATTGCTGAAAAAATGTGTAGTACCCCATTTCAGTTACCAAAAATGTCATATATGGGCCGATAGGATTTACAATACTACAAGAAGGGTTTCGTACAGCTCTGTATGCCTATCAGGTCAGTAAAATGAAATAAAAGATAATTTCTAGAAAAGACATCAATCAATGCCTTGTAAAGGCTACTGCTACTCATGCCTGAAAGTTTTAGAACCCCGCAGTGCCGAGACACAACAAAAAATATCTCTTAAACGACTTCATTGAGCTAAATAGTTCCAGAAAACAAATATTTCCAACGCCTGCCTTTTTCAAAGTCATCAGAATACCTAGCCGCATCCCTAATGACTCCAGTAGATCTGTTACAACTTGAAAAGGCTACAGAAGCCGATTTACTCAATATTGATCCCGCAAAGTTCCAAAAGATTTTCGAGAATCAAAGCGAAGCAACGTCAAGTTTTGTTGTGGTCCTGCAAGCCCCGGACGAGAGTGACGAAAGTAGTGGCGACAGACACTAGGTGCTAATTAACTACGCTGTTCGCTCTTTTTACTGACTTTTGAGCGAAGGCTCTTGTTCAACGAAGTATACAGTGCCTGACAGCGAAGAATTGGAAAATAGATTTGCTCTGCTTTCCGAAAGCTAACGGGGTAATGTAGTTCGTACAATTATGTCGTCTTATCCACAGGGAAAGGTCATACCAACGAGCTTCTAAGCAATAGCACTCCCGCCAGAAAAGACAGGTGTATGATAACTGGTACAGCCGGTAACACCACAACGGTGTATGAAATTCTTGTAATATTGGTTTTTCGGTCCGCTTTCCCCGTCGTCATGAAAATGCACCCGAGAACTTTAAACAATTTCTCGATGCATATGAGTGTAATTAAACAGTTTGATGTTGCAGACTGAGGCAAAAAGGCGAACTGAGAAGGCAAGGTTTCTTTACAAACCGTTTTGACGTCAGCCTTTCGTTTACGATTTAGTAAGATGAATGCTATGACTTCCCCAACAGGAAGAGGTCAACTGCATACAAGGCCATTCACTGATACAACTTTTACGGTGCAAATCAAAACGAGTGGGTGGGCCTCATTTCTGCTGGCGTTGAAACCGCCAAGTTTCGTATATGATGCCCCCGCCCCGCTAGCTTACAAAATTATCGTTACAGTTTGGACATCCTAAGTGCTAACTTTTAAAATTCTAAGAACAGGGAGCTTCTTTTGTGGCACTTGCACAAAATTGACAATCTGATAATTAACAATTCAAGTTCACCTTTAAAAGAGTTAATGTTGCGAGTGCTGGACTCAAACAGAAGGGAGGCTGCTAGCAAGTTTAGTTACTACAATACTTTACAGTATTAAATAAGCCTATGTCCAAGTCAGGGCACCATTCATGTTACTTTTGACTTGGCGGTAAAAAGTTTACTCCCGCACCTATTACGTCAACCGAGGCAACTAAACTTTGTTACGGCGCTGAAGTTCGATTTTTTGGTATATATAGCCGCAACTTAAGGGAAATATTTGTTTAGGGTTTACCAGAGGGACATTGGCCCAACAACGAGACCGCCATTGAAATCGGGTAAGTGCTTATTCACTGCATTGAAAATTGCAAAGAAGGCAGTGCGTTCCCTGCAATTCACTCTTTAAAGCTGCATGCTGATAATTGCTCTAGTCAGAACAAAAACAAATTTCTACTTGGGTTTCTGGCTCTTCACGTCATAGTAGGCCTCGAGGACGGCATTTCTTGGTCGCTGGACATACAAAGAATCGTTCTGATACAGCGTTTAGTGTGTGAAACGAAAACGAAAACAAAATAATGTACTATTCCCTCGGGAAATAATGAAATTTATTGAAGATAGCGCTTATACAAATTCTGTTGCTTGTTCAATGGAAGTAGAATGGTTTGATTAGAAAGATTTACTTTCACAGTGGTTCAAAATTCCTACTGCTTTCTGTTTATCAAAGTACCACTTGTTATATTTTGATGTCAACAAAGCGTGACATGTCATGGTGAAGGATTTAACCCCTACGGAGAGTTATGCAGAATTTAAGATTATGAAGAGAGAATTGTCAGTCATGCTGATTGCACAACAACGTTAAGGTCCTCAATGTTGGTGCAAAATACTGTGGACTTGTCATTGTTGCCCTCTATCTAAGAGAGTAAAAGGATGATTTACCTACAAAAGAACGCCATTGAAAGGTACTGCAAGGACAATGAGACCTTTATAAGCGGATCCTTGGTTCTAGAGAAGACTGGGCAAGCACCAGAGCACCTAAATAGCAGTTTTACGAAGAGCCAGCGCAATTCCCTGAGTGGGTCTGAACGTTTTTTTATCGTAGAATATACTTAAGCCAGATCCTCTTTTCTTAGTTTGTTGGAAATTTTCTTGATTAGAGGTACGAGTTAGGTTTTGGACCAAGAGAGGACCATACTCAGCAAAATGCTCATATCTCTCGTGCGGCTGGACTGAAATTGTGAGTAATTGAAATGGAGTGCTACACAATTTTCTTCCACTTCCCATGGTTCCACGTAGCTTGATCTCTTGCCCACTTGAGAAGATTTTATCTAAGAGATTTACTTAGCGGGAGGGGTCTTGCGGGCCATTTAAAAGCCCATGTGGGTATATTCAGTCAGAATTGCTCGCATTTGCCACACAGAGACAGGTAGTCTACACTTTTGCCGCAACGGTCGGGAACTGTCCACAACTTTTCGGAACTCATGGAAGAAAGTACGCATATCCTGCTAGCTCGTTTTTTAAAAGCGGACTGGGCGAAGATTTCTGTGTTTTACTGTTCAGTTTTTGAGTAATTTTTGGACTGCAGCTCGGCTGCGTTCAATATTTCTTGCAAATTGAGCATCATATTTTCCTTCCTGGTGTAATGCTATGATTTTCCAGTTCTCAATATCATAAATGGCTTTTCTACACAGGTTTTATATGCCCAGGAGCTTTTGTAGGGCGAAAAAAGTACATTGCGAAGAAATGAAATGCATTTAGATGCAGAAGCTCAAGTGCATCCTCTTTTGTAGACGTTTTTCATAATTACAGTTGCCCTAAAATTGATATTTTCACTCCTTTGGCACTATTTCTTTACATACTGTACATAAATTCCGTAGTTTCTGCCGTTTTAGAGTGCGCTGACCTCATATACGGTACTAATTTTAAAATTAATTATTATTCATGACGAATCTGGATTGCGCGGGTTCTTTACAATTACGACCGGCAGTTTAGCCTTTACTATAGCTAAGACAGTCGAATTCTGCAAAAGATATCCTCGAAATGCGATACTGTAGATTTAGTACAGAAAATCTTCTATAAGAGCATCATTCACCTTCAGTAAAGAAGCACTTCATGCATAGAATTTCCTTGTCCCGAGGAAATCTTCATTTCTAGGCTGAAAATCATGGATCCAAATATAAGCCGAAAGCATGCAGTTTTTGTACAATATCGCCTATGTCTCTTCTGTAATCATTCAAAATGGTCGTTTCTTTTGGATTTTGCACATAGCTTCATATACATGTATTCAGGTTCATTTAATGCTTTATCGCAACTATTTGTTGCGACATAAATTTATTTTAAGAAATGCTCCTCTAATGATAGTACAGGAGATTGAAGGATAAGTATTAAGAACTAAATAGACCTGCTTGTTGTTCTATTTTTGTCTCGAACGTCAGAACTGCGCGACTATGAAAATATGCTTAAAATCAATGCTGGTTCAATATTTTTAGTTTCAATTGAATTTCACAGTGCTCAGGGTTTCTCATTCATTCTTATATATTCATGAAAATTAGAAATCAAATTCACTTAAAACTTCATAATTACTAAACTAGGAAGATAAAATTCAAGTATTCAAGCTATATCGCATCTTTTATATAAGGAAAGTACTTTAAAATACTATCAACAATTATTTAACTGCTTTCAAACCCTTTTGTTTGAGCCAGATAGCTAAATACATCCCTCTGCCTTTGATATCCTCCTGTAAAACCTCATTGTACGTAAGAAGCAACTTTTCTCGATTATTTTGGTAAAAAAAGCTACCCGGACTAAAAAACCGTTGGGTATATATTGTACTGTAAGGTAGGATGTGCAGGATCCGGTGTCACATCGCAGATCACGCACATGTAAGGGAATTTTTGGTGAATTTATTCAATGATGATTTGGGATTTGTTTACTGTTTTTGACTTCTCACCACTGACTACGGAATAAGGCTGGGATACTGATGAACTAACCAAAGTTTTAAGCTGGATGTTTACTTGATGTATACAAATTTGAAACGAACTTAACTAATCTAGCACTCGTGAAGTGTCAGGTAAACTACCTTTACAGATAATAGTGTGTCTCTACTGGCCACAAGTCACAGATATATATATAGGGTGGCCGTGCCTTGCACTCCTCACGTAATTTCGAGAGCACAAGTTCCCCAAAAACGATACTTCTATTATATTTATATCTTGCAATACTACACCCAGAATCCGAGCGAACCGCTGATTTTGGCAGCATTACGCTACATCATTGAAGCAGTATATGCTGTAGTAATACCTACCTAGCTGCTTCATCTGGAAAAAGAGTCCGAAGGAGACCAAAACCCCCATCTTTAAAAAGGACGTAACAAGATGAAGTGATCATTTATACCCCGAGAAGTCGACGCGCTTGCGATTTCAAATAGACTCAGGCTGATAATCCTCTTATACTTCAGCGTCCCCGCCCCTTCCCAATCTACAATTACCGATTGGCGCCTTGTCCCTTAATTGCACCGGTTCGAGCAACTCTAGGCGGTTAATATCGTGGGAGCAGCCTTACATTGCGTTTGAACGTAGCCTCGGCCGAAACATCTTTCAACATTTGCGCATCCCGCTGGTTTTCGGGGTCAGGTTAGTGTTTTCCCCTCTTTTGGTCCCTGCAATGCACATGTCTAGTTGGCTGGTCCAACTAGTCGCTAGTTCTACAAAATACAATTTGTATGCACTATAATAAGTTTTATGGTACAAAAATTGGTATAAATTTTGTGTAAAAAGATGGACCCGTTTGTAAATGTGGATGTTTTAAGACTTTTTCTCAGGTCAGGCTCTCACTTTTTGTCTTGAAAGACGTAAAAAAGAACAAGTTTCGGTATTCAATGGCCTATTATTTTCAAGAAATTCTTTGTTAGACTCTTTCCGTGATCCCTTATTCAAAATCGCTAAACTCTCCGCTTGTTATAGCCCTATTCCTCTTAAGGTTTAGCTTTGTCTACCACCCCTCACCAAATAATTCGCCCGAATTCCTTCCCCTGTTTCACTTTCCCAGCGACTTTAGACAATATCGACCAAATAGCCGGCCCTAGTTTCTACCCGTGTCTCGACGTAACATATTTGAAGGATTTATTGATTTTTAATTCTCAAACGACACCAAATGGGGGAACTATTGTATGCTTCAAGGGTGCGATAACGGCAAATATTTTAAAAAATACGTGTGAACATTTTAAAGAGAGCTTCAAAAAGGATTTTGCAAGTCATCGGGAGGCTGCAAAAAAATTTCAAGGATTCTACAATAGTCTGATTGAGGAGGAGAGGGCAGTAACCTTGGTTAACGTCATGTTTGCAGTCGAAACTTTTAATTAAAAAATGGAAGGAGTTAGGCAATCGCTGAAATCTTTATTTACGTCTGAAGACCGTTTCACAGGGATTTAAGAAACGTCCTTTAGGTCATAGATTCATCTGGACGGATCGAATAATACTACAAATAAATTATAGAAGGTGTTATTAAGGGAAATTTGATAGTTCAACTCTGTTGAAAAGGGCATGTACGCTTCATTTGACTATTAAATATAAACAATACACTCATTGTTGATGGATTAAATCAAATACAAAATGCTTACGAGAGAAAAAGATGTGTAGAGGTGAGAACAGAAAGGGCATAATGCCAATTTTGAGTAAAATAAGTGAGGTAATGACATCTACACAAAGCGAATTGAGCTGAAAGTGAAAGTGAACTGTATCGATATGGTGGAGGGAAGTAGCGAACTTGAATGAGAATAGCAGAATTAAGCGATAGAAAAACGAAAATATGAAATCTTTCTATTGAGTATTGTCATTTATGTGACCACTTCTATGAAAAAAAAGTGATAGAAAAATTAAAATAACACTTCTTTAGCTGTTCAGTTTTTTTCCTACTAGTTTTCGTCAAGTTGAAGATAATTCGCTAACTTGATAGGTTTGCGTGTAATATACTACTGCTTTCAGCTTCTTTGCTAGTTCATCTGCACGTGCACAAAACATACAGCTGCAAATCTGTGAGGTTCACCCAAAGTAAAAAGTCCGAAGTAAATAATGGTACTAAATATATCATTAAGTTATTTATTTAAATTAATTTTTATCGACAAGAACAGTAAATAATTATCGCATTTAGCAAACGTTTCCTTAACAACATGTACGTTCTCGATATTAGCATCCAAATTAAGAAATTAGGGATACATTCCCTAAAACGAGATAAAATATTGATGTCATGGGAATTAACTCAATGGAATATACTTTAACTACAATTAAATTTTCGTTTACTTTGATTTAGTTTTCATAATTATTTGATTTATACAATGGTAAAAGTTCGTGTTCATAAACCAACAGCCGTAGAGTATTTAAGATTTTCCTTCGATTAGAACTGTCGTTAGTTTCTTCTGCCTTTTAGTATAAATAATTTCAATTTGTCTCATTCCAAACCCTATATGAGGACTTAATTATCTATCTGCTGCAGATTATTTTTGCTTCCGAGCAGTTATCTATATCTTTTACGAGATAATTCCTTGCGAATTGAACTTTGAATTAACTAATTTGAATGATAATTGTTGTCCTAAACAAAAATATCCCCATGTATTCTGAAAGATCATGAGATGCAACGTAAACTTTGGGCTCATTTTCCGTAGTTCCCCTTGGAATGCAATTTATGTTGGAAATGCAGAAGAAATGGATCTCTAAAAATTCACTTATTTTTATTAGACTCGGACGGTTATGATACTAGTCATTTAATGTTTTAATGAATCCGATCGCAGTATTAAAAAGACAGTATTTCTAAATAATAATAAATTAGCTGAAAGAATATGAACATTCAAATAGTATTTTTGAATAACAACCACGCCAATATAGAAGATCCTATATATTTTCTTCCATACCAAATGATTTTAGAATCATTGATTGATCTTTAGTATTCACTGTACAGTTCATATTCTAGTTCTTAACCAAAAAAATATTCAGGTGAAGCATGCAAGGTGGCAAGATAATCTACTGTGCCGAAACTTAAAAAGAAGTTTGAGTAAGGTGGCTAAACTCTGCATATTGTGAGGGAGTAAATATTTCAGACAACCCAAACTGGGAGCAAATCGCATAAAGAGGCTGCTGATGAATAAAAGTCTTCAATCCTTACGTCGAACATTCTTTGTGGGTTGAGAAAGTGCCCGCGTTTACCTTCGCAGTCGTCGCAAACGGTCGAAGCGGGTCGAAAGTTAACTGCACACACTTTCAACCCCATTTCGATCGTTCTGGGAGGTCATCGCAAGGAACGGCTGCCTATTTTCTGGAAAGCTCCCTATTCTTTGGTCTCACATTTTATTTTGCACGCTAGGACAAATTTTAACTGTAATCATCGCCAAACCAGCACTCTTTCCAATTAGATGAGATTAATTGCAGAAATTAGTCATATTTCAAAAACTAGAAGAGACTGGAATAGACCTAGTGGAACCTTGCTCGGATAGCGAGACTTAAGAAATTTTTTACGAGCTAAAATGGAAAATAATCCACTAATAATGAAACATTTTACTTTTTATTGTTGCTTTTCGAAGTTGAGATCTATTAAAGCAAAAGCTCATTAGTTTTTATTTTTATATACACCATCTACAAGTATTACAAAGTCTTGACCAGACCTTGCAGAGAATTTGAGTTTAATTACGTCGCTTAATGTCTGAATATCTATCACTATAAATTCAGAATCTCCTTTATTCTTTATACTCACCACAATTGTTAAGAGGTAAGAGGTAATAACTGATAAATTGTAGTTTTTTCCACAGCATCAGGTGACGTATTGTTAAAAATTGAAATATTTCAAGCTTTTAAAAGCTAAAACTTTCTTGAATGAGTACCTAGCACAATGAAACCTCTCTCTTCTACAGTGTCATCAATTTGCGGTAATTTGCATTAATATGAACATATTATTTAAGGAGATTGCTCCTTTTCCTCAGACTTTCTACGCCGGCAGAATTTCTAATAATGCGTTAGCAATGAATTACAGCGGTAAATTGATTACAGTTTTCGTAGTGCAGGACTGCATAGCACAGGCGCCTGTTGGGAATTAAACACTTTAAGAGTTTTTTGATATCTACTCTGGAACACTTATAGCACATGTTCTCCGAATTTGAACGACATTCTCACTAATAATATTCACAATTTTAATTGCAAGGTATATAATTCCCACGTCATCTATTTCTATAATGAACTGTACCAACCGGGAAAATGTTGCGTTTTAATCGCATTGGAAGATATACCGCAACATATTTTTAGATTCAAAGTAGGTCTTTACCGTTTGAAAAGGCCTATGAGTATATTCAAGTGTATTTAGATCATTTGGTCAATAGATTAAGAGTAAATGAAACATAAATTTTCAACTTTGGGTCAGTTTAAATTTTACTCCAAGTAAAGCCAACCAATAATTACTAAGAAGAGTTTTAATCGTATAAACTATCAAGTTGGTCAAGTAATGGATCCTAAATACTACCATTTTGAGATATGATGGCTAATTTACATTCACTGTAAGCAAGGCTTTCACCGTAATTTAAATTAGCGAAGATAAAATACACTAGCTAGCTGGACTTAAGATGAGTGTAAATAAATTATAAAAGTTAGATGAATCACCGAAAGCGGCCATTGCCTTCAAGGGCGATCGTTTTAATACCGAGAGGATGTAGAAGAACAGAAAATACCGCTTCATATTGAAAACATTCCGATATTTTCACTTCTGTGAAACAAGTAGGTTTGTAGGAGCGTTTTTTTGATAATTTTGTTGAAGAGGGAGATGTAGCTGAGTATTATTTTGTCTGGACAATACCGATTCTTTTTTAGTCAAGATATTGAGAATGTTTGTTTTTCTCTCTAATTTTTTTTCTTTCTTCTTTTATATCTTCTAGTGGGTTTGAAAGATATTTCATGAAAAAAAGAGCCCCATTTATCAGGCCAGACCAGAATAAATCTTTATGTGAATAACAAAGATCTTCCGGGCTATCAGGGGTGAAGGATTTTCCGTTAACCAATTATCTTCAATTTTTGATTTCTTTATTGTTTTCAAAGTGGTCTTTCAAGGATTTTCAATTCCATTTCATACAATTTACTTTCTGTTTCTAGAACTGCAACCAAATATTGTACATAATGGTACACAAGCTAGAAGAGATTGAAATAAGGTGGAACTTTTATTATGTGAAAAACGATGTCACTTTTTAGAAATAACAATTTCACTTTTTGTAGCCACAGCGAAATAATATTCAATACTTTCTTAAATACAATGGGATTTATTGTACGATTCACTTTACAAGCATTTCAAAAATCTTTTTGCGCAAGACCTGCAGAAAGCGGCCCGTCACTCCGCCGTCGAACCGCGGGACGGGGTCCATCGCACAAGGCCAGACATCCGGGCGATGGGAAGCAGGGGAGGTACGGACTTCTTTGACGTGACGTTCGTCAACCCGCTGGCGCCTTCCCATAGGAGGGCCCCAACGTTTAATCCGCTCATCTCGCTCAATGCGGCCGCCTCCGCGAAGAATAGAAGATATGATTCTTTTATTGCAACCTTCGGGAGAAGTAAGCTCGTGCCTATCCCTATATCTACCCTCGGAGTGTGGCACCCGGACGCCTATAGGGTGCTAACCGACTTCGCGCGGAACGTAGCCGTTAGAGCGATGGAGACATATGCTAAGGTCCGTACGGTACTTACTCAGAGTCACGCTGCCGCGGCCGAAATGTCCAACGCAGCCTGTCTGCTGGGGGGCTTTGAGCCGGCTTTCTAGGTAATTTTAGAGGTATTAATGGGCACCCTGTAGAATATTTCGGGCCGCAACCGACCATATTTTTCAAATATTAAATGACCCCACATTTTCCACTTCAAAAATCTGCTCACACACAAAATAGAGAATAAAAAAGGAAATCTCAAATTATCAGATCTTTTTTATATTCTTTTGAACATGAAACGAATGCAACATGATTGAATCAAATCGTCCTCAATCTACAATCCCTTATGAACGTGGTATACGCTGACCAAACCGATACATGTACACAAAATACCATATAGAACACGATAAACTGGGTATTTGCAAAAAGAATGACAATATAGATGGGTGAAAATTCTTAAGAACAATTCCACCAATTCTTCGCGAGATCGTATATATAGGGATGAAGATAAATTTGAAAAAAATAATGACATTTTGAAGTACAAGACAAAAAATTTGATAACATGTCTACTAAGTACATTTTGATAGATATTATGCCGCTTTTTATGAAAAGAAGGGAACAATACACTTATTCATTCATTGTCTCAAAGTAGTGCCAATCGAAAATAACACAAATTTTAAGAGATAGCTTAATGAAATATATTCATTTTGACTAAATAGTCGAATAAGTGGGTGCTAAATTGGGATTGGAATGACCTTATTTGTTTTTTGAATCTTTTAACATATTTTATCTCTCAATCTTTGTTTTACATTTGATTTTCCCAAATTTAATTCAATGGTTAGTTGATAGTTACAAGGCAGAAAACCATAGGCGCGCAAGGTTCTCAATTGAGTATATTTGCGTTTTATATTCTAGCCATTCCAAGTCAAGCATCAGAACCGGGTGAAAAGTAGAATCGGTATGGTCTACCTGGCTCCATTCAAACTCATTTTTGTCTATTTTAAGAGCTCTGCACGCTTTTTCCGAACCATTGAAACGACATAATGGTAATAAGTAAGGGCTATTTTTCATGATTCACAAGTTATAATATTTATGCTGCCACACTAAAGTTGGCGTTTTTATGTTTGACTTTTCAATAAAATCTACACACTTTGATGCGTTCTGAAGTATTTTACAAGCATAATCCACTTGAAGCCCTCAACGAACCTGTTGGGAACTTTCTTTCCTTAGATTCCATGTATTTTAATGCTCTCTACATCCTTTAGCAAAACTTTATCAACTGTTTAGATGATGATGTTGCCTATCCGAATGTTACATTTCAATAAAGCCATGGAAAATTTTCTGCAGAGTCTCAGATATGATATCTGTTCCATTATTATGCTGCTATTGTTACTCCTATTCTCTATAATGGTGACTGCTCTCAATATAACTGTGCTGCTATTGTTGCTCCTATTCTCTATGCTAGTGAAATTCTCTCAATATGACTAGCCCGTAAACCCTTCAAGAAATAAAACGATGTTCAAATCCTACAGAAGTTAAAGAATTAAATTGAAACAGTGCGGTAGGTTTATGCTTTTAGCATTTGAACAGTACTGAAAAATTTGCTTGTCGCCGAATTCCGTGGGATCAAAAGTTATATTACTAGTATACAATGTTATTTGTTCAACTTTACAACAAGCATTCCATGAATTTATTGTGTACCTCATAGTTATCTTTCACTATGATATTGGACAGAGAGTATATGTAAGCGAGGAAAATGTTTAAGTCTAAGTCTAGTTTAAGCCTTTGGACACTTACGCCGCAAGCTTTTCGGTATTGTGCACACAAAAATTCGACAGTTTGAAGGCCCTACCTAATTTTATATCTTCATTTTGTGAATTCAAATTTCTGGAACAGCTTTTCTAAGAAAAAAAATCAGAAGGGTTCATTGACCGATGCAATTTCATGCACTTAAATTCTTGGAGAGAAAAAAGCCTTTTTTTGATTACGAAACATCCCTTTTACTAAAACTAAGGTAGAACAATTTTATTTTAAAATCTTTGTATGCAGTGATAATTTATTCGACCCCGTCCTAAACCGCTTTATGACCACATATCAATAAAATTATCAAAATTTGCGCATCAAAAATTCGCTGACACTGATTTCGATTGAAAATATTAATCATCTAGATTTTATTTTCGTTTTTAAAATTGATGTAACTATACTCTCTTACGGCTTCGATTCTCTTTCTTTGATCCTATTGGTGTCTTCACACATTCTCTGTGCCTTCATGGGCTTTATTGGCTGCTTTAGGTGCAGTAAGAAAGGTGCAGATATCATTTATCCTTATTTGCTTCCTCAGTCTTAATTGGAAGCAGATGATCACTTCTGTTGCATAAAAGGGCTTTAGGTGCTCGTAAATTTTGTTTATGTGAGATCATGGCGGGATAATGTAATGGATAATTGAAAATAGACCAAAATGCATTTAATCTTTGTGTAGCGCGACCTTGAGCTTTTCAAATGCTATGTTTACTGTTTTGGCTATAGAAAGCTTGTTCAAATGCAGAAGGCGTACTTAATCAACTCCGCACAGAATTCTGGAGATCTAGATTTTGATTATTTTGCGGGTTTTGGTGTTGGGTGAAATGTTGGTCACTTGCATCGACATGCCCCGAAATCCTAGGTTGTTTAGGAGAATCGTTTCTCTTTTTCCATTGTCGTGGTCGGTGCCCTTATAAACTTAGATATCTCTGCATCAACAGACTGCCCGAAGGTCCCAGGTGTTTTCAGTGATCAACTGGTAATCCCCTCGGTCACTAAACGACTATGTTAACCCAAGAGGGTAGGGCTCCTCGAAGCTGATATCGAAGAGACTACAAACGAGAGGGGGAATGTGACGGCAAAACGGGAGGAGAACTTCACGTCGATAACCTAGATTGGGTTAAAAAAGCGCCCCGTTTGGAACTTGAATGGGAATGAGGACCTGAGGTAGTACAGGATATGCTAAAAATAAAACCCGAATAGATTTCGGGCGCAAAGACATGTGAGGAATTGCCTACATCTCACCGGTTTCCACGAATACTTAATGGCTATTGAGGGCGGGAGGGGTGCGCCCACCGATATTCTTAGCGGCAGCTGCGTTTTGGTGAAAGTGTGGGCAGACAGTCACTACTCAACTGCTTGCCTGCACTTACGCCCATGCTCGCCCTATTTCTCGACATGAGCTTCTTTTTTAAAACCAGGAGTGTACAATGGCTCTAATCGCACAAGTAAGCAGACAGAATGAAAAGAACAGCATGCTTATGTCCTCCATAACCATATAGACCTTTGTTCTCAGGTTTGCCGCAGAGCCTGTCCTCATCCTCAAACAATGGCACATGGATGATGAAAATCTTCTTTACACTCTGCGCCGTATAGTGGTCCATCAAGATACTCCTGAAACATGGCATTCACCTCGATCCCCACCTAGACATGCAAAGCGCGCATCTATTGACCTCAAAACCCCACCGCAACGCTTGTGAAGTTTCTTCCAGAATTCATTCTGCAGCTATGCTCTCCTCATAGATTCGAGCTGCATGGTGTCCAATGTTAATTAGAGATAAAAAGCAGGGTCCATCCCTGGAAAAATAGCTTCCTACGTCGCAACTTCCAGTAGCTTTACTTCACCCGAAAAACGCAAGGCCATTTTCAAATACACCGCCTATGCGCTTCTGCATTCATGATGTTACACGCGTTCCGCCTATCGGACCTCCATAATTTAGCGGACTTTGCGACCGCTTTTGACTCACTGCAGTAGGAGTTCTGCAAGAAAATATATGACCTGTCCCTTATCAGTAGGCCTGTATCCTAGCCTGAATGAAGATCCGTCTGGTTTCTCCGAAGTCAATCCGCTACCCCACGGCATCTCGGCTGCCAGAATCATTGACTATGCAGCTGCTCGAAACACAGGCCCCGATAACACATCTCAGGACTGCAGAAGTTCTCCACTGACAGGGCCAAATTGACGAGCGTGTCCCGCTAAAACCCCCTCCGCGGTTTCACGCTGAAAATGACTCCTGCCGCCTGCAGTCCAATCCGTACACCGAAATTACTGCCGGTGCCTCCAAGTAATATATCGCGTCAGTTTATTCTCTACGTAAGCCTCTATGGTTTATCTATTATTACTTCCAGAACGCTTTCGTTTTCTAAAACAGAAACAGATAAAAAACAATAAAAAAATAATTATTTTAGAGAAGGTTCATTCTGGCATCAGGGGGATGACAGGGTCTTTCTTTGAACGCACGCATTAGTGACATTCCGATTATGGTTTGTAAAGGGTGCTGCAACCGCATTTTTAGTTAAATTAGGGGGTTTCCAGTCACCCCTTTTGTTAAATTGGGATAGTGACTTTTCGGCTGTCACCCCTTGTTCTTAATACGCCGAAAATGTGACTTTTCAAAATCTAAAGTCACTTCAATATACAGATTTTCCCTGTTTCGTGGCTGAACTCCCACACCCTATTTACGCATTTCCCTGATCACCACTCCAACGATTACAGATAATCCCTCCAACGGCACTATTCCACTCACCGAAGTCGCTCCCAAAAAGTGGTAGAATCATGCCACCTGCCCGTCTTCCTTCCACTACACACACAGCCTTTTCACACATCGAGGATATCGATGACTGCATGACTCTCGCCAAACTCTTTTATTACGGGTCACAGCCCCGGTTGAGCATGTTCCACAATTCATTCATGCCCCTATCCGTAGTCGTTCACCTCGATCGTGGGAGCAGCATCTACCCTGATCGGGCGAAAGAATGCATGCATATCATCTCAAGGGGTTTCGAGCAACCGAAAAACGAAGCCCTCATATCAGCCTGTGAAGACGGTAAAACCCTTTCTGTAGACTTCCTCTTCAAGCAAGACGTCTACTTCTTTTTGCGTACGAGCGACTGCGCAAAGTATTACGAGCGTTAAATGCATCCCGCTGAAGAGCAAGAGCTACGTCGAGCAGAGCAAAGACCTCGCCCAGCTCCGGAACAATTTCCTCCGTTGACGCCTCCAAGAGCGTCGTCGTCTCATTCGAGGGGTCCATCACCGCCAAGAGCGCCTTTGGAGCCTCCAAGAGCGCTTTCGTTGCCTTTGTAAGCGCCGTATCCGCCTCTACGAGCGCCGTACCCCCCAAGACCGCCTTTTCCGCCTACAAGTGCGCCATCTCCGCCTAGGGCGCCTTCGCCTCTGACGGCACCGTTTCTCCGAATGTCACTGTTTGTTCCAAAGGCGCCGTCTCCGCCACGCGGTCCGTCTCCGCCTCGAACGCTGTCGCCGCCATCAGATGCGCCATCGCCTCGGCCACCTCGCCACCCATCGCCGACTGCGTCTCCCGACCAATGTCACCCTACTTCACAAGGAGCTCGACGTTCTATTACAGTGCGCCGTTCACAGAAATATCCGGCAGAGGCGCACCCAATCAGGTCAAGGGGCGATTCAGAAGAGCTTTCAACGAGCCGAAGCCCTCGGCCTACTGCAAGCTCCATTTCGTGGCGTCCGGGAAAGAGGCTTTGTTTTGATATAACTACCTCACCGCCTACCGCGGGTGCTGAACAGGCGCACACTAAATGGACCTGTGGTGAGTCTAGTGAGCCACTCCGGCGCTCAGAAAGGACAACGAAAGGGAGAAACACTCGTTACAGCGCTCAGGCGGGTGGGTCTTTCGATTTCGACTATGTCTTGCGAGAGGAAGATTTCACGGAGTGGTTTGGAGAAGATTGAAATGATAGCAGCAGTGAGGGCGCCAAAGGGGGCTACGAAGACGAATAATTAGACCCTCCATAATACATTGCTGACCAAGGAGTCTCCAGCTTCGACCGCAAGTTTAACAAAGCCTTTCCTCCTCGGCACCAAGGGCGCCTGGCATATCTGGAATTCCTGGTACGGCGCAGGAAGAGGGGCACAAGCTGCAGAAGCGCCTCTCCAACCAGGAATCCAGGCAGTGGGATAAGGATGCTCTCCCCACAGAGTGCTGTAACGCTTTGCTTTGGAAACCGCGGAGGTTATGTGCCATTCAGCCTGTTTTCGACGCCTGATGGAATTGTGAGCAGCTCTTGAGAGCGTACACGACATGCATGGGCATCTAGCCGAACATCAAAATTCATCTGAACATCATCAAGGTCACGATGATATGCCGGGAGAAGAAGTGCTGCACAAAGCTGGCTTTCGAGTGGCAACCCAGGAACGGCATGTGGAAGCTGAATAAGTTTGCTGGTCATTGCAACAAGTGATTCGGGCAGGAAAGGTTATCAGCTTCGAGCTCCCTTAGTCACTTCCGGAGTGTCAAGCTGTACGCGGCTGCGTACAAATCACATCAAGTCGCGCGAACGCTGTTTAATGTCGCCTCCAAAGACCCCACAATACCTGCGAAGCACATCGCGTCGCTGGTGAAGACCAAAGTTATCTACCAACGCCAGCCACCGTATAGCCATTCCCGTGCCATACGAAGGGAGCTATAGCGCCACATGACTTTTTCCCGCGCAGTTGATATGGCTGCGCTAGATGGATATGCTCAACTACTGCTTCAGCAAGGGCACCATATCTCCAGTGAAATTTGCGATGTAGTTCATATTAAAGTGCTAAGAATCAATGCAGCAAGACACATCTTTCGTCGGATGGTGGACGGTGGCTCCCTCCCCAAGTAATCCGTTTTCGATGCTGTCATCGTGGATGTCTCGGACATATCGGACAGTGGTAGATACTACAGCGACTTCGTGTTCGTGCCTATTATAGCCCATAAATTTTGTCAGCAAGGGCGCTTGACGACTGCAGCGGATGCAGCCCACTGTGAGGGAATCGGGCCGCAGTCTTACTGCAAAATCTTTGAGGTCGTGGGCTATGACACCAACCATCACCTCCTTCCTTTGGCGTTCGCCATACAGTCGGCCTTGAATTCAAACAGGCCTGGGCAAAGGTTTTCATAGCGCTTGTGGATGTTGAGGGATTCGATGTAGTCCGGCGAACCACGATCGTCGACCAGGAGAAGTCCATTAGCACAGCTTTCGAGCAATACTACAGGAACGCCAAACTCTTCCTCGAACCCTTGCACGTGAAGAATAATATGATGAAGACGGTCGGCAAGGAAAAGAACATTGCTGCTGGGCTCTACCATAAGGCAGTTCACGCCCCTACAAGATATGTGGTGGATAGTATAATTGCGCAATACGGCCCGAGACAGGTCGAGTATCTGTCGAAGTTTCCAAAGTGACAGCTTTACCGGGGCTAATCAAGCCTTATAGACCTCACAACAACTTCTCAAGGCGCCGAAAGCCAAATGGAAGCGGCATTGCGCAACCACATTCGAGCGGTTGAGCCCAAAAGATTCCGACTCAACGGAAAACGTTTCTATAGAGGCAGACTGCGGTGCTGGTGTGCGAGAGACCGGTACTCCCAACGTCGAGAAGCAGTTAGCTTCCGTCATCGACCGCAGCCGCTTCTATTTGTCCTCGGTTCATTTCGTAGATGGCACGAGGAGCAAATAGAAGTTAACGTGGCGAGCCATACGGACGCATCTGTTACTTGGCCCATAACTCTAAGCACAGAGCACCAAAACCCTCCTACACGCTGCTCTTTTTCTTTGTCTTCCACCGGCTATCCCTGCTTTCAGTATGACGCAGTTCTATGTGAGAAGTACGGGTCGACAAACCTATACCGATTCATTGCCCCACGTCATCACGCAGCTGCATAGAAAGAGCAGCATGAGAACAACAATTTAGGCATACCGCCGCAGTTTGAAGTAGACGAAGTGATGATTGTTGCGCGGCATTTGGTCGCCTCTGGACATAACCTGCAGATCCCTAAGATCATACCTCCCTCGAAGTGGAGGCACATGAAGAACGCTGGTAAAAGGAAGAAAACATAGTTCGAAAGGGGCAGGCAAAGTGCGAAACGGCGCTCGTATTCATGTTCTTTATGCCACATGACTGGTCATGATGCTGGAAGCTGCCAGTTACGTCAATTATTTGATGACTACGTTGATTTTTAAGTTGATGCTGTAGATAGAGATGAAAACCGCAATAGTAGCAGTCATATATGTACATTCGGTGCAAAGCAAATGTCTTTCTTCTTTGTGCTTGAACCGGTTCCATGCGTCGGTTTGGTTGTCCACCTAAGTGACGCAAAGTCAACTGTGGATTATTTTTGCCACTTTTGGAGGCATAGTGGTACTTCTCTACCTGAAAAATTATGCTTTTGTCCATTGCCTGAAGAAACAGTTGATGAATATCGCTATCCTGTGGACACATTTTTGCCAATGTTCCTACCCTGCTCTGTCACAGAATTAAAATTCACCTACCCAGGTGTTCAGAAAAGACTCTGTCACCTTCCTAATGCCGTCTTTAACCCTTTGGACACTCGAACGGGTGTCCAGCTTGTAATTTTGAGCCCCAAAAGTTAAGATCGCTCCAAAGATTTCTTTTCTTAAAGCAATATGCCTGCTCCACTCGCTACTTATTGTTCGACTTAGATCTAATAAAATACAGAGTCTTATTTTCACTAATCTGTTTATTTATCCACCCGGTTAGCACTTAGCTAGCAGTATAGTCGGATCCTGCAGCAGACATCCGTTCTACTGATGCCATAAAGTTAACCACCAACCATTTATTTGAGCCTTCTCGGCCCAGAGAGGGTGATAGATCTTATGCAAATTTCTCAACGCAGCACAGAATGTATAAGCCGCATCATACTTGTTTGGAGCTCCATTTATCCCTTAATTATACCAAAAAGTCCATGACTAGCGAAACATTTTTCAACCTGTAAACGATTGCAGGAACAATTCCACTCCTCTCCACAACTTAGCTATTGAGAACAAATCTTGGGCTATATTTGAAACTGTTTAACTTAGATGCTTCCCAGCATCCTTACAGTCCTTTCAATTTTCAAATTCCCAACTTTTAGGCTATTCACTAGTGAGTTCTTCCACATTTACTTTGCCCTCTCCCCCAACTTCCTTTTAAGATTCTTTTATGGAAACACTCATTTCGCTGAAATGTTTACAAGTCTGCAACGCATTCAGAGTAGAGCGGTATATAGTTGATTGCTTGTCCACTTTTTTAACCCCTAAATTCTATTTTGTAGCCGGAGAGCTTATACTTTCAAGAGAAACAGTTCTTGTCATCTCGCATATTTCCCAGTGACCTTACTTTGCTTGTTCGTGACATCATTTTCCCATCGCACCCAGTTTGTACTAGATTCAAAAGCTGTCTTGAAGTAGCTCAACAAATAAATAGGTTTAATAAGTTTCGTTTATGAAACTGTCGTATGCAAACTGCCACATTCCATCGAGAAACTTTGTGGCTCTCTTTTCGGATGTGCATGCTTTTAGGTTAAAGCCCCAGGCCGCTATATGTCATTGCGCTCCGTATTTCAAGACTGCCTAAGTCATTAAAAATCTATTCCATTACAGGCGCTCTTGCCCCCGAGACAAACATTGTGCATCCCACGCAACGTGTTTGAAAGCCGTTCCAGAGCTACCTGAACTGCGTGGCATCGAAGCTACACATCTTGTGTATTCCTTTGTTACCATCTGACTCGTAGAAAGCACCGAATACTGCAGAGTTACTGTCACTTTCATCATCACTACCGTGAGCTGGACTATCATTCGCATATTTACCCATTTCCTGCTTCCTGTTCCATGCTTTTGAAGCCAGCATTAATAGTGCGTCTGCAACTTCTAGTGAGGAGGGCACACTGACATTTGACCCGCCGGACTGAAGGTGATCCATGTCTATTCAAAATGTTGTAGAGGAAGCAGCCAATTTGCGCTTGATACCACAAAACTAGATGGCGTCCAGGTGAAAAGGGACAGAATTAGGGAATAGATTACGGGAGTGGAGGAACATTGCGGAGCAGAACAGGACAGAGAGAATCCCACTCGATGGAGAGGGACGTGTCGGCGTTCTCGGGAAGGGGTGGTATGCGAACCTTCCTCTCAAACGTTTTAAGTTTTGAGGCATCAGCGAGCTCAAAGTCGCCAGCAGCTTTTCAGGAAGATTTCGGATCGTGGCAGATGCAAGCGGAGAGCGGAACGTAATGTCGGAAGCCATGGACTAGTCGGTAGACGAACCATGAGCTTTGGGGATGGGTTGGACAAGAACGTTAATGAGCCCTTCAGGAGTGCCAACCAGCAGGACAGGAACTTCTTGCTGAGATGCGAATCCGCCGGGGCTGAAAGCATGTCAGGTGGATAGATCCGAATATTGTTGTATTGGTGCACATCGTCAAGGCCTGGCTAGCATATCGAGGCGTGAGCACCTCGGGGGTCCATCGGAGCACGGCAACGATGGCAACGGATTGGGGGAACCGAATCCTCAAAAACAGGGAGTTCAAGATGTCGGGGCTGGAAATTGACTACATATCGTTGTAGACCTTGATGGTGGCATCTGCATGAGGCGGGTATAGGGACCATTGGTACATTGGGCGAGTGTTTCGGGCTTTAGGAGGCAATAGGCGAAGGGGGCATATTCAAAGCCCGGGAATCAGAGGCGTTCGGTGAGGGGTGCGATGTTCGCGGGAGTGGAAGGCGGGGAATACGGCAATAGATGGGAGGGTGAGGATGTTCAGGGCCAATGACAAGATGCTATGAAGCGGCCATCAGCCTTGCGGCATAGGAAGCATGGATATTGCTGATAAGTGGTTGGATTCCATGCCCACCAAACCGGATGGGGAGGGTAACCTGAGAGCGAGGGGACAGTGTGAAGGGGATGTGATTGAGACGGTCATGTGTCTTCATGCGGAGGTTATCGAACCGGATGGCGAACGTGAGGGAAATATCCTGGGGCACCGATTGGAAAATGTCGAGGGTGAGCAGGTAGGACAAGAGGGGTAGGGGCACAACGATACGTCATATTTAAAAACAGCAAAACGTCTGGGCGTGGAATGGAAGAGCTCGCAACATGTGCCGACACGAGAAGGCATTAAACGCATTTTTGCATCAACAGAGACCGTAACGAGGTCTGATTCTCTATCTTTGTTATTCAGGGAAGGCATATTCCCGGGGTAAGAGAAGGGGTGGGGTTGTTCGCAGGCGTGGGCCGTAATGCTCCGGGAATGGTCTTGTGGAAGGTGGACGAGGCCTCTAAGGGAAGGGTAGGGCTTTGCAAGGCGGAGATTTCGTTGGGAAGGCAACGGCGCGCGCCGGCGGAGGCGTGGGGATGCAACTGCGAGGCGAGTTCTGGGTGTGGAGCGCGATGGGGTTGGAGGGTGCGGGGGTGCAGAGAAGCAGCGGAGAGAGTGTGGATGATGATAGGGAGGAAGGGTTGTTGCCTACGTCTACCATTTGGAAATTGGCAACCGGCTGACGACCCAAGCCAGGGGCAATGAGGTGGGGTGGCAGGCTGAGGCAGGTGATGGCTGTGTCGGCGAGGAGTTTTCGAACGCCGGTGTGTGTGGTAAAGGTGACGGTGGGGTCTTGAGGGGGAGCGACTGCAACGGAAGAAATGAGAGCTGCAGACGGGTTTTGGCGACTAGCTCGGGGGTTATGAGGACGGATCTTCCCCGAAGACGCGTAGATTGGCTGCAGGTGGTGGAAGATGTGTGTGCGAGCAAGGGAGTTTTGGGGGCGAGGGAACTGAGCAGGGGCCCAGAGAGGGAGATGTAGAAGACGGAGCGAGGGTTGGGGGCCTTGGCTGGTGCGGTGAGAGAAGGTTTACCGACCAAATCAACCCAAGTGGCGGAGGGGGAGGCAAGACTCCATTCCAAGCCGACGAGGTGGGGGCGGCGCAGGCTGAGCGGTAAGAATGTCAGCGAAGAACGTGTCTGTTGTGTTTCTATTGTTACAGTAATTTAGTTGGATCGCAGGAGGCAATTTTGGTTCCCCCAATGATACATGCACGCTTGTCACTAACTTGGAATTAGAATTGGAATTTCCGAGGAGTGGGAATGTTTCACGGAATTCCTTGCTTTAAGAAAAGGAGTTCGTTCTACCGCGTTGTTCCCAATACAGAACGGACTGCTTTACCGTACAGCACTGTACAGAACAGTACTTAATCGGAAGCAATTGCATTTTACTTTTATGCGACAGTACGGTGCAGAAGTGCTGCTGATAGTTTACTGTACAGTACTGTATATTCATATCGTGCAAATTTTATTGGAACAAGTTTTATCAGAAAAATATCTTTATCTACTTGATCAACTAACGGTTGGTCGACTCGAAAATTTTACAAGAAAAGCATTGTTTTGTAATTGGTAAAAGGTTGCGGTACGTTATTTGTTAATTGGCAAGCGTGTGATACTTCATATGTTATTGATCCCCACCTGCGAGTGCTCTGAACAGATAAGCTTGCACTAAAATATTTGAAAATCAATAATCGTGCAGACGCGATAATACCAACTACGCCACCGCTGTTCCACCTTTTAAATCTCGGACAGGCGACATTACAAATTTTTTTTCGCAAGTTTCAGCACTGTCTACTTTTTTACAATACCACATCAACCTGCAAGTCTCGCTCGAATCGAATTTTGTCGGTACTACATCCGCCGCTTAAATTTTTTTCGCAAAGAGAAACGTTCGCTCGGAACATTCCGCCAACGCCCGTTTCTTTCCTCCCTCCCTTCCCTACCCCTACCGACAGTGTCACTTGTATTTATACTCGCTTTCTCACTCGCCTCAATATTTGTTCACCAACAGCCAAGCTACACTACTGCTCACAACATCTCCTTCGAACTAACCCAATCCGCCCTTTGCACAGTCTTTCCCTCGCTTTTAACGCTCTCCTCTCCCACACCTGTACCAATGGTTACTACCGAACAAGACGTTTCCACAGTCTTGGATCAGCTCTACCCCCTTCTTACTTCACCCAACCATGCCACTGTGTCCGAATCCTCAATACTTTTCGTTCTACCCGTCCCGCTCCTGAAGTCCTCGCTGCTTCTCTCGCTTCCTTTGCAAGGATTCTCACTCATCACACCCTGCCTTGCCCCCATTCCGCAACCTCATCTCCGCTCTAATTTCAGCTCATCTTCTGACTAACGCACACATCTTCCAGTACTTTGATGTGCCGTCGCATGAACTTCTCCATGGGCCCCAGATTACTAGCGAAAACCGCAAATTTCGTACCCGTCTCCTCTACACACAACGCCGTTTTAATCTCTTTCGAGAAGAAAACGAAGGTTACGCCAAGATCTCATCTTATCTCTGGGAAGTTGCCGACTGCTCTGCCCGTTCAGGTTCAACTCAAGGTAATGGCGAAATCGCAGCCAACATAATGTCCATGGTTGGTCGGTATGCCCTCGATTCCAATCGTGTCATTGAGATTGTCCTGAGCACTGCCGCCGACATACTCAACTCCTCCATGAAGCCAAAGGGCTCATTGCCCTTTGATCATCGATTGTCGCCCGTCGTACTCTCCATCATTAACATCTTTGAGAAATCACACATTGCCGGAGTTGTTGGCGCTATGTTGCAAGCTCAGCAACCTGAAAACAGAGCGGATTCGGGTCCCCGTCTAACGCCAACTTTGCTCCGATGTCCCCGACCGCATCCGTCACCTCTTCTCACGCCATCAGGGCTGAAACCATATGCAGAAACCAGGAGAGTTTCTTCGTACTCATTGTTGTGCTCATACGAGAGGGTATCATTTCCGTTAGCGCCATCTGGAGGAATATGTCCCCTCGAGACGATCGCCAGTTCGCCAAGATGTTTTTGGCATACGAGGAAAAATTGAAGGAGTTAGAGGGTTTGATTGGGCCGGATAGTGTGAATCGGCATGCGCAAACAAACGCGACAAATCCACAGTTTGATCGCACCGGTGTGGAGCGAGCGAGCGTGATATATTTGCGCAGTATTTCTTGGTGCAGAATGGTCCGTACGAACACCTCATGTGTCAGAAGCTATTTTTGATCAATCTGTTGATCAATATGGGACGTTGGGATGATGCAATGGAGGCCATTTTGTGTACCGGCGTTGATGGTGAGCATGTAGATATTGCCGCTCATCCACAAATAGGCATGGGGCTTGCAAAGTTTATTGAGATTCTGTTAAATCCGGTGCTTTGCAAGCACTTTCCCGGACAGTACCAGAATTTAGAGCATTTAAGGAAGGCAATTGAGAAATGGGGCGGCAGGAAGAACCGTTATCCGTGCCCAGTATTGACTGTGAATGAGTTTTTGGATGACAGCGATGAGAACGGAGGTGGAGCAGTCGTAGTGCAGATGTTGTCGGTGCTAGGGGCACATGCGAGGTCGGTGCCTACGTTGTTGAGTTCCCTGTGTAGGCTTTTGAAATTGCACAGGAGGCCGACCAGAAGAGCACTGAAGATTACGCAAGAAGTTGTGTTGCCCGCCAATTCATTACTTACCAGCCAGTTTGGCCTGAACAGCGCGATATGGAGCGTGATGAAGAACTGGAGCCATACGGAGCGATGGAGTGTTTACGGCTACGTGCGGAATGTTGTATCAAGCAACTGCGCTGTATACTCACTAGCTGCCAGTCGCGCGACATATGAGATGCGCTACGTGTTGAAACGGCTGACGTCGGAGACTCAATACCAGCACATGAATACTATTGCGAAGATCACTTGTGGGCAGTCTTTGGTAGCGTTTGCTGCAGCAATCCAAAGGGTGCAAGGTTACCCTCCAGACGTTGTGACGGTCAAGCCAGTGGTGGAGGCCTGCCAGAAGTGTTCCGAACTAGCGGTTGACATGCTCCTCTACCTTATCATTGACAAAATGAGCGATTCGTCCAAAAGTCGTCTAAAGGACGACGGCATTAACATCGCGCAATGGTACGCAACACTATCCTTATTCTTAGGTCTGTGTTTACGAAAGCTTCGTGTTCATCCGCAGCAAGTTGAGGGAGTCCTGAGCTTTCTGTATCAGAAGCTTGTGATTGAGCAGGAAGCGCTGCTCATAACTGCTCTCAGTGATGTTATCATGTGTGTTGCGGACATAGGAGCGCAGAGTAACCTGACGGCATTGCAGATTGAGGCGCAAGGCGGAGGCCTACTTGCGTGATGTGGTATCTGGAACATGGGCTCGGCTGCAGCCTAACATGAAGGTTTTAGGTCATGTTTTCGACACCAAAATGGAGCGAGAGAAACGAAGAGCTGTCGCAACACTGCTGAACTCGTTTCATGATACTGGGATGCATGTATATATTGCTATTGCATTGCTCAGCTAGCTCGAAACTCCGTTTACCAAGACGAATTGAGAAGTATGCCTCTAAAGCTTGGCGCAAACATTGTAGATCGAGCGCGATCAAGTCTCTCGCAGCTGTCTCAATTTATGCAGTACGCCACCAGTGAGAACAAGAGGGATGGGAAAAGGTTACTTGATGTTTGGGAACCAATGCGCAGCATAGGTCTTGCAAACTTGATTGGTGAAATGGGGTCTCCACTTCGTGCGCTATAACTCTGATGTCCCCAGTTTTAGATTTCCTCCGGGACTTCAAGAATACAGAGGCAAGTAACAAGCCCCCGAAAACTGGTAAGGTGAGTGATACCCCAAGAAAAGGGTCCTTTCCGAGTGAGAGAATACAGGAGAGAGCGGTGCAGAAACCAGCGGTCACGGTGGTGCCAATGGTTCCTCTCAACGCCAGTCACCGACTGAGAAATGCGACATGATGGAGATCGAGGCGGGTGAAATTGAGACTCGAAGCGGAGCGCTTTCCGATGACTCCACGCTGTGTGACTCCGCTTCCAAATCATCTATCATTGATTCTGTTAATGCTTTCGCAACCATTATTGCCAAGCGCGCGCAAGGTCTGTGACTGCAGAGTTTGTCAAAGTTTTCTGGACGTTGAAACTTGATGACATTTTGGTACCAACGAGTTTATACACGAGTGAATATGACAGACTTCAGAAGGTGAAGAAGACTTGGGAAAAAGAAGTTGACAGGGCCCGATGGGATGCCGATCGTAAGCATCGATGTGAGGCGGAATTGCGAAGGATTCGCGATTTCGTGGAGTGCCTTGGCGCTGAGAAGAAAGCATACGAAGAAAAGAATAAGGATGTGCTGGAGGCTCTGCGGTCACTCAGTTCTAAACTGTATCCGAAACCTCTCATCGGACTAGTGAGGAGCTGGACGAGACAGTGTTTGTTGTCTTGCAGGAGTGCCTTTTACCGCGGGCAAAGATCTCCAGCGCAGACGCAATTTTTTGCGCTAAGTTCCTTCTGTTACTTCTCGAGTTAGATATCCCTGCGTTCAGTTTTTCCAGACTGTACAAATTCC
Organism: Kappaphycus alvarezii; assembly: GCA_002205965.3. Lineage (NCBI taxonomy): Eukaryota > Rhodophyta > Florideophyceae > Gigartinales > Solieriaceae > Kappaphycus > Kappaphycus alvarezii. Next base: position 302,010 of record NADL03000721.1, on the reverse strand, counting down.
TCTTGAAGCTTGTCCCTACTGTGTTGAGCAGCTGCTCGGAAGATGAGGCTGCGGGCATTGCACGTCTTGTGAAAGATGTCATGACTGTACTTGAGAGATGGAGGAGTCATAAGCATCTATACGATGAGGAGGTCTCATCCAGAAAACGGAGCGGGTTTCAAAATGACGAAGAGTCGCCATTTCAGCCTATGGTGCATGAGCAGTACTGTCAGTGGCTGTTCGATATTCATTCGGAATTAACCAGAGGACTATGCCGAGTGCTTGAAGATGGAGAATACTTGTGCGCAAGGAATTCGTTGTGCGTACTCGCCAATGCTGCTGATGTTTTCCTAAGGTGATGGAGCATTCGAGGAGATCGAGGAACGCGTTAGGAATCTCAGCAATTCCGATCTTCCAGACATGGAGCTGGCCTCGAAAGGCGTCTTGGCACGTCTGAGAAATGGAAAAGCGAAACGCTTACCGACGCGCATTTTCATCTTAAAAATTGGCAACGCAGCGTCAGCAACTGCCGCCAGCTTGAAGAGAAAATCTGCGGCTAAAGTTAACTCGACCAAAAATACCGCGGCAGGGCTGCATGCTGCAGCAACTAAAGATCCTCAGACACGTAAGCAACCGAATCTTGGTCCCGCGGAACAGCAAACGGCGGTTGAGGCAAAAAAATCAGATTACTCAGTGCCTGGAAGGTCTAGTCGAGACGGATCTGGGAAAAGCATGTCCTCAATCCAAATGCAAAGGAATTTGTTCCAGACCCTGCAATCGCTGCCAGAAGTAATGCGAAGACAACCGCGGTGAAATCGGTGTGAAGCGCGCAAGGGAATGTGACTCAGGACTTAACTCGGAAGGACCAGCCATAGATTCTATGGATGAGAACGCAATGATGGATAAAGCGCAAGATAAAATGCCCCAGCCAAGCGCCCGAAAGCTGAACATAATCTTGCCAACGTGGCAGAGGCATCAAATCGCTTAGCTGTAATCCCGAAAACTGACCCCCACAGATATCGAAGGGGCCAACGTCACATGCTAGCGCGCCCCAGAAAATGGCATCGGTGCCTTCAACACTTCAGAAACCTTTATCCACCTCGACCAATCAACCACATGGTCAGGAAGCAGGCAAAGCGCAAGGCAAAGTCGTAGCACCTCGAGCAAGAGCTGAAACCATGGCCAGGATGTAAATAGAGAGCGATCTGCACCACTGTGTATCCCATGCCTGTTTCCCATAGGGGAAAAGTGGAAGAATCTGGAGAAAATGCTGCAACTGTAGGGATTACTGCTTCTAAAACTCGACCAGACCCGTTACCCAGTGGATCCAACCGCCACAAACTACAGCAGAGCCCGACAGGTCGTGATGTGTCTCATGGTCAAGGTGTCTCTACGAACCGAGATGGAGTCAATGTTGAGGATTCTGCAAGTCGAGAAATCGGCCTCCTCGTGACGTTACCTCAAGTCGTACTGCTCAACATGATCGGCAAACACCGACTAGTCGCGATGGACCTATGTCCCGCGATGGAGGGCAGCGTGCAGAAGCACATCATCATTATGGTAGCAAGATTCGTGAGGGCCCCTCGGGACGAGAGACTGCATCTGGTCGGATGGACCGGGGCGTGAAATGCAAGGTCGAAGCCCTGGAGATCGTGATCATACCGCGCGCGATTCCGGGCGAGAGCTAACGCGAAGGATTCCCATTCCCGAAACCTTGGGCAACGCGATAATCAGAGCAGGGAACAGGTAAACCGATGGGAAGAGATGCGGTGGGAGTCGTCGGGTCGAGACGTGAACAACGCAATACGCGATGCTCAGAGCAAAGATACATATGGACGAAATACAAGCCGACAAGACTCTCCCGGGCGCGGGAACGTCAAACGCGCCCCGGGTCATGACCTTCATGGGCGCGAAACAAACGGAAGCATCGGCAAGGACGGTCATCGCAGAAGGCGGGCTGGCGACATTCAGTCTCCCTACCGCCACGGGCACCCTATGGATCAGAGCGGACTTGGGCATGATGTGAATGACAATGATGCGCATGGCGGGAAAAGACGGAGGGAATTCGCGAGCCAACGAAATTCGTTTGCGTATGAAAGTGACGGAAGACGAAGCAGTAGGCCTAGAGAAGAGGAAAGTGCATATCGTGGTGTTGAAAGAGAAGAAGGCGGGCGAAGATTCAACGGGGAGCAGCAGCCGGGGCGTGAACCTGGAAGGGATTTGGGAAGGTATGAGGCGGGGTCGAAACCAGTTGGCCGGACTGATTCGCGCGGGAGGGGCCATGACTTTGTACATGACACGAGGCCTAGCAGCGGAAGCAGGCGGCGCGACCATGAGATGGAAGGGGTTGGTAGTAGAAAGTCGCGCCCGGACGAGCGGAGTGAATATGATGAGCGAGATCGGCACATGGGACGTGGACGGGACGACGGGCGAGTGGATGATTACGGGGCATTTAACGATCGCATCGGGCCCCGTCTGGTTGAAAGAGGATACAGACGAAACTCGAGAGATGATCGTGGAGGTCGAGATAGGGCTTTTGCGCAACAGGGGAGGAGGCATAGTAGAGCAAACCCAAGGAGACAGCGGCCATGATGTGGAATAGAGAGGACACTGAGGGTAGTGTTCGTCAGCGAGCGTAGGAGAAGGTAAAGGGCAGCTTAGAGACTGAAGTTGGGAGCAGGTGATATGATTTTGGGAGGGGCCAGGAAAATGATATGTATGTGGGGGTTGGAGAGATAGTGGTGCGAAGGCGTGAGCGTGGAGACATGAGATGAGTGTGATACATTGAGAGTGGGGTGTCACGCATAGACACATAGAGGATTCCTCCTTTTCTCAGTTTCGGTTTATTTGTTCCAGACTGTTTGTGGCGCGGTTAGCATGACCAGGATGAAGAGAAGGTGAGAGTCGATGGTGTGGAATATACGGTACAAACGCGATAACTGTACTGTAGACTTGTGACATGTTAAAGCCAGACCTAGCCAGTCTGGCTGAAATGGTACCTGTGCCAGAGGAGTCAAGTTTCGGAGGTAGTGCGAAAGTCGATTGTGCCAGATACGGAATGGAGAACCCGAATGCGCGGAATGTAAATGGGGCTCCTTTGATCGCTGTTCTCACCGGAGCATCGCGAGGGCTCGGGGCGGCAATCTTGCAGCATTTAATAGCCCTGGGGTACACCGTGGTAACATTGCAACGAAGCAAAATATCAAACACGACAGTCCGAAGCATAGTGGTTGACCTGTCGGATTGCATTGAGCGTGACAAATGCGTGACGCGTTTAGTGGACGAGCTTCCCTACGTGGACCTTCTGTGAACAACGCCGGGATGTGTGGCGAGGATGCCGAGGTGGAATGGGACAAGTAATGGAAGTAAACTTTCACGCTGTAGTGGAGCTGACGGAGGGACTATGGGGACTGCTACAAGGGTCACGAGATGGAGGTCGAGTGGTGAATATATCGTCTGGGGATGGGAAATGTGCTTCTTTGAAAGGGAGGTTGCGGAGATGGTGTGGAGATTGGGGGAATGTGAGAGGGTGGAGGAGGTGGTGAGCGGTGTGGTGAGGGTGAGGGGACGGTGTGGAGGAAGGGTGGCGTGTGGGGGGACAGACGGCTTATCGATTGTCGAAGGGTTGTTTGAATGGGTATTGCAGGTTTTTGGAAAGGAGGGGGGAAGTGGATGTTGTGGCCGTGTGTCCCGGAGATGTGGATACTGGGATGAAGAATCGCGGGGTGGTGGGCATTTCGGGGGAGGAGGCCGTGAGACGCATGAGGAAGGTGTTTGAAGTGGGGGCGAGGGAAGGGGGCGGCTTTTGGAGGTTTGGGGAGAAGATTGCTTGGTAGAGTCGAAGATGTGGTGACTTATTTTGAGGCGGTTCTTGGGTTGGAATTAAGGCGAAATATACTGCACTTTACAATTTGTTAGAATTTAGTACTGTACATGTACGATTCAGATCATGGAAGGAACGTTCCACTATGGGGCGGTGACTCTAAAATTTAATGGCGTTGAGCCTTATTAGTAAGGCTTATTTGTAATGGTATTTAGTGGCGGCTTGATTGGACACTGCAGGATGGCGGTGACAAGCTAGTAAATCAGCTCCTCACCAACAGGCGACAGGACTCCTATCCCGCCGACATCCATTGACATATTGAGCAACGATCGAGTGAGTCCCCATCGTCGCCATGTTGTCGGTCCCATACAAGCAATCCACGCGTCTCTTGCTGTCCTCTATACCCCACTTCTCCTCCTCCTCACCCAAGCCCTTTCCTACTCGCCGACCCTTTCTCCCCATCTCAACACCTGCTTCCTACACCGCGAACAGACGCTCCCCCCCCGCCCCTAATCCCACTTCGCGATTCCGTCCTCCACAACTACTCGGTCCTCATTCTCTGGCTCTCCCTCTTCCTACTGGCGTTACTTCCGCGCCAACGTCCAAAAGCTATCTTTACTCTAACCTACACTTCCCTCTGGTTCCACACCACCTACATAATTCTTGCTGTTCTCAAAGCCCCACTCAACGACTTTAATTGCGCCGGCAGGCATGCTCATTATCCGAACGGTATCTCTGGTCATTACTGCTATTTCATTTTTGTCGCCCTCACTGCTCACATTTACGCCCACTCCCGCCTCCGCGCCAACCCCGACATCCCCCCGCTCTACTTCGCCCTCACCTCGTTTCTCTTGCTCGTTTTCACCATCGGTGGTACCGCCACCTTATACCGCACCTACTTTCACGGTTATCACTCCCCGCGACAAATCGCACTGGGAAGTGCACTGGGTATTGCATCACATGTCGCTCTGGAGTATTTCCTCTTTCGTCCAGCCCATGAACCCCCGCTCAATATATCCATCATGTTCCAAGCCGCCTCCTCCTTGACCGCATTCACTCTTTACGCCGCTGTATGGCCGTATGAAACAGCAGGCCATGCAATCAATATCTCTCACGTCATCTTTCACCTCACCCTGTGGTTTGTCTTGCTCGTATCCACTTGGATATATGCCCGTTCGAGACTGAAGGTTGCCACTGACTAAGTGCATGCACCTCGGTATGCTTAACAACACATCGCGCGACCCGATGCGTGTTGAGTAGCCCTATGCGTCGCCATCGAGTAGTCGCTGTTTTGACCGCTATTTTGATTTGCATGCGTTTTGTCCCTCGCGCATGCCATGTCGGAATGGTTTGAGTGTTGCCTTCTCGTACGGGTGCACGAATATCTTTGATTCGGTCGTGAGGACACTAAAGATGCGCATTTCTAACTGCTTTAATATTCACGGTCCCGTTGCCTTGGCGGCTTGGATAGCATTCTAGGTAGGCTGAAAGGGGATTCATTTACGTCGCGCTAGAAAAGCCGAACGCGCGGCGTCCAAAGCTCCATGCATCCCAGTCGTTATTGGTTCTCAACCTCCTCTGCTGTAATTACAAGGTCCTGATTTGAGCCTTCCCCCTCACGTGAGACTTTCAGTGTCTTTTCATTAGCCAGGTGAAGCAGGCAGATAAAAACGTAAGGTAATGAGACATCTGGCAACGAACTCTGGGGCACGAATGACGGTAATGCGCTTACCATGCGACGAAGCGAGTGCGTGGTGCCCTTCCTAATATCTTCGAGTGCTCCCACATTCTTCCCGTCGTCGCGATCACTGTCGCTTTCGTCGGGCTCGCGCTGTGCTTCTTGCGACAGCTTACCGTCGGAGGAAGACTGACCGCAAAGCCGCGACCACATACCGGATTTGAGCTGCCGTACGTCGACTTTTTTGGCGACCTTGGCGTAGTTAATGTCTATTCTATCCACCCTAGTAGGCTCTGGGATGAGACCCATGTCTGTTTCCAGTAAATTCGCGGTCCCTGCGGCTTCGTCAGTGGAAGCAAAATTGTTGTCCTGGTCTCCGTCGTCGAATCCAAAGTCTTGGTAGTCATTGTCATCATCAAATTCGCACCACCCCCCGTTTGAATCATTCATGGTAACGTCTATCCCGGCCTTGAGATGTAATCTTTGAAGCGAACAAAGACATTCGGTTTTAGGAATAGTGCACGAAGTGACTTCACAGAAATATGCAAATCTTCGGGCAAGGTTACCTTTTTTTCCGACAGTCCATCCAAGACAGCAGCCGAGAGGTGGTGAGATGTCTCCGTTTTTCCTTGGGCAAACTGCTTTGCAAAGTCCACCTTTGGTACCGCTTCAGAAAATTCGAGAAGCATGGCATTCTTTCCCCTTGGTCGCTTAACATTTTTCTTGGCCGCTACTCCAGTCGAGGAGGCTTGAGTAGCCCGAAAGCGCCAATGCTGCGGCCCGGCCCATCCCGCAATCGCTGCCGTGTCTAGGAACGAGTACTCGGAATCTTCATTCAAGGCCACACCTGCCTCTACGAGATCCAAACTTCCTCGGCGGGCTGTAACAGCAAGGGAAATATTTGATTCAATGGACAGTCTACCAGGTACATCAGCGGTTTCCGGGAGCATGTTGACGTCATCGTCGTCGTATCTGTCTTCTGGTGCAAAGGTCATTTCGGGGCAGGTACCAGTCGCACCGAAGGATGCCATTGCCTCCACGTTTTGAAGATCGCCATTTCCATACTCAAAATCTATGTCAACCCCGTCAGAGGAAGGGCTGTTGTTGTCATTATTTTTTTCTTGGGACCTGTACCCTGAGATCCGCAATCACTTGCACTAGTCAAGGAATCCTTGGCTGCATAAAACCGTAGAAATCCGGCGCAGATTGTGTCCGTGTCGCATGGAGCATGCACGGGTAAGACATTGCTAACATCGTAAACGTCTCCAGGACTGTCGCTAGCCCCTCCAATCAGACAGTCTGCCAATTCGCCGCTATCAAATACCACCTGCCCTCTCGGTCCGACGGGCAGATTGTTTAGAAGCATACCCTTTGCGCCGCCTTCATCAAACGCAGCTGACATCTTCTGGAACAAAGGGTCAACAGCCAAGTCTGTCTCTACTTTTTGTGACGTGATGTTGCTGAGGTTGCTTTCCAATGTGACACGACCCGCTCTCCTTCCCCTCCCCTTTCGGTGGCCTCTGTGATCTTCCTCTTCTCCCTCATCTGGTTTATCCTCGTTTTCATCGAAAGACCCTGGCCGTCGTCTGTTCTACATAATCCGCCTAGCACTTTAAAGGCATTGGTATGAACGGAGTCAACCCTCGAGCAATAAATCTTCACGCCAGCATCTAGGGTAACACCGGCGCGATGAAAGTTCATTTCATCCTCGGTACCCATCGTGGAGAGGCTTTTGCGGGGATTAGCGTTGTCGGTTCGGAATAACATGCCCATGTAATCGATAAGGTTCAAATTCCAAGTGTTTCGGGCATTGATCTTGTTATCCTGACACAACTTGATAGTATCGGAGTACATTTGCTCGATTTCGGCTTTTGACAATTGCTGTTGGCGATGAAAACTGGAGCGACGACGAAGAGATCTGGGATTCGTAGCCGGTGTCGGGAATTGCGAGGTGCGAACAATGGAATTTGCAGGCGTCTTCGAGTAGGGTGATGGAGCTCGTTGAATGGGAGCATCATTCGGGGATGCATGAGCGGGATGGATTGGGGGTTTGGTGGAGGGTATCGATTTTCGCGGCGCGGAGAGGCGGTTGGTGAGGGGGTTGAGGGGAGTGCGAGAGGTGGACGTTCGATGGAAAGAAATTCGGCGGTTGTGATTTAAAGGGGTTACTTGGAGGGATTCGGGAAATGTTTCCGGAGAAACCATTGTGAGAGAATGGGTAGGTCTGTTGTAGAGGATAGTTGAAACAGAGGGGTTGTTTGGTGATCAGCCTCGCAGTGCTCAGAGTTCAGCGGCCCTTGAATGAATGCTTATCTGCACAGATAATTATACCAGATCGGTTGCAATCCCAAGCGAATTTTGTTGATGAGTTTGATGATGTCGGAGTAAAAGGAATTTTTGCAGTGGTTGTCTCATCGGAAACATGCTTGCAAAGTAACTTGTACATGAGGTGCAGGCATTGGTCTGTGAGCGGTTATGGCGCCAAATTCATTGTTTAAAAACAAGGTAAGACTTATTCGAGCGATTTCAAACTTTTAAATTTAAAAAAGCTAACGGAGCTGGAAAATGCTGTATGTAACTACTTTGGGTCATTTGTAGTTGATATTTGGGTCGAATATATTACAGCTAATTACTGGTCAACTGTTTTGCTTCTTTACAGCAGTGCACATATTCAATGCATACTGTAGTTGCAATATGCTTGTACATATTGACAAATGAAATTGATACCCCGAAAAAAGAACAAAAATTAACTGTAGTCATCTGCTTACCACCGACGTGATCCATATCCTAACGATCGCTTCCTGTGATGCAGTGCAGAGTAAATCTTTGACACCCTCATCCGACCTTCAACCCGTACTGGTGCTTCTAAAAGACCTAGCCCTTCCCCTCCCATTCCGCATTCCCATCTTCCAGCCGTCATGCCCCGACCCCCATGTTTCGCCCCTTCCCCTCTTTCCCTTCGTCTGTTTCCATGTCGAAACAGCTCCCTCTCGACATCATCATTCCTCGCGCAAGACGAAGCTAGCATTGCTCGTCATTCCCGTCGCGCGTGGGCCCCCAAGTATCTTCCCCGCCGTGTGAGTCCCAAACTTGCATTGGATATTCCTCATGCTATTGCAAAGAAATTAGATGGCAAGGCAACCGCCGCAACAGTACGAGCAGAAGTGGCGGCGGAAGTGCAATCGATCGTGGCTCAACATGGTGAGCAAGGGCGACCGGGATTGGCGGTTGTGATCGTGGGCGATCGCAGGGATAGTCAGACTTATGTTCGAAGTAAGAGAAAGGCATGTGAGGAGGTGGGTATCCGATCGTTTGGGTTTGAGTTGCCGTCGGATGTGACTCAGGAAGGCGTGGAAGCGGTTGTGGATGAGCTGAATGGAAGGGCGGATGTGGATGGAATTTTGGTTCAGTTGCCGTTGCCGGCGCATATTGATGATGAAAGAGTGTTGGATAGAATAAGCATTGAGAAGGATGTGGATGGATTTCATCCTCTGAATATTGGGAGATTGTGCATGAGCGGCCGTACACCGCCGTTGTTTATTCCATGTACGCCGAAGGGTTGTGTTGATTTATTGGACCGGTATGGAGTGGAAATTGAGGGAAAGAACGTTGTGGTGATTGGGAGAAGCAATATTGTTGGACTTCCAGTGGCCATGTTATTGTTGCATCGTAACGCAACAGTCACCATTTGCCATTCCAGGACCAAGGATACGGAAAGCAAGGTAAGAGATGCTGATATACTTGTTGCAGCGTGTGGTATTCCGAATTTTGTCAAGAGCGATTGGCTTAAAGAGGGTGTGGTGATAGTAGACGTCGGCATCAATGCCGTGGATGATGCAAGCAAGAAACGAGGATATCGGCTGGTTGGGGACGTGGATTATGAGGGCGCTGCCCGGGTCGCATCGTACATTACGCCCGTCCCGGGAGGTGTGGGACCGATGACTATTGCTATGTTGCTGACAAACACGGTTAGCGCAGCGAAGAGGCGTCTTGAGCTGTAGAACAAACGCAGGTCACGTCTAGTCAATGCCAACATGCGTAAATGCCCCATTATTCCAAAATCTCTCTCCTCGTGGTATAGAATAGGTTTTGAATTGAGCTACATCCTACAGTACTGTATATGTAGGATACTAATAGGACGATTAATGGAGCAGTTCCTGCAAGCAATGCCCCGACTATAATTAAACAGACGAGGATTGTTGCGGAGCTCCGCGGAATACGGACAGAGAGCATTGACGTCATGGTTGAGCGTGCTTGCCATCTATTGACACTGCACTGTGCAATTTCATGTTGGCGATGGGTGGGGAGCACTGAATGGCATTCAAAGCAAAAATCAGTCGCTGGACTACAGTTCTGAGTTTGTGAGAGGTGGAAAATGTAGGGTAATTTAATATTTGAAAAATATGGTCGGTTGTGAAGAGTAGAAATCAATACGGTAAGATTTGCTGCAATGCAGTACAGTAGTCATGTGCTCCAGCTCCCGGGTCTCCGGGTCACAGTATGATGCGATACTACTGTACTTGTCTGGACTGCGGGGGACACTGTAAGGTAACACGCTTCTGCCGGACCGCGCCGATGTCCTCCGCGACTTTCCTCCGGCCGAGTGCTCGCGCGACGGCTTCGAGCTCCTGGAAGCGCCGATTGGCAACCGGGCCTTCACCGATGCATACCTACGGGGCAAGGTCGATGGGTGCCGCCGCACCCTCCGACTGCTGACCAACGTTCGTGACCCCAGCGCCCGTTTCCACATGCACCGGCTGTGCGCGTCGGCATGCCTCGTCACCCACGCGTTCTGGCTCGCCGACCCACAACATTCGGCCCCCGCTGCACAAGCCTTTGACGCCCTGCAGAGGTCGTCGTACTCGGAGCTACACGGGATCGCCCTGACAGACAATGCATGGGACCAAGTCACGCTACCGATTCGCCAGGCAGGTCAGGGATTTACCCTCATCTCCTCGTTCCTACACGGCTCGGTCGCAGCTAGTATCATCGACGCGGTTCCGGCACGTGAGAGATCGGCATCGTACACCACGCAACGTTCTGCCGCCCTCTCCGGTCACCGATACCGGGGTGACAAGGCGTTCCTGGTCCGACAAGCCTTGTCGCGAATCCGTGACTTCCTGCAATGTATTTCCGGGCGTCCGTACTCTGTCGACATTGGCCCATTTGACCCATGCCTGCTTGCTGCCAAACCATCCAACCTCCAAACCTTCCTAAATGGTGTGCAGCAGGAGGCACAGCAAGGGTCCACTGGCGCGACGACTCATGGGTGACACACCCCAACCCGGCTCAGCACAGCACTCAACAAGTTCGACATCGGATTCGTGGCCTGGCGTTCCGGAACAGCCCCGCCGCCGCTTTTCTCATCGCTCATCCCACAACCGCTACGGTGGTGTCCTCGGCCCACTGGCAGACCATGATCCGCCGGCACCTCGGCCTCCTCGTATATGACGACTGTCGCCCGCTCACCTGCGCCCACCGCATCCAAACTATGGACGCGCTCGGGGACCACGCGGCGGACCTCTGCCCTGGCGGCCTCGGCCGCCTGCACCGCCGCAACTCGCTGCGCAACGTTTTCGCCTACCACGTTGCTCGCGCTGCGGGCCTGGACTGCCAATACGAAGTCCCGCTCCTTGTCCCGGGAACAAATACCCGCCCTGCGGACATTCTCATACAACCCCCCTCTTGCCCACAGGCCAACAGGTCCGCGCCATAGCCTGCGACCTAACCGTTGTCTCGCAGTTCAAACAAGGCGTGCGCACAAGGGCCACACAAATGGCCGGCGGCGCCGCCGAAATTGCCCACCGAGACAAAGTCGAAGACCTGGAGCGCAAACTGGTACGCCGGATCCCGCCCCCTTCGCACAACACCCTCCAGGAACCGAACTTCAAGCTTCAGCCCTGACTTTCGACTCCTTGGGTGCCCCATCCCCCGCCGCTATCCTGTTCATCGAAGACTTCATCCCGCGCATCGCAGAGAAGTTCAACACAACCACAGGAGTGATCCGCAGACGTATTTATCAGCGCATTAGTTGCACACTGTGGTCTTCTGTTGTAGCGGCGATTCTATCGCGAGCCCCACTGCACGTGCCTGACGTGGAACATCCGTTTAGTTCTTAGCCGTATAGTCAGTCCTGCAGTGTACACGATAGATACTCAATGAAGTGAAGTTTCACGACTGGGCAGCCCATATTCAGCGATTCGAAATTGCGGGGACAACGCATTCGGCGTTTTCTGCACGGGACAATCGTTAGTTCTCTGTAGCGGCGTTTTCTGCAGGGAAATCGTCAGTTTCCTGTAAGTCCTACGCGCTGTGAATCACTACACACGGAAGTTACCTGCACACTTCATTATATTGGCATGAGGTGGTGGTAAATCTTTATGGGTTGCACAATGTTGCACAGAAGCGTGCGGAGGGTATTAATAAATTAACTAAGGATGCGGGCGGCGGGTAGAAACCTATCGCCTGCATTATTTGGAGATTGAATGCAAAACGGGTAACGAAGTCGCGGAGCTCCTCTTGACGGGAGGAACCGCGACGGGAAGCAGCGAAGGAAGCAAGGCGGCGGAAAAAACCCTTGCCGTCGTCGCCCAAGGCGCCACAGATATCAATTCCGACGGGGGAGAGTAAGATATCGTTTTGGTTGCAGTAAGTGCCGTGATGACGATGTTTCTCGCGCTCTGGCATGAAATATGCGCATGATTTGTCTGGCAGTGTTTCCTGAAACTGGAAACCTCACTCCTAGCTAGTAACCAATAGAATTCAAGCTGTGCAAGCTCTTCGAACGCCCCAGTACAATACCATATGAATTCCTATGAAGTTCTACAGCATATTATTTGACCATCCAAGCCAATGCTGCCAAGGTGTCGCGAGCCCGCTGGACCGTCATGCCATCCGTCACCTCGGATTGCTGGTCTACACCGACTCACTGCCGATAACCTGTCAGCATTGCAAGCGAAGCATGGACCCTTCGGCGATCACGCGGCCGACCTCTGCCCTGCCGGGTCTGGCCGCACACACCGTCACAACACCCTCCGCATCACGCTCGCGTACCATGTCTTCCGTGCCGCCGGGCTCGACTGTCAGTACGAAGTGCCTCTCTCGTACCTGGCACAGAGCTTTGGACCGCGGACATCCTGGCTCACCCCCACGCCAATTCGAGCAACGAAGAGACACAGCCTGTCGCGTGTGACATCACCGTCGTCTCCCCGTTCAAAGCCGCCGTACGCACTAAGGCCACCTCGGCCCCCGCTTGTGGTGCTGCCGCAGTGGCGCACCGTGACAAGGCACAAGATCTGAAACGTAAACTCTCGCGCTGCCCCCCTCCAGCGTCCGACACCCCGACCGGTGCATCGAAATTCACGTTTCAACCAATTGCTTTTTATTCTCTCGGAGCGCCTGCGCCCCAAACTGTCGTATTGCTGGAGGAGTAAATCCAGCGAATACCGCGGAAGTATATTACGATTGCAGGCGTAATACGCCGGCGTGTGTATCAACGCCTTAGTTGCATCATCTGGTCGTGTATAGCTGTGGCTATCTGCTCGCGCACGCCACTGCACGTGACCGACGTGGACCATACGGTTAGTTCCTAGCCCTGTAGTCGGACTGCAGTGGACACTATATAAACTGTTCGCTGTAAATGAGTTCGAAGGTCCAAAGGTCAGTCCTTACTCAGCCATAGGTCATGTCGCCGCTGCACCTTAGTGCATCATGGACCCTATAGTACACGTCATCAACGCTGCCCTAACCGCTCCTCCCGAAGCCGCCCTCCCTCCGAGGTCCACACCGAGCGACAATTTACGCACGCGATGGCCAGCCTATCCAGCCCGCTTTCCTGAGGCCGTCTGTAACCTTCGCTCGCTTCAAACTTACGAAAGCGGCTCCTCCCAGTGAAAACGAGGCGGGACAACCCCGAAAGAGATACATCCTCTCATCAACAAGCTTTCCGTTTGCCGCTTCTTTGCCAAATGTTCCGCAAATTTGTGCACCCTCATCTGCCCAATTCCCGCGGTCATTGCCGCGCTGAAAATCCTCGCACAAGAAGGCCGCGTCCGCTACTTGCACGTCAAACCCTCTAATACCCACGCTCTCTGGCCCACAGTGACTTCTACAGTGCTTCAACCCATACCCGTCACGCTTCGCAGAAAATACGCCGAGAAATAGTTTACATACTTTACTCGACATCCTATTGCAATAAATTAACGTCGCTCTGGCTGATTTGTTATACATTGGAATTCATTCCAACCGACAACTCATTTTGGCCGCGCGCTGCAAATCCGAGTGGTGCACAAAAATTGTGCAGGTCCTCGATTCTAATATTCGTCAGTAGCTCAGCAAGACTCCTCCAGCAGAAGGGAGGATGATTATATATTATATATAGCAGAAGACTTGGTAAAGAAAGTGAAATCCCCTGCGTAGTATAAAATACTGATACCCAATATATCCTATCTTTGCACTGTGCTCAGGGAGCCCATTGATGCCACAAGCTGCAATGCCTAACATCGTATGCTTTTCCGATGTTCTAGAATCTTTGGATGTGACATCGAAAAGGCTCTTTTTATCCGTCAGTAGTTGCTTTGGAACAAGTTTCGAGGTGATGACCCCTAGAACTTAAGATATTGCAATGCCGTTGTCAAATATTTCTGCGAAGTTTATGAACTCGGTGGAAAGTTCTGAGTGGTTAATGCGCCGACATTTGTATAATTTAAAAGTCAATAGAACAGGTATATTACACCTCTTCGCAAGAAAGTGATGAAACCAGCTGTCTGGACATATATCCTTTTTTGGCAGGGTTCAAGTCGGAAAAAGAAAGAAGTTGAAAGAAATCATTGTCTAGTCGAGTTACTTTTATGCATATATTGTTGTCAAGATGGTACTGAATTTCTTTGCTCATTCAAAGAGTGATTTACGGTTGCTCCTCATTCTTAACTCCCTCCGTAACCTGAGCAATCTGTGCGATCTCGATAAATCAATTTTCTTCTCTTGGGTGTGAATTCCCAGTATAATTTCCCGAGCCGTAAGAATATATTTGCCTTTAATACCCCTTTCAGCCCGTTTGTGGTGATTTATTATGACAATAAGCGGTTGTTTCCAAGTTATTGGAAGGAAATATCTCTATTTTTGACGCTTACGTCGACTACAGATATGCTAAAGAGTTTATACGAGGCGGTTTCGTAAATATGAACTGTCGAATATAGCGTTTGTAACATCTTATCGTGATGGTAGAGTATAGAAATTACTAGCACACTTCTGAACTTTCAAATTTTTAGAAGTGAGATCCAGTAGAATCTCAACAGGGGATCATACTGAGGAGATATATAGTAAGCCACAGCTTGCGAATCCATAGGGCCTTTCACTTCACCCATGTGTCTGCTCAGACACACTGCATAAGTACCCGGGGACAATTTGAGATATTTCAATCCGAGCCGTCTGCTCGGCAGCTCGCCAGTGCCGCCGCAATCAAAAATATTTTGGGAAGGTGGTTCCTTATGGACAAAGGAGAATACTCTTGGGATGGCAGCGATATAATGTAAGAAGTTCTCAGCGGCAGCGGCACAGCGGCAGTTCCTCGGATCTTAAATTTTTTGGAGGATGCAAGATCGCGCCTATTGAGGACATAAATAGGAAAGAAAGTTCTTTTGATGTTGGAGTCACACGTGTTGTCATTTCGGTCTCTGATATACTCTCAGCAGCTGATTTGGATCCCTCAGGGCGTCCATTTCTCTTACCGTTCAGGCCCTCCCTCCTTTTTTAACAACTACGGAGATATTACCCGAGGTGATCCTTCGAAACTTTAGCAACTGAGCTCTTCGAGTTTCAAGTTGTGAGCAAAAAATGTAACATCGCTGCGCGCGGTGTACTTTATTTGTAACACAAAGGGGTAAAAAAAACTGGAGAAACCATTGCCAGTGTAACCTTCAAAGATGTTCCAATAAAAATTTCATGTGTCGGAACCGGTATAAAAGGGAAGTGAAACTAGGCTACTGCAGATTGCAAGCTATGCGCGAGGTTTGAGAGACATCTTGAGTTTGCAGCTGCGATCTGACGACGTTGTATCGCTTAGTAAACCGTCTGATATCTTCTTAGAGTGCTCATGCCGTTTGAAGGCTACTGGACGGATACTGTGTTCAAAAAGGATACTACTGGACACACAGTATTTATCACAAATTTACTGTTGCAGGTAAAAAATTGTCCCATGGTACGCTTTTTCTAAGCGAAAATAGCCGCTGTGGCGTTTTTCCATTTTTTCCAGAATTGCACAAAGACCGGCAACTATAGAAGGTTCACCTCTATCATGGTGGAGAATAGGGCAAAGAAGAACTACGACCTCAGCTCGAGGTATAATGTAGAAAAACAATTTCAGGCTTTTATTCAAACATCAAGCTGCGTGGTTGCAATACAAAAGGGCCATTTACGCAAAGTATATATTAGGAAGATGCGAACATAAATCAGAAAGAGCAAATGCGATACAATTGTGTATTGGAGAAACGAACAGGCGTACAAAGCATTGTTGAACATCAATTTTTGGAGAACCTACTAAATGAGAAAGCGGAAAAGAATTGATGTCGCTGATCGGCGGCATCAGAGACGACGTTGTCCAGTTTCACCTTCACCCGGGTCTTCCTTGGCATGAAAGATAAATAATGTGGTGAGGCTTTCACCACCAAGCGTGACGAGCGCCACTGCAACAGGATTTGATCTAGAGCAGATGGAATACCACTTGCCGTTAGACGAAATGCCAGCGAGAAACCCAGTTCGCTAGTAAGCGACTATTTCGCTGCGATATGGCAGCCACGGAATCACTTTCGTGTATATGTATAACTTAGCGTTGTAAGCGGATTATAGGTGAATAAGTACTGCGGAAATTTACCTTGGAGGAAAAGAAGCCAATAGTTTGCAGAACTTTGCAGAGCTTGAAATAAAGACCGTTCTAACTTCTTCTACTCTGCTGCTACGTCCCATCTGAATCCCTATCCAGTGTAACGCACTTAGAATATTTTTAAAATCCCCAAGTTACAGCATTATTGGCTCGAGCAGAACTTTATCTGTCAGCTGGTATATATAGGTTTAAACCACTGCGATGAAAAGATGCCAAACGAGAGCTCATTCGTGCCACGTGATGTAAACCCGAGTATAGCGTAGGAGTTTTGTAAATTATTTATGTCAATATATTGTAGGAGCTCCGTAAAAATTTCCCACGAGAATCCCCTGTAGAGATAGTACTAGTCCCTACGTAGAACAAATTACTGGTATCCTATTCCTCTTCTCCTGTCACTGTGCTCGGAAAGCCAATTGATTTCCCAGGCTGCACCCTTCTCTTCTAAACTTCTTCAGCATGACGGGCTATCGAAAGCCCTAATACCTTCAAGTTTGCTAGATACTGTCTGCTAAAAAGTTTTCCGTTATAAACTTTATGCGCCTGTGGCACACATAACCAACCTTGTAATGCCGATAGGCCACAAATCGAGACATCTCAGCTTTGGAGAATTTGAAAATGGCGGGGTTACTCCTTTTCTTTTTAGTGATAGGAAGCTCTGCCACAATGGGAGAATTGATAGAGTTTCCAGTCAAGCGAAGTTTGCAAATGATGAACGACAGCATTTCATCGCCTCGAGACATAGAGCTGAACTGCATTATATTATCGATTGCTGTTTTCAATTGCGATAGTTGACGCTTGGATCTCATTTCAGTGCCTGCGAAAGTTGTGGCTGTACGTTCTGGTAGTAAAGTTTCCTCACATCTTCATGAGTCTCTTGTTATGCCCTTTTGAGTGAGATTGTACCTGGTCACCCTTTGCGCACTATCTAGGTTCTTCATTAGGGACTGCAGTGCTGGACTTTGACCAGGATTTTCGGTAAAGCTGCCATCTGGGAGCTCTTTGAGGTCTCTATGAAATCCTTTAATTTTCCAATAGCTTACGACAGCTCTCTTCACAGTATTGTCTGTTGTTGGGGCCTTCAGTCTTTCAAACCCTTGCTCCTTCGGACCGCAGCGACTCATAGTTAGAGCAAATGCAATGTGGACATAATTGTAGACCCACACGTGGTACTGATACTGACGCCTCATTTTCGCTGCCAGACTCCGCTAGAAAGTCCTAGCACATCTTTTCGGACCCCTTGTCTGACAATCTTGACGAAGCCACTGTGGGATTGTGCAAAAGGCTTTCTGCCAGTTGAACAGTCCTTTCCATTGTTGAGGTTTCCGCAGCTGACAATATCATCTATGCAAAGCTGCTGATGTTTTAAACTGGGTGGGTGCGCTGACTCGGGAAGAAGGGGAGAACTGTATGTGTACCAGAACCAATTACTTCCGACATTCCCAAATCAAACTTACAGAACTGTACTGTAGATATTACTACATGCTGCACCCCTCATACTTCTCAGCGTCGATATCGGCGAGAAAATGAATCTTAGCGATAGCTGGCACCCATATAATCATGAGCGGGGGCGGGCAGAGTTACCTGCGCTAAAGTCGTGTTGAGTTTGGTGGCAAAGCTTTACAGTGCTGTTGGGGTATAACTTCCTGAGACAGCTTCCATTGTTGCTACGATTTTTGCCTCTTCGTTGGTAGCGCTATGGACACTTGTTTTCCCTCCCATTGTTTCACTAAGTGCAAGACATCATGTCTTCCAAAGGACGATCGGAAATAGTGGAAACACAGTCGTCAGTTCGGCAACTTGCAAACGCTGAAGCAATCAATAACATTTTAGGGGAGGGGTTTGCGAAAGTGACAGCTAATTACTCAGTGGAGGATAAGAATAGTGCTTCATGAGGGGAGGCAAATAGTTATACTGAAACAACTAACTTATTGAGTTTTATCGCGGAGACAAGGCCAAAAACCCTCGAGACGGACCGGGATATGAAAGTCACTGTGATGTTCGAAGCATGTATGCTAACATTTCGTTCTCTCTTGCCACCATAATAGCTCATTATTCTTCCTCAAGGTGTCAATCCTATCAAAAATCAATCTCCCTTTATTTAATGGAATCAACCCTTCTACCACAGAGGATTTTTCTACACTTTCCAAAAACAATACGGATAACTTTGCATTTCAGGTCGTAAATAACACATATAACATCGCTCTGAGAGATATCCTAATTTTTTTCTTCAACGATAACATGAGAGAAAAGAAAAAACAGAAAGAAAAATAAACTGATGTCCTCCGTACCTCGAAAAATGGTACAGAAAAAGCTTCAAGTGTCGCCATTGTTGGTGAGGGTGATTTGCAGAAGAGCTTTGCGGATGGCAAAGTGTGCCCATTTGTAAAGGATACATTGCGCTGGTGGGTGCGATCGGACAGAGTTGCGTCTCTTAACAAACTTTTGATGGAGTGAACTTTCGATGAAAGGAATCGCATGTTTATTGAAAGGAAAAAATGTCTCACCGAACGCTTTTTGCAATCTGCAAGACTGTCGCGATGGCTTTCTTCCACTTCTACGAGAGGAATTATGTAGCTTAGTACGAAAAGAGGTTTGTCCCTATAACGGAAGAGAAAGAGGAGCGGAAGAGTTACGAGCGTAGTTCTAAGTACAGCTTGGAAAACAAGTCCAGAGAGTTGTTCTAAGAGCAAACATTTTGACTGAAATGTACGAGAAATGCTTGTATAAAGCTTGACTCTAAGAAAGCACTCAGTGCTGAATACAAGTATGCAGTTATGCTTGGCATAAATGCACTGCGGTACCTCGTTGGCAAACTGGTTCGGAAAGAGCAGTCGCAGGAGTCGGTAAGGTCAGACTGGGTGAGACAACCAGGACTTTGGGGGCGTGAGTGCCAATGTCATAGGATTGCAGGCAGTCGGGACTAGCGAGAAAAGATCGCATGAGTGCCACGGCTTGTCGAATACGGGAGCGGGGCATGGGTGGCCGACTGCCTGGAGACACGGAGAGGTCAATATCGAGCGGTGCAGGCTCGAGAAGGGGCTGACCTGATGACGGCGGCGGCGGGTGTGGCTTTCAGAGAGGGATGATTCGCGGAGAGAACCTGGCCACCTAGGCGGACCGGGAAGCAAGACAGGATCCACTCTTCATCGGTGAGTGTGATGCTGTTCACGAACTCTGAGGGCCGTTGTCAACAAAATCAAGGTTTGCGATCGTAGATAGCAGCGGGCCAGAAATGCGGAAAACATGTGCTATGCTGCAGGCAAAAGTGCAACGGCAATGCATGTGAAATGTTGCGCGCGGATTGCGAGCACAGTGTTGCAGCGCATTGCCGGCCGTATCACCCGTGCAGCCGGTCTGGACTGCCAGTTTAAGGTTCCGCTCCTAGTGCCAGGCACTAAGCTACAATCCGCTGACATCCTCGTCCAGCCACCGCCAGCTCCTGACGGCACTACGCAGGGCCCCATCGCCTGCGATGTCACTGTCGCCTCACCATTCAAGGCCGACGCACGATCAAGGGCTACCAGAGAAGTGGGAGGTGCTGCTTCAGATGCGCACCGCAACATCAATGACCTGGAACGCCAACTGTCGCGCCGACTACCGCCCCCTTCGGACAACCCCACACAAGCCCTCAACTTCGATTTCCAACCGCTGGCTTTTGATACCATGGGTTCGCCTTCCCCGCTACTATCCTCTTCATAGAGGATCTCCCGCGCGTCGCGGAGAAGCTGCATACATTAGTTGGTGTTATCAGAACGAGGATTTATCGGCGAATTAGTTACACGATCTGGTTGTCTCTGGCGAACGCTATCGTGTCCCGCACACCTGTGCGCCTGGCCGAAGTGGACCACCCGGTTAGCATTTAGCTAGCAACATAGTCGGTTCCAGCACTGGACCCTCGATATTAATTTTTCTTCTTTACTCCGTTGTCATTTCGAGTGTGCTTAAGTGTAAGCACAAGCTTACGGACCATGGTCTTCCAGTGTACTGCCGACACTTCCGTGTCGGTGGTGGGATGCTCGAGGAGGGACGCGGCACCGGGGCTTTGCGGAATGCAAGGCGCGTATCCGGGTCCTCACTGCGGCGGCGGTGTGATCTTCGAGGTTAGGGCAACGAACCCAGACTTCATCGTTCCAGTGTGTCTTGGCCAGCGCCTTCTGCTGCACACCCTTTCGGTAGGTTTGCACGTGGGTGTGCGCTGCAGAGGGGAAGCGGGTCGAAGGAGCCCAGGTCGACGGAGTAGGGACGGCCGGGTATGCGGGAGGACAAACTCGCGCATGGGCACGGCAGCTTGGGGGAGGAAGAACGACTTATCTTGGCGAAATCGAGAGCCAGTGAGGGCGGTGGAGCGTGGTCAGATGTGTGCCCCGCACCTGACACGGACAGGTGCTGCATCGATGAGACTTGCGGAAGCGGCACCGTGGAGGAATGGTTCGATAAGTGAGAAGCCGAGACCACCGAGTCGGAAGGGCAGTGTGGCGTGCGACCATGCTTCGTCCGACAGAGTGATACCACGAAGCTCCGTAAAGTACCTCTGTTGAAGAGCGTCAAAGGCTTCGGCAACGGTACGGGCGTGTGTCGGGTCGCCAAGTGTGAAAACATGGTCTACTAGACACGCCAACGCGATGCATGTGATCGCATGCGCCGGGGTAGGCGACATTGTGAAGCAGCTGGAGAGTGAGCGGCAGCTTTCAATTTGCGCACGGGGGAACGAGTCGGTGAACTCCCGGTTGCCCAGCGGCGCCCCCAGATGTTCAAAACCCTCCGAGGAGCACCCCTGGAGGCGGAACTCACGGAGAAAGGCTTCGCGCTGTGGTCGTCGCACAGTTGGGCAGAACATGCGAGTTTTGTCCGCGTTAACGTGCAGGCCGTACGCAGGTCCCTTGTCCCGAAGGATCCGAAGGGCACGCCGAAGGTCGGGCCGGGATTTCATGAGGGTCCCGTCGTCAGCATGCCACTGGTTCAGGATAATACCAGTTTCCGCCGCGATCCGCCGGATGAGTGGCTGGACTGTGAGGGAGAACAAGAGCATGCTGGACGGGTCCCCTTGCTGCGTGCCTTGAGCACTGACGATGGTAGTATGGTTACGATTTGGAAAGATCAACTGATGTTGTGTCCGCCCGTACAACATGTTCACAAACCGGGCGAGGCCTGGGGCAAGAGACGGCAGCCGAGCTAGCATGGACTGACGATCGACGCGGTTGATGTCAATGCGGCGAGAGAAATGTCGAAGCAGCATTCGCGTGTCGTGGACAATTGCGTCCATCCCGGCTCTGATCCCATTTGCCATTTGGAATGGCGCATGGAAGGCACGAGAGTCGTCAATTGCCGCGGGTAGCAGCGTCTTCGTCACGAGGCGGCACGAACCGATAGCGATAGGCCGGATCTTGTTAGGCTTGGGCCGTGGAGGCAGCAAAGTTGCGGCAGCTAGGAGCGGGAGGACGGAGTCGACGCTTCCATGGTGGAGCTTAGGAGGACGAGTCTGGTGCGGGGGTTTGGATGACCTTCCCGGGGGCCCCGTGTCATGAGTAGGCTCCATGGTCTCGGAGGTCATCGAGGCTTCCGCAGGCGGGGAACGTGGGGTATCAGCTGGGCGACTGGGGGACGGAGTCGGGGCCTGCTTCTTGGACTGCACGTGAAATGCCGGATTGAAGAGTGTGTCCAGACCGGCAGGGTGGTCGTCCAAACGCCTGGGGTCGGGGCTTGCGGTGCTGTATTGTCTCTACGCTTGGGGGCATGAGACGAGGCGGAGGAGGAGTGGGCGAGACGGGAGGAGCGACGGGGGCGAGGAGCGGCGGGGGTATCGTAAATGTGTACAGTAAATGAATTCCCCTTCACTTGACTTTGTGAGGTGGTGAAGAGACAGTCTCCGACAGGGATACCTATTAGTTCGAAGCCGTCGTGTATTTCTGGATGGGGAAATCATGATTTGAAGGCTATTTTAGTTATTTTCTACAGTATTTTATATATTTTTTAATTATTGTTGGCCTCGCGGCGCGTGGTTCTGGAACGGTCGGCCATACTCGCGATTGCCATACAAGCTGTGTTTGCCGTTGGTGGAAGGGGGGAAGAGGAGACAGGACACAACGACAGAAACCCGCCCTTCCTAGTGTCGCCAACACAATTTTAAAAATTTCCCCTTTCCGACCCTATCAGTTTGATGGTGGGTAAGATCGGCTAGTGTCTATCTGACATAGCACTGTCCTCATATGAGGCACACTTTGTACTCATATGAGGACATTTTCCGTTACATTTTGGAAAGGTAAATTTCTTGGAAGCCCGAAATGTTTTACTGCATAAAGGTTTTTTATGTTAAGTTACAGTACAGTAATTCTTATTGTAGATGAGCATTCGTTTCTGAAACCCCCACGATAATATGAACTATATTTCGTTCCAAAATGAAGTCGTTACCGCAACTTCTTGCGAAGAGCAGAAGCTGGCGAGGGAAAATTGCTCTAGCCTTAACTGAGGTCAACTATATTGAAATGTTTGTTTTGATCGGCCATCTGCACTCATGAACTAAGCCAGAGGGACAAGGAAGGCGCTGAGGTAAAAAAATTGTATTGAAAATGAAGTGCTAAAAGTGGTCCCCATGTGAGGAAAACGGTCCAAGAGACACTACTGAAGTCCATCTCTGCAACTAAGGGAGACAATTTGCTTCATGGGGTTTACAAGAGCAAAGTGAAATATTTCAGTCCTCAATGAAGCCTGACCAAAGGTAGTCTGAACCGCATCATTTCAGGTTTTTGATCTTTGTAAGAACTCCGTGAACATGCAGTTCAGAAAGGACCTACTTACTTGTAAGCCTCTGAAGGCAGTTTGTCTAATAATAATAGTAATAGAAGCTCAATCTGACTGAGGTACTCGAATGAGTACCTCTGCCAGTTAATTTGGTCCGAGTGTTTGTTTGCTGTAACTTGGAAAACAATTAGCTGTGTGCCAGGGTACAGGGCATGTTTTCCAGCGGTCTACTATTATAGGATGTAGTGATGGCCAATACTATTTGGCAATTTCATGGTAGGGGCAATAAAATTGCAATATTGACAATGGAGGTAAACTTTTGGGCTATTTTAATGCATGGAAGATGTGGTAGGTTACATCCACGCAGCTGATGCGTTATATGGGACAAGTCTTCGCTGATGGGTAACACTACAGTACAGTGGCGGCATTAAATATACGTCAGATG
Organism: Kappaphycus alvarezii; assembly: GCA_002205965.3. NCBI lineage: Eukaryota > Rhodophyta > Florideophyceae > Gigartinales > Solieriaceae > Kappaphycus > Kappaphycus alvarezii. The sequence goes on along the minus strand of NADL03000721.1, from coordinate 278,468 downwards.
GAATTTTTAAGAGTGCTCGCTAAACTTTTAAAGGTTGAAGAACGGCGTCTTGTTTGTATAAAGTACTCGAGAAGATACGTCTATCCCAAAGGAGAGATTTTGGAAAACAGTAATATTTATAAAGATATTTGCGTTTTACCATAAACAACCTGGCATTAAATAGAGCAACGTTTTGAAGAAGCCGTTTAAGGACAAGCTGAATATTCTTGAGTAATTCTTAGTAGTATATCTTTATTTATTTGTCGTGAATAACGCTAATAAAGCTCCTTTGCATAGATTTAACCAACTTATCGAGCGTTTCTGAGGTGATATTTATCCACACATCAAAGATGCATTCTGTAAGAGAGTTGGTATTTTCAAATTGACGCTGATGTGCATAAAACTGGCGAACTAGTATACCCCAAAGATTTCCAATCGGATTGAGGTCTGGAGAATAGGCTGGCCAGTCCAAAACAGAAATAAAATTGTCCTGGAACCATTTCTTTGCCAGAATCGAACGATAGCATGGAGATCCATCATGCATAAACTGCCACTGAATAGGAAGACGTTCCGAGAAAGGAAGCAGATAGTCTTACAGTGTCTTTAAGTACTTAGTACCGCCCTGTTTACTGTGTAGATTAACAAGTGGGGACAATTGTGTGCCTGCAAATCAAGCCCAACCCATTACAATTTCCCCACCATTTTGCCTTGCAGAAAACCTCTCCTTTTCTTTTCGAAAATTACGCTACTTGTACGCCAAACCGCCTGGTCCGTCTAGATAGAACTTTTTATCATCGGACCAAACGATTTGGTTCCACTTAGTGTTTGTCCAGGGCACTTTCCCTGTTGCCCAGCCCAGGCGAGCTAATTGATGCCTCTCACACATTGCGGGAGTGGGAGCAATTGTCTTGTAACGAAAGTGAGCTTGTTTTTGAAGCACAAAATCTTAGCAGTGAGGCTTTACGGAAGTTGCAAGATTTTACCAAGCCTGAGGACCCCAGATTACCTTTGGATGCTTCTCGTATTATCCTTGTCTTAATGCACGTCGTCATCTTCGGCGGCCTACCCGGACTTTTCTTAGTTCCATATCGGTCTAGATCCTTCAGAACGAGATGGGTAACATCCTTTGAGCGGCATAGATCACTCTCAATTGCGGAAAAAGTTAAACAGTTGGAGTGATGGGCCAGTATCTGAATTTTTTGGAAATTGTTAAGGGCCGGCCTTCGAGGCATCGCGGTGAGTGTTGATGGCCGTATTTTGGAACGCGTTCTACTTCTTCTGTTCTTGAGGTTTTCATTGTTTATGTATGCCGTTCATGGCGCCATTCAAGTGCATTTTTCCCGCCCAAGAAAGGTTTCGGTCAAAGTGTTGCTATATTTAATGGCAGCGTGTTTTTGGGAAAACGAAAATATGTTTATAAATATTATTGTTTTTTTATAATCTTTTTTTTGGGATAGACATGTCTTCTTGAGTGCTGTACACACAAAAAACGCCGTTCTTCAATCTTTAAAAGTTTAGAAAACACTTTAACAAACCTCTAATCGCCGGCATTGAGGCGGCGTTATAAGGAAGGTCATATACTGTAGTGTTACCCATCAGCGGCGACTTACCCTGCATGACGCATTTGCCGCGTGGATATAACCGACCACATCTTCTATGCATTAAAATAACCCAAAATTTCCCCCCTTTTAAAAATGCCATCTGACGTATATTTATTGCCTCCACTGTACATGACCATCCTTGGAGGGCCGGCTCAATGCCAGCGAGCAGGCATGCCGCATTGGACATGACGGCTGCGGCAGCGTGCCTTTAGGTAGGCATCGCTCTAACAATCCCATAGGTCTCCACCGCTCGAACGGCCACGTTCGCGCGACATCGACTAGCACCGCGTACGCGTCCGGGTGTCAGCGTCCAAGGGTGGATATTGAGATAGGCTCAAGCCTTCCTCTAGTAGCCGTCGCGAGCAGTGGTTCATACCTTCTGCGCTTGGCGGCGAAATGTTTCTAAACAACATTATTTTCATGCCATGCACATGATTCAAGTTCGTTAGGCAAGCGGAAATAAACAACAGACGCCTTTCATGATTGCCTCTCGGAGGTCCTACTCTTTGCCTCATTTGCCACGTGGCAATCCGTATCCTGCAAAGTGCGTATTGTATACAGTACAGTACAGTACAGCATAGAACGGCGGTTATTCTTTGTACATCATACTGTACCTTAGGTTCGCTCGACGCACCCTTCCCTGCACCCACCCGCTTCCTCGAAGACTACTGTACACCCCCTGCATCGCCAGACGCTACCAGTTGACTGACAATGTGACTCACCGATGCATCTATCAACTTCTCAGCACAGTCAGTTGGTCCTCCTTGGGCCAGGCTGTCCATTCTCATGCTCCACTGCATGCGACTGATTGGCTTGAAGTACAGTCCCGCCAGTGCATCCCGCAGAAGAAAAAGAGGATAAGCACTGTAAATATCGAAGTACTATACTTTTGTGTGCTGCTACAGTGAGCGAAAAATGAACTTGTGCGAGCGCCCAAAACCAAGAACCCCAATCCAGACTATTGAAAATTTATTAGAAAAATAAAAGTCTAAATTCATCTGAAAATGTACATTAAAATCACAGCTAAAATTTCATGAAATTAATAGATTTGCTCGGAGCAGACGTTGGAGGAAAAAATTTAAACTCAGCAGCAACGAAATTACAAACAGTACAAGAAAAAAACTTTGACTTTACTAACGTTTCAGTACTTTGTAGCAACCCCTTTTGCATCAATCACCGCTAATATGCGCCTTGGAATGCTATGGTAGAGCTTCGAAATGTAGCTGCTATCAATTGTAGCCCATGCATCCTTAATGCCTGCCTTTAATTTTGCCACAGTGCCAAAACACTTTCTGCGCGCATAAACCCGACGAGCCAGCAGGCCCCAGATATTTTCAATAATATTCAGGTCTGGGGACTTTGATGACCACTTTAAAACCCTAACCCCGCACGTAGATTAAGGAACGCGTCTCCTATGACCTGTGAATGCTCTCGCCATCCTACTGAAAAGTCCATGTCGTAGTCTCTCCGAACTTTTTGGCCGCCCATTGTAAAAGTACAGATTTCAATGTCATACAGCATTTAGTAGAGTCTTGCTTACCTGAAATAAAAACTAGCGGTGAAGTTCCATAGAAGCCAATCGCGGCCCAAATCGTGACAAAACCTCCCCCATTTTGGCGAGTCTGAAAACGATGCGGCTCTTTCCAGCACATTACCAATCCATCTCGTCCATCGAGGTTATAGTTCTTTTCATCTGGAAAAACCACATGAATCCAAAAAAATCACCCTTAGAAATAAACCGACCTGACCGCTGTAGTCCTCTGTTTATGTGCTCGTCTTGACAGTCATCGCAGGGACCCGATTTACTCTACGCTAGCGGAAATTTGGCGAGCTTGATAGTAGCTGCTGCACACAGCGGGCGGTAATTGGTAGTTTTAGAGCCGCCTTGATCTGCGATGCACATGATTCACCCCTTGAAGCCATGCGGATTTTTTTGGCGACGGTCGAATTCTGAAATCTTCTTTGCATTTTGGGCGTTTCCGTTCTGCGACGGCTAGTGCACTTCATTAAAGAGTTCTCAATGGTTACCGTATTACGCACTAGAGTCTCTGCGATAGCCCTCACAGGGATTTGTTCCCTCCCCATCGCCACGATCTGCCCCTTGTCGAAGTCTGTAAGGTACTTCCTTTTCGGCATTTTTGGGCTGACCTTGTTCCGCAGTGATCTACTCTAGAGGCTACTACAAGTTTGGCCGTTACCAAAATAGGATTTAAAGTCTATATCTGTGTGCTTCCGCGGGAGTCGATGTTGGTTTTCCCAGGATTAGCTTATTGTATCATTTGCAATTTCGTTGTATTTACTAGGAGTTCTCTAGTTTTTTTTAGTGTGGTGCAAACAGGCGGTCTAGTTTGTTGCATACTGACTAACTATATCTTGAAATAATGCAGGGGAATATAATGGTGGTAGTTGTGCAGGAATTGAGTCATTTAATGGCACTGTACATGAAAAAATGACTCAACACAAGTTCATTTTTCGCACAATGTATTGCCAATGGTAGGGGCACTGGTTATGGGAGGTGAACAGTGGGGCACTGGTGAGAAGATTCCACCAGTGCCCGTATGGCCTTGGTAATGCCTCAATTTCCAAACCGGTGCCCCCAGTCAATAACGTAAAATCAAAGAAATATCCAAAATTTAAAATAACTGAATTCTATGAAGCATTTGCAAACGAGATATTTTCATTTCGTTGAAATTTAAACGCTTTCCATGGTTATACTCGCAAGGCCTTATCTTGACCCTAACCAATACCATTACCAACGGAAGCAAAATTCCCTAAAGCACCTCCACTACCTAAGGCACTTCAATTCCCTGAGGCACTTCAATTCCCTACGACAATGCCATTCCCTAAAGCACTGCCATTTCCCTCGCCAATAGCATTCCAAAAATCTAAATTCTCTCAATTTCAATTCATATAAAATGAGTCTTATCCAGAATAGCAAATCGTTTTCTATTTCGGGAGATCTTTCTACTCCTGTTCCCTGATGGTGCCCGTAAGCCTTCTATGCAAGGTGATACTGGTCTTAAACGCAGCTTTGAGGCTTAAAATGGGAATACAACCGGCCCTATCTTTACTTATGTTGAAATTGAAACTTCAAGTGGCCATTTTTCTAAAAAAAGAAAAATACGGATGTCTAATTTGTACGAGAATCGGAGCAATTGGAAGTGGCCCTACCAATGCCAAGTTCCACTTGGCATCTAAACACAAGACGTTAGATCTCAGCAAGTTATACAGCACTTAAAACCGTAATTCAATGTTGATTGGCCATAGGATACAGAGAGATTTCCCTAGAATGCCTCAAGCAAAAGAACCGAAAAACGGATCAGGACCTTCCACATGGCACATTTGAGACAACTAACATAACATAAATAGTTAACTACAAATTAAACTTCTTATGCGCTTTGGCCTCAACCAACCACACCAATAGAAAGCCGAGGGGATATTGGTTCGATGGATCCCAGCTTTGTTGGAATTCCCTGAGTAGAAATAGTTTGACGCTAACTATTGTGGTGTCTCCTCGAAACTCTGTCATTTGAATATACAGCTTATTCTGGGACACATTCTACCCTATCTACCACATCCTGCATCACCTCCAACACCAAAAGCACCGCAAATTGAAACGAACGAATCGGTCGGCAACGAGACCCCACTGTCCCACCACGCTCGCTTCGACTCCTACCGTGCCTACCAGATGACTGTCGAACTTCTGAAGCAACCTTTTCCCGATATATGCTGTTATATTCTTCAGCTCTCTTCCACGATGAACCATAAGCTCCCTTTTATCCCCTTCTATCTCCCTTTTCAGCCTCCGCCTCATCACATCCAACTTTCTTCTCTTCTGAGCTTGCCGGCGCACCCGCGAACCTTCCTCCTTCCTTCTCTTCAACTACTCTTGTATATTACTTTCTCTCACCACCTCCTTCTCGTGCTGTGCAATAACAGAAGCAAAAGTTACTTCTGCACACCTATGACACATGTAAAATGGGCCAAAACGAAAGTTGCCTGGGACGAAAGCCCATTTTCGGGCAACTCAAAATCACGGCGCATTTTGCCATTTTTCAAAGCACTTGGTATTCTGCCCTCTGATTGGCTGTTAGATACTCCTCCATACCCGTCATATCGCTACAAGTGGCGATATCTGAGCTGATCATTGTGGAGCATTCTGACACTTGGCATGTTATGGTTGGTTGATGGTTTGTCTCTCTTCTAGGCTCAAAGTACTCTATCCGGTGTGTCATACGTGTACTGACTGCTATGTGGCATACGTGTACTGTCTTCTCTCTGTCGAACGTGTACATTATTATAGGTGTCGTACGTGTACAAGTAAACAGAGGTTTTACGCACACGGCAGGAGCACTTGACGGATACAAAATTATGGGCCTCATATTCGAACTGGTTGCAGTACTAACGCTTGTTGTTTTACATCACACCACTATATTCGAGAAATGGTACAAGACAATGTTGTACACAGTCTGGCTTTCTTTAAACAGACATATTAGCTTCTTTAGCTTCATGGAAACATCATCTTTGTCATTCATAATTTCAATCGCTTCTTTGTAGGTTCGAGAGTCGGCGTGACGCTTAGGAATAGACCTCAAACGACTGCTCACACCAGCTGTGTTTATTCGCTCTAAACCTACTTCTGCTTTCATTCGCACATTGTCGGAAGGACTTTCAAATTTCGACGGGAATGCCCTGTTAAAGGGGAAACTCCCAGTAACATCGAATGATGACATGACTTGGGTGCTGGTGATAGATTTCTAGGCAAATATCGCGCATGCAAGGTTAAAGTTAGCCTTGGATGTGTCCACTTTCCCATGCCTTAAAAAATCATTCCGATTTGGTTGCAATGATTCTGTAAACTGCTTGTTTGGGTGCTGGTCTGCAGGATGCAGAAAATGAGACGTGTTTGCAGCGCTCACCATTTCAAGGCAAGACCTCTCCCTGCATTCCTCAATCGACTTGGAATTCTTGCGCGAAGCGTGAACATTGAGCAGGAGAGCATACAGGGTATTTCCGGGGAGTAAGTCCCTCACCGACTTGTCGACGTGTTTTATGAGCGCCGCCAGAATTGAACCTTCCATAGACCCGTGCTCTGAAGGTTTGATTACGGCTTCGTCAAACGGAAACCAATTTGGCTTTGTGAATTTTTCAATTATACCGTGGGGGGGGATCTAAAAATTCCCTCCACGTGTGCTCATCACTGTGCCGATAATCCCTTTCCGTCAATGATGTAAAAAGGCCGGGCTCTGAACCCTGCTGCTTAAATCGCGACCACAGCGGTGATGTGTTTGCTGCACCCATGAGTTTACTTCACAGTACGGAATCACGCGCCAATCGTTGAAGCTGAGATACCTTTGGTAAGCAGACAGGACCGAGTATGCATTTAAGAGATGTGTTTTTACTGCCCAAATATTAAGTAAAATCAAGAAAATTCAAGAACAACAGGACCGTAACTCTTGTATTCATGAACTGGCATCAAGTCTTGCAGACTTGATTATTGACAGAAGGCACAAAAACAACACTGATTGTCCCTTCGCAGAACATTTTGCGGATGCTGCATCTCTTCTGACACCTCAGTTCAAGAAAATGAAGCTCAAAGCCTTCCTTGGTGGTTACTATGCATATAACCTTACAGAAATTAATGCTGTTAAACTGATGGGTGCAATAGACAACGATTTTTCCGGTAAAGCAGATCTGGAAAAACAATCTCAAGTACCAAAGCTGCGGGATTATCTACCTCTTATGCAAAGGTTTTTCTTTATTTTTGGCTGACAATTCCACCGACAGTGTGAATTATGGCTATTTGAGCATTGAGTGGGAGTATCTTGTATATATGGCTATTGTAAAGGCACAAGGTGATACCTGTCCCCTTGAGTTTTAGAAAACATATTGCCAATCACTTCCACTGTAGGCACGGGTTGCGCGACTCGTATTAACTCCTACCACTCCTTCTTCGGTTTCTGAACGCATTTTCAGCGTTGCTGAAAGATTTAGATCTAAGAAAAGGTCACGCCTTTCTTCAGATATGTCGGAATAATTCGTCAAGGTAGGGCATTATCTGAAGAAATAGAATAGTTTGCCGACTGATGAGGTCATTTAAACAATTCATTTAGAAATGGGTATAATGTTGTGTATTGAAATATTGGTGTTACTACTTTTTCATTAAATGTTTGCTTGACTACTTCTGTGGTTTTTAGACAGCTTTACTTACGCCAAAAACCTGTTAAAATCGTATCATAGCGCCATTTTGTGCTTCCTGTGACTCGTCATGACATTACTTTTGCGGTTGGCAGACTGTCTAAGATCTGCGAAAAACCTCTTCAGTCGCATTGGCAGGCTGTCAAACGCGTCTATCATTACGTCAAAGGGACGATGGAGTATGGGATTCGGTATGGGCAGTCTCCAGTACTTGTCTCGAGACAGCTTTTCTTACGCCAAAAAACTGTCAAAATCGTATCATACCGCGTAATTTAAGTACGAAAAAGTTTGTTAAACATAAAGTACTCGTAAAAACAGATTTGATGATAACAATTACAAATAGCATAGAAATAAGATACAGGAATATGCTTTTTGTGCTATGGTATAAATAAAGGGTGGTTCGCGATTTATTAAAGCTACATAAATTTATCAACTAGGAGATTTATTGTTAGAGACCTCCATATCTAAATGAATATCTCCAGTTAAATGTATTTTTTGTGCTTATAAGGTGCTTCCTTACAAAAATGCCAAGAAAATAAAATATTTTTTTCTATAGCCCCCTACAGATCTTATCCACGTCCTTCGAGTTGCTAGATGTACTTGGATTTGTTGCGGAATACCCCTCAATGAAATGGACCGTTATTATGTCTCATGACAAAGTGGGAACCGAAGCATCCCGAAAACCAAACAACTGTACAGATTTGTCGAGAGCTCAACATAATTGATGGGTTTGGAATTAGTAAAGGGAACTCAGCGAGGAATTGAACCTTTAACCGATGCGGTGTAGTAGTCGCCGAAGAAGTCCCTTGAAACCACTACACCACACAAGTCACTTGTAATCATCTTTAAATCGTGTTTTAGAAAGGGCATACAAGCCTAGCTGACAGTGTAAGCTAAAATGTTTGAGGTTCGTCGCTGCCCAGCTTGGGAGTACGGGCTAAGATCGATGTTGCAATGGTAGAACATATGGTCGACAAGATTCATCGCCGACACAAGCCATATCTGTGGGCAATAGGTATTTACGCATTTAAACTTAGCATAGCTGAGCAGTTCGACAAATCGGATTCCCCACATCTCAAGAATATCATAAGAAATTATATTTCAATTATGTACTGTGCAAAGCTAGCTCAGGACGTAAGTGAGGCCTTTAAGTTTCCTGATATCATATCAGTTACTTGTTTGGGTGTGTTTACTAGATTTTCCTGATACAAACTGTACCGGCTGGTGTCCTAGGGGTAATGGAAAGGAATATAGTTCTATGAACTTTTATAAACCAATTGTGCTTTAGGAACTATAACCTACGGCCAAGATCTCCGCTGCGGCCCCAGCTCCGGGCCTCTCTTCGTAACTGCCGTCATCATAGAGTCTGAAGAACACTATCATTTGCCGCACCTGCCTTTTCCGTCAGTCCACGACGCACTGCACAGCCCTCTCTGCCTATCAGACTTCTTGGACCGCATCCCGGCCAATTTTATGCATAGCTTCGCTGTCTTGATCATTCGGCTCTTCCAGGCGGCCTCCCATGCATGCAATGCTGATACTGTTCAATCTGTGTTTTTTCGCATCCACATGCTTCCCACCGCAGTTATGCGACGCTCACTACGGGGGGAACCTGAGTGGTGTCCTTAGTCTATCAAAAGCCACGGTCTCCGTGAACACATCCGCCGAGCAACCGCCGGCGAGTGGGGCGATCTCTGTACAGAAACCATTCAAGCTCATCGGACCCGATATTTATCGTATGTCTATCACTGCTTTCCCCCATGGCCATAGGCGGGACCTAAAATTCCGTCGAGCAGCACATCTGGCTCAAGATGCACAATATGGACGCGCAATGGGAAAGTTGCACCAGTCTCGCATCGCGGACGTTCGGGAACCAACAGTTCAGGAGCATCTGCGTGCGCTGCACCCACCCCCCCGTTACCAGCCTCCACACTTAACGCGAAAGACCTTCCACTCCCGGAGGATATGACGGAGGCTGCAGTTTTTCGCGCTGTCCGCCGGCTTGATCAGAACTCCGCCTCAGGGCCTGATCGCATGTCCCTCGGCTCCTACACCTCCTAGCGAACACTAAGGTGACGCCGGAGGCAGGACTCACGGGAATCCCTGTGCTCACTTCCGTTGTACGGAGGCTAACTAATGGGGACCTCTATGACGCCTCAATAACTTCGCTAGGGCCCCTGGCGACCAGGGCGAACAAAGGGTACTGGTGACCAGAGAAAACTGGCGACAAGGGGCCCTGGAATTGCCTGCTAGTGCCATTTTACGCACTATAACCCAGAGGTAATATTATTTCCATGCACTTTAATTGTGTTCAAAATGTATTACCAGTGCCTACATTTTCATAAAAAATAGTGCTAGCCATCACTAGTAGGATGTGTTCCCCGCACATCATACCATCTCCAGACACATCCTGTTCCATATGTTAGGAACTTAAAAACGTAATATTCTCATTCGGTGGGATCTTATTTACAGCAGACAGCTAAAAATTTCGCCTTTTCCATAATTTATTAGTAAATAAATTTGCTTTTTGTCCCCCGGGCCGGTATGTGTCCCCCGCGTCAAAGGGGCGTTCTATAAGTTTTTGAAACGTGAAACATTGAAAAGTGGAAAATCAAATGCCAATAAGACAAGGCCGACTGGCCACGTTTAGTTCAGCTCGTTTCAGCATTTCAATGCATGACCGGAAAATCCCAGAATTCCCGGTCACGCCTTGCAATTGTGAAACGAGACAAATTCCAACACATTAAACATCGAATTCGCACCTCTCTAAACCCACACGAACTGCAAACCACCCAATACTATTTCGTGTTCTATTATTATAATCAATTTCAGGACATTTTCCCGAGTCCTTTGATTTACTTTCCACACACATATTCGCTATCTTATTTCTCCACACGTTTTGCACATCAAAAGATTAACCTCTTCTATTCCAAACAATTACACTATCAGTATCATCATTCTACGATAGACTCCTCGGCACTTCAACGAAGCACACTAACTCTGTCTCAGGCGAAACAGCAACAACATTTGGAGCGAATCAGTAATTTCTACTAAATTGACAATCACGCGACGGAAGACGCTATCGGTGAAGTATCAAAGGATAACGAAAATGGATCTGGATTAGAAGACAGTGAGATCCCTAACAATTTGACAAGGTTTTTCAGTAAAATCTTTGCGTTCGGTGGCCCCAGTCCTCAGTCAGATTAGCCAAATGCTGCAGTAGTACATTTTCAAGCAGTAAGCGGTACCGAAGTCGTTGTTAATGACAGTACTGTTGACCCAAGACGGGTTTTTCCATCAGAGTTGCAGTCCGCAAAGGATATGGTGCGAAAATCGGTGTTCAGTAGCAGTCTGTGCTGGAAGCGCTTAAAATGACGGGAGCGCGTAATGCTGGACTTCGAAATAAGCTCAATATTATTGCAGCCAAACTGACGCAATGCAGATTTTGTTTGCACGAACTGCTGTCGTTAGCCGATTTCAAGAGGTGTGGGAAGAATTGGAACCCCAGCTCTCCCAGAGTGCATCAAGCCGACTATCTTAAAAAAGATTAAGTTTTCGAATGTTAATGAAAGGGAGCAATTGTTTAAAGATACATGTCCGGTTTTTGAAAACGGAGATGTGAAAGTGTTCCATCTTCCCTTCTTTAATAGAGATGTCTCCATATCTGCCCGTTATTCGGATTTAGAGGCGACAGAGTAATTTAAGCTGTTACATATGTTGGAGGATCCACTTATGATTGCGGCAAGAACTCAACCAGTAAAATCTAGAACGAGGTAGGAGCTTTATATTACCTATGTTGATCCGTAGAAAGAACACACTGCGCCTCAATTTAGCGATACGTAATTTCCTCCAGAACGGACTGGCACATTAAGCGGGGGATTGACAGCAAATGACATTGAGGTATTGGATGCCAAGTTGATTGTAAGTCACAGAGACGGAGGAATTCTAAAGCGAAAGTTAGTAGAGTTCAAAAGCCTCTAGGGCACTTGCATTTTTTGGTTTGAAACCAGTGCTAATGGTGACAGTGAGTCGTTTGTCAACTAAAGTGCTGGAAAATAATATATTATATACGCGCATTGTTTTCTCAAACGACACCCCCTTCTTGCTCCGTTGGCGACGAGTTCATTGCAGAGCGATGCGCAACGAGAAGTACTTGATGACGGGGTGGCCCTACCCAGGATGTGAGAACGCCCAATAGAAGGCAAAAAGTGGGAACATGAAATAAGTATTGTTGCAATAGATGATTTATGCTCAGCACCAACACCAATGAACTCTGACTTTTCACGACAAACAGAAGAAGCCAGGAGAGATAAAGCTCGGTTTCAAGCCGCCAATGCGAAGGAGAAATCATTGCAGTCTTTAACGCCCGCAATCAAACAAGCAAAAGACATGCTTTCGATGGCAGACGATTACAACGAGAGGCAGACCTACAATGAAATTTTCAACAGTTTATACAAATGTGTAAGAAACGCAGCATCTTGACATATCACAAAAGTTCATCTTCTCTGCAATGATCTAATAAAGACGAGATCACTCAGCCTTTGCACATTGTTGTCTCTTAAAGATGAGTCTTCCCTGGAACGATTTCTATTTCGGTCAAAGTCCAATTCCATGCGTGAAATATTTTGTAATTAAACAACTTGTCGGTCTTGTCCTGGATTTTTTTCTCCTGTATTTTAAATTAGCAGGCTTTCATTTATATAGTTGTCGATAATGAAGTTATGAAACTTTCATGCAACTAGCACTCTCGACGTATCTTTTGCCAAACCAAAACGCAGAGGCGACTAAAATATACCAAAAGTATTAACTAAAATGCACAAAAGCATGTTCCAATTCAATGAAAAAGATTATAGATAGTAATTGAACTAATCTTGTGGCAGCGATAACTGTCTGCCACTGTAAGGTGTTAAAATATACTCTCCAATTTGATAAGCGTCGCCTGCGGCAACAATGGCCTAATCTGGGAGACGATACGAAATCAGGAGATCATGTAGTTTTATAGATCTGAAACCAGTAAAATCATGTGTCGATCCAGCATGCCTTGATGCAAACAAGAACTTGTAGTTAGCCACAACTACTGCTTGGATTCAAATCGCAAAACCCATTTTCTGTTATAAAAATGTCTAGGGTCGGGTGCGTCCGGCAATTTCGGTTGCTGAATTTCAAATGCGATACTGTATAAAGCAGCGATAACTCCAAACATCTGGGACCTCCGTTCTTTACGGAACTGATTTGCTTCATTCCTACAGTCGTTTTCAGATTGGGGGAACGATATAGCATTTAGCTTTTCGTTCAGTGCTGAATACTTTTTGGTTAAACACAGCGTAATTTGTTACTGTTCCTATGATTTTCTGCATACCAACGTCAAGGTAGCTAGCTACGGCTAATATCCTGAGAGTAACGAAAAGCATTACATTACATTAAATTTGTTGCTGGTAAGGTTCCGGCCTTGTCGGTTTCTCTGATTTTTTCTCACCAGCATCGGAGAGATGAGACTATGTAATAACTCTAATTGGTGCTTTTCATAAGGTAGAATCGCTTGAAATTGCTCTCTCCGATGGAAGGAACATGACTCTTAAAATCAAACTTTTCTCGAGGTCCCACACGTCGATAACTTCTTCCGTTTATTTTGTCGATGGAGGTATATGTAATAATGGAAAAGGTCAGAACAGCACCTTCAGAAAGAACTCTCTGCTAAACTCTTTTCTTTCACAATCCCAACCTGTCAATCCGGATTCTGCATGCGATGTCTCGCCTGACATTGGTATTTAGGAGCTGGACAATAATTGTCGTCTACGTCATGATGAGTTATCTTGTTTCGTGATTCTGGGGATAATGCCAGAGAGATTAGGGATTTTAGGGGTTTTGTACCCCATGTCCACTCCACCCTTTCTACTCTTTCATTTTTTGTTTTTTCGAAAGAGGTATGGAATGGATTTCTGTGTTTAAACATTGAAAAGTCGTATGATTGTTATTTCCTACCAGATTGTCTAATTATATTGCCACCTAATCACTCCCCAATATCACGTAAATTACATAGGCACTGCCGACGCACCAGGGCGACTATATGGGCCGTCTGTTGGGTACTTAAGTAACACACAGTAAACTACTTCTTCCGTTTTTCCGGCAGTCCGACATTGATAGAGCACAGGGCCATGGAATCATCGACTACAAGCAAGCCTATCAGATACAAGCCGTCAGGGATATATTCGACCTTATTGCTGCTGTTCCGCCGATGGCAGTCGTCTCTTGGCCGATAGATTCATTCAATATGGTTATTGATTGTACTCGTGATCTTAAGAATAAGTAATATTTAGCAGCATTCGTTTCTCGATTTCATGGCTTGGCTTCCGAAAACTTACCGAAATCCGACGCCTCCACCTTTTCGCAAGTAGGAGAAGTTATGGCCATTACGTTACTCAACAATGTCAAACTTCCCGAGACGACTCTGACTAATGCCACAATGCAACTCATCGCCCGTGGTGAGAGCCGTGCGAAAAGCGAAGCGCTGAAGTCAACAACCGTCGTCAACGTCAAGCGTTTGCAAGGAGTGGAGAAGGGCATGGAATTGTTACAGGACATGGACGGTCAAATTAATGTTTGTCGTTGCAAAGATAAGGCTTAAAAGTTTCTTCTCGGATTTCTCCTGTTCAGGGGCAAGGTAAAATAGCTGGCTGAATCGTTGTGCTTTGGGCTCAAGGGCCTTTCATCCGATCCGGGAAGTGAAGCAGAGTTGAAGGATCCTGTTGAAGCAGTAAAAAAACTCCAAGTATATACCCTGAAAGCTCAATATACGTGATGCAGTCGATTTTTGGAGCAATTAATCAGTTGCGACAGCTCCATCCCCTTCTATGGATGAGAAGAAAGTCGAAACGCTTGTGTCTCGAAATGCTCAGAAGGCTCTTCTCGCAGTAAATCAACAGATGTCCGATTGTCAAGGTTTATATGAGGAGGACTCCAGAAATCGTAAGGGAAAATTGAGGAACAGGCGTAAGCGCAATTTTGTCTCTCGCAAGAACTATTTCGAGAAGCTTTTTTGCGTTGACTGTGGAGATAAGAATCACATTCGGGAAGGTAAGAGCTGCAAGGAAATGAGTTTTCTCACTAAGAAACGTCGCCGTGATCGCAACTTTTCCAAGGCTTATGGTCAGGAGAACACATCTTCTTCGTTCTTTTCAACAAGGCTCTTCGAAGCGCAAAAACAATTAAGTTTGGTTGCTAGGCGCGGAGCACATTCTAAAATCGTGCCAGGACGGGAGGACCCTCATCCAATTCTAGATTTTGATTGCCCTCGCACTGTGGGCGGTAAAAATTCTTTTGCTGAGTTGTGTTTCGCACTAGAAATTGAATTTGTTCTTCATACCATGGATTACGATCCGTTTTTTCATGAATAAGGCCCGCACTTGTAGCGGACCTGAAGTCAATGGTGGAGTTTAGGACCTTTCTGTTACAGACTTGGATGAAAATGAGGTTAAGATTCCATTTTACATGACTGATGAAGATGGTTTCCTTTTACTTGGCAACGAAATCCTTCATCCATCAATCCAGAGTGGTCCGGAGAGTCTTCTTGTCTTCCCTTTGGGTGTTCTGGACCTTTCTAAGAATGAAAATGTTCTACTGATCTACTCAGAGTCAGTGTTTCAGTCTGTGACCGACGCAAGAAGGACCTATTTGCTGGTCGTTCCCTCAAATATTTCGTCTATCTCTTCATTTTCTCTCCATATATCGTTCACTCTTCTCTTGAAAATGTGGTAACAAGCTGGCTAACAGAATCCGAATGTCCATCGGCAAGATTGCCAAGCGATTCGCGATCAAGCCACATGGCTATACTCACTTGCCGACAGGAGACTTGGCAGAGATTTGCAAGCGACCTAGCATCTTGACATCTGTTCTCAATCAAGCGTTAAAGTCAGCGTCGGAGAGGCTCAAAACCTGCAAGAAGACCGGACATCCTCAACGCATGAGAAAAGTTTCGCTGTATCGAGTCCTTGAACAATTCAATGAGCATGCACGGCTCTAATTTCTCTTCATCGCTGAATTGAAGAATGCTTCGATACTTCATGTTGTTGCTGTCTCTTCTGCATTATCAATCACCGTTGTGGTCAATTCGAGGAGCATGAAAAATGCTCGAGCCTTCGTAGTCGCGTAGTGCAATGTTCATGGTCCGCCCGCTCGTGTATAAAGTGACCTCGAGTTCGGAAGTAAAGGTCTCGCGGAAGCTCACAATCATATGGGAATCCAATTCAGCCCAGTGCCCGCTCGTCATCACAATAAGATTGGAGTTGTCAAGAGAAAGAGCTCCGTCATAAGGCATGTTAAGAAGTTGCTCGCAGATTCTGATTATTATACTGTGAAGAGGAGCGCGCAGGCTGGCCATGATGAGGTTCTTTCGCGTGGTACGTTCCTAGGAAATTTACTTCTTGGTAACATGAAGATGAGCTCTTTCGACATGATCAAGGGCTACATTCCAGCATTAGTCGGACTAACTCCGTATCCCTTGGCGGAGTAGATAGCCATTAGTCATCAAGAGCAGGTCGCGAAGAGAGCTTTGATCTGCATGTATGAAGCCTCCAGTCCTCGTGTCCTCAAAGAAGACGACTTATTGCGGAATACCGCCGCATACTACTTAAAGCGAGGATAGAAGTTTGGTAAATGGCTACAAGGTTTCTTGAGGTCATCGAAACCTCATATAGTGCTATTTTAATCGATCCTTCAGTTCCGCGGTGCACCAATTCGTGCAACGTACGAAGATGTTCAATAGGCTCCGGAATCAAGTCTGCGCAAGGATTTAGGTGAGCTTCTTTTCGTATTCTCCAGGACATATTACGTTCTCGATCTCAACAGGGAGCAAATTGATGTGTCCCACCTGTGCGGAAACCATCCAGAGCTAAAGATCCGGATTATTCACCTCAGAGCACTGAAGTCTATCTTGCGTTACAGATTCCTGTTATTCAACCTCCAGGACGTCCAGAGGATCGGGAAATGCAGCTATCTGAAGTTGCAGAAGTTACCGAAATGTTTGAGGACGAATATGCATTACTTGTCCAATATGAACGTCATGGCGCATTGCGTACAAGTATCATAAGTTGCAGATGCCACTGATGGATGTGATCAACTCTATTACATAAACCAATTTATCGTTTGTTGGAAAGTAGTTGAAAGGATCTGTGTTTTTAATTCAGTCCTCTGACCCTCCGGATAGGCCCGAGGAAACCGATGAGACGAAGGTAGTATCGCTACCTAAGCTTCCCGCAAAACTCGAATCATATGAACAAAATGTTCTTCAAGAAATCAAACGCGTTGTCGGTGATGAATCAGTCTCAGAGTTTCAGCTTCAACTAGCTCCTCAATTGGTTCTTTTCAAATCTATTGCGAAGGAAAAGGCCGACTGCGACGGCGCCTATGAAGAAGTATACCTTCGATCGCTGCCGAAGAATGCCAACATCATGTATGTATTTTAGGTCAAGAATGATAGCTCCGTTGACAAGCTCAAGCGCAAATGTTGATTAGTATCACCTGAAAATAGATACAAGGCCAAAAATTCTCTCGAAACGACTGTACAACCGCTCAATTCCCGATCATTCGTCTTCTTCTCTCCATGGCGTCTCTACCCTGCATGTGTATTGCCACCATCGATATCAAAAGCGCATATCTACAGAGTGTAACCTTCGACCGCGGTATATACGTTTCGGCCACCCGAAAGATAGGCATCCAGCTCTTGATTTGTTTGGAAGATGTTGAAACCTGCCTACGGTCTAGTTAAATCCGGGCTCCTTTGGGAATTGCATTACCTGGTGAGGGGTTCATACAGGTTCCTTGGCTCTCTCAATTTCTCATCAGAATAAGGGATTACGGGCGAATAAAAGTCGTTATCGTGAAGGTTTCTGATGATCCGCTTATCGTCGGATCACTTTCAGACAATCAGCAGTTCCATGAAGCCATCGCCCGTCACTTTACTATTCGCTGTTTTCTGACAGATCGCGAATTCATTTTCAATCGTCTCACCATTCATCAGTTGGAAAGCTGCTCCATCTTCGTCAATATGAAGGGGTATCAGGATAAGATCAATCCTTTGGACTTGCCAAAAGAGCGCTGTAAGCAGATGGATTGCGAGTGCCAGGAAGGAGCTCACAGATTATCTCTCACTCGCTGGATCATTCAACTTCCCAGGGCATGGAGTTCTTTCCTTAGCAAAATTCGCTGCCAGCTATCTTCAGCAATCCGTCCGCCTTCTCAACGTTCTCAACTTCTTAATGGCGAATAACGTCCTGCGCGAAATCAAGGCCCTGGATCCAGTGATCTCGTTCATCTTTCCATCATTTCTCCACTCTACATTACCAACATACTTGTGTTTCTCAGATGCTATTCAAGGTTCATCTGCATATGGGAAGACAGTATACCTATCCGGTGTGTTCCTGCCTGCTTGGGTTGAGTGTGTCTACCACGTCCTTGACTGGGTGAGCAACAAAAAATCTAGAGTGGCCTTCTCTTCTATCAGCGAAGAGATCCTCGCTGCGGCCACCGCTTATGATCGCTGTTCACTTTTCGCTGAGCGTCTTCAAGTCGTCCATGTATCCCCCAAGTCTCTCTAATGTGTTCCGAATGTTGACTATTTTGGGCTTCATTCAACTCTTACTACCCTACATGAAGTTTCGGACTATCTGCTCCGTCCAACAGTCGCAAAGATTCGAGATTTAGTCGAATTTGGGTAGATACTTGTTGTCCAGTGGGTCTCAGGGCGTCTCAACTATGCCAATACGCCGATAAAGAGGAACCTGCATATGTTCCGTTGCCTTAATGAAGTGATGAAGTCAGGGGTTGTCGACCCCGCAATATTCGATAGCGCGAAGCGTCGCATTCATGATCAGTGTACTTCACGGTAAATAAGAAGACCAAACGTTCGGACGCGTTTATTGCCAAATGTTTATTTTGAACTCAGGCTAGACGAGCTAGCTCTCTTAGTCTAGACGAGCTAGCTTTCTTTTCCTCTGCCTCGCACTCTGCGCCGTTCTATTGGCTTGGCTCCGCTTATGTTTGTGCTTATCTTTCTTGTTTCTTACTGCTTGGAAGAAGAGCTCACAAGACCAGTAAAGACTGAAAAATTGAATCCATCGCCAACGCAGCCTCGGAGACGCGAGCGTCAAGTTTCATTGCTCACTCCTCGGCAGGTTCAAACAAAAATCCCCTTTTGCAATCGATGCTAGAAACATGCTCTAGGTCCTCACCATTGCGGTCCTTGCCTATCACTTGGACCGTATAGTACCCTTCTTTCTGCTCCAGCAACCACTTAACTCTGTCCTTTGATGCTGTGTAAACTTGAAGCAAAAAGGGCGTTCCAAGGTGCTGTTCAATCCACTTAGCACAACAACCAAGGGAAGATAAGAGACTGGATCTTTTTCCAACAGATGTTTCGCTAGTTGCTCATTATCCTTCACCCTCATCAAGGTTGCTAATGATGGTCTCGTACATTCTCAACTCTTGTATCGGCAAGACACTTGCACTTCTTTGACAACTAAGTCCAGTGATGAGCTCGAAATAACACCGCTGCCAGGCCCAGTAACTTCGTGGAAAGACTCTGGATTCTGGATACAATCACTGTATACAATGTCGATCAAATCAATTGCTGAGCTCTCTTTCAATGTAAGCCTCAATTTTCCACCATCATTTTCATATTCTACATCAGATCTTTTTGGACTTCCACAGTATTTGTGGTTTAGGTCAGTCAACCTGACCCTTGTGACGTCTATGGTGTGGAATGGTATCTGTCAAAAGTCCCTTTTGTTTCCCTTCGCCACTCCGAAGGCGTAAAAGCAGTCTTCCATCCATCCATGCCTGTCATCCGATGTGTACGATACTCGCTTTATTGGTAACGCGAGTTGTCCACTATGGCGTTCGCCTCTTGGGCATCCATATCATCTAGTAATTCGAGTCCTATCAAATCTTCGTTCTTATAGTTCAAGTAACAATCCTACTGTACTGCTACCGACAGAGCAGTTTTTGGAGATCATTTTATGATCCAAATGTTTTTGTACAGGGCATCGCACTGCTACCAGCAGTTACTGTACTGTACAGGAAAGGCAAATTTTTATTGTTGACCGCAATTGGTCTCGAACTGTCTGCTCAACCGAAAGGGCATGAAGGCGTGTAGTCCGGACCTATCGGCCCTAAAATTGGGCCTGATATTTTCGCAAGCGCAAGCCACCCATTGGACCAAGTGGCGACTGGCTCATCTTTAACTTGTATATTTATTTCTTGGCTGACATTAACTTTACTTTCCGCGCCGCGGTCGGTCGTCTTAACTTAGCTAGCTGGCAGTATTTATACCCACCTGGCCACTAGGGCCCCTGATTAAACAACTACCCCGGTTATGGCACTGAAATTGACTCCCAATTTGCGCCTTTGCAGAAATCCCAACTTGCGCCGTTGCAGAAACCATACCAATAGCAACTTTGGCTTTAGACACGTTTATCCGTACGGATCCCCCTTTTGTTTCCCCCTCTCTATCCAATATTGTAATGCCCCTTTTTTGTTTGTTTGTGACATTTACTCACACTGGGCGCCACGGACTCCGGCGTTTATATAAAAATAGGAACTTCAAGGTTTTCGTTGGTGAAAACATCTTTATCTCCAAAGGATACATTCAGCACTGCTGACACACTACTACATCTTTTTTTTCCAGTATTACAACACTGGTTTCTACGGTCCTTTGGAATCGATTCTGATCAAGGTTCTAGAATTCCGCGGATCACGGTCCGGCCTTAGAACCCAGAAGACGAGTATATGGTTCAGCCGTTCAAGGAATTAACCCAGCTCTTCCAGCCCTACTTCTTGCCGGCAGCTAGCTGTGCTACTGCATCGCATGGTGCTTAAAGAGAAAGAGAGAAAGCGAACCCCCTGTGAGTCTTGGTGTTTGTGTATTATTATTCTCACTGTCTGACGGGGTTCCGTTCCTACATGAGAAGAGCTGCGCACTGCGCATTGCACTACAGTTCTTGAAAATTTTTTCGGGTCTCTCACCCATCCACTTGTTCATCGCGGTCGCAGCATAGTTACTCACCTTTATATGTTGGCTGAACTGTTCTTCGTATACACATATTTCCTCTCTTCTGTGCGTTATGATGAACTTACCGTCGCAATGCAAGGCTTGAAGAAGTTAACGCTTAGTTCCCTCGATGACTACGTCGATGCTCCTATAGAGCCTTATCGATTTCCCCTTTTTGCAGCCTGGTAGGGGTACCAGGCCCGAAAGCGTCATTTCTTGGCGCCGAACAGAACAGGACTTACAGTCAGGGTTAATTGGTAGATTTGGAAGGGTATTTTGTGATATCGTCGGGTTCGAGGACACTTTTCGTGTTGATGTGTGTCTGGATATTGTGGGAACTCGTGGTGGAAGTCTTTAAGTACCGATTTGTGATCGTTTTGGTCCGCTCGGCGTTAACCGGTCGGGAAGCCTTCCCAGTCTTGCAGACCCCCGCCAGGTTCTTTGTTTTAAATTTGACCAGGAACATGTTAGCGGCAATGGGGTTTGTGTGATTTACTCCCGGATTTACGATTCGATTACCGCCAAATCACTCCCAAAATCATGGAAATTACGGCGGCACCGCCGACGCACCCAGACGACTACAAGGGGTCGTCTATTTGGTACTTATACAGCACATCTTAACCTACCTGTAGCTACCGAGAGGCAAAAAAGAGAAAAGAATCTCAACCATCCTCACAGAGTCTTTGTTTCTTTTCTCCGGTACCACGCATGATCGATTACTCCCCTCTGCGTGCGTGCTGCAGCCTGATTTTTTATCTTGTCTACTCCGTCTCTTCATTTTCTACCGCTGTCGCGCCCACCGCAATGATAATCAATTTCAATTTTTCAATGTTTCACGTTTCACGTTTCAAAAACTTATAGAACGCCACTAAGATGCTAGAATCACAGGGGCATTCTTATTTTACTGTTGATGAGTGTCAAAAACTGCATAGTCACTACGGTACAGTACTGTAACACTGTCGCAGTGATTTATGGGACATAATAAAAGTTGCGATTACTGTGTAAAGCCAGATTTTAATTCAAAAATCGCACGTATCCCGCCATCTCCTTCCTCATTCTACCTGGTCGGCCCTATTCCCAAGCTCTATGTCTCACTTCCTACAACTCCAGTACCCTTGAACTTCGTAACGGATCTCTTCGAGAGTCTCCTTGCCCGAGGAACTAAACTTTTGCTTCCGACAGCCTGCCATATCGAAGCGACCGCAAATCTACCGTACCACACCGATTCTTACCGACATATCTACTCTGAGCATTATATACTTCAAGCCCTCTAATGAATCGCAGCTCAGTGTGGCCTTAAGGCAATTATTCCAGCAAAATAAGCGACTGACTCCGGTGCATCGGTTCGGAGTGCTCTGATAATTGCAACCGAAGGAACTTCAAGAAAGCTTTCTAAAATCTATTCACATCGTGTTCTACCAGGCTAAACGCCAGTCATTGCAAAGTCAAGGCCCAGCTTTTACCTGAAGACTAACTCCTCTACCACAGGAACTGCGTTTAGCAGCGCCGAGGAACAAAGTTTAATCCGCATGGTTGAAAAAGTATTGATCAAGCGGCCGTAATTAGAGCCAACAGATCTGATGAATATTGCAAGGGATATGATGGACGTCATCATGGCGAGAACGCCGCTCAAAATCTTAGCGCGAACGACGTTTACAAGGTTCTGAGTGTCCAATTTCGCCTCCTGACACCAAACTAGAATACCGAATCTGATCGCCCGACCGGTGGATGACGAAAGCAGTCGTGCTTTCAATTTCGACAACGTAGCCAGCAATTTGCCTAAGTACAAGAACTTTATTGCAAGTACAATATTACGAAGCCATGGTAAGTGTTTAATCTAGATGAGACCGGTTTTAGGCCTGATAGGGACCTTAATGGGCGGGTGCACCATCGTGTTATAGATTCACGGAAGTGTAAGGCGCCATGGGCAAAGGTCTCCTTTAGATACCGCCACCGAATTAGTTTACTCGCCTGTATTAACGGGAACCGCGAAGACCTTTTACCCGCTACGGTATTTAAGGGTATGCGAGGGCCAATTATTACTAAAAATGGATGTCCTGAACGTGTGAGGAAGCTTATGCCCGAAGGATGGAAGGCTTACTGGAGAAGATATTTTGAAAATGTTGGCACAGAAATCTTCGCAACAGGGGCAAAGAAGTTTGTATCTATTATTCGGAACAATTATGGGCCCATTCACTACATTATTCTATTCCTTGACGCTTGCCATTCGCATATGAACCCTGAAACAATTTCTTTATTCAAGGAAAAAAGATTATATTTGCAGCCTTACGTGTGAACACTAGTGACAAGCTTCGACCCCTGGATGTTTCCTTTTTTGGTCCACAAAGCAATATGCAAATAGTGCTGTTCTTGATCTGGCGCTTGAAGCGAAGCGGATGCACCAAAAAACACCAGGCTTAGTGGAGAAGATGTATAGGAAGCTACTATAAGGCTTATAAGTCTTCATTGACAATTTACAATATCAAAGGCGGTTTGGCAAGAACCGGGTGACCCTGATCATCGCCGCCCCAACAGGCCGTCGAGGAATTCGAAAATCGAGAGTTTAAGAAGAACTAGTTCCGTTTGGTGAACTCAAATCGAAGTGAGAATTCCTGATGCTACAAAACAAAAGGTTTGGGCTTCCAGAACCTACGATTTGAGCTGGCTAGGTTTACTCCAGAGCAGGAATTGAGCTAGCCGACAATGAAGTTTTGGAACTTTTGTAAACTTTGGAGTCAGACTGGAAGGAGAAGGATCTAGAGAAGGAGAGAGATTCAAATATTCGCCGGGATGAGGAGGAGACAAGGAAGGAGAAGAAAAGGGATTGATTTGAAAAGATACAATTAGCGAAAGCGGTTGATGGGCATTAGAGCCATGGAGTTCCGCTCTCCGTTAATCGCACGTTGAAGGAAAGGCCCCTTCACGCAAAGAAGTTGTTGATAGATAGCAGGCTAGCTAAATTGTTAGTAAGTGGAACATAGTATCGGAGAGGAATTATTTCGATAAAAGGGAAACGCGCTTTAATGGATACAAACTAGCCCCCCAACCGTGGTTGAAAAAGTCGACCGCCCTCGTGGACTCTGAGAGCGGGGTAGGAACAGCTGTTGTTCACACAGATTCATGCGGTGCGAACAACTCAGCTCTTTAAGACTACGGACGCGCCAACTTCTCCGACAGGAACAACCCCTGGGGTAAAACGAGTGGAGTATCGCTCTGTGTTGTATTTCACTTCACAGACCTTACAGCTTTATACAAATTCACTGCATCTACTGTACTGTAGATTCAAATCATTGGTATTCTTGCAGCCAGGGCTACTAGGCACTTTGATGTCATTACACTTTCCTTACAGTTCTGAACACAGCGTTTGACCCCATTGGTACACTTGGAATAGTTACGGGCGAGCTACACACTGGGATATTATATCATTGCTTTACCAATCAAAAGCCGCCCTGCTATCCCATGCCATCTGCACCAATGTACTTCTTACATCTTGTCAGAGTATGTCACTCTTGCCGACTACAATTCTGAAAGCGCTACTTACGATACCGTCAGGGCTGTTTTACGGGAATACCTTTGAACTCGCTGCTGTTAGACTTCATTTTCCTTTAGTTCGTAGCTATCTTCAGTTCTATATAAACCCTGGTTTGGAGCGGCCGGCTTTACCCAGAAAGCCTCAACCAAAGTTTTAACCACAGTTCTACCTTGATCTGCTCGTTTGCGCTTAACATCGCACATCGTGGTAGCATCGCAAGTAAGTTGTGCCTTACTGTGCGTTTTTCAAATCCGCCAGTTGGGATAAAATCTCTACTAGATTTATCTCAGCTGCCCGATTGCAAACAGAGACTAACATTGTGTTTTTCACTCTGACCCTTACCCGGTAACCCACAGTGTCGTACAACAGAAAGTCAAAGGGCCGCCCTCCGTCGCCGTCAGAGTACGACTCAGAAGACCTCGCCGACTTTCGTTCCCCGCCCACGTCACCAATAGTACCGATTGGCGAGGAAGAAGATCCCAAGACGCTGCCTCGTCCGTAGACTCCAAGAACCCCGATCGCCTTCCTCAGCCCCGAGGAGCCCAAGACACCGACGCCGACTTGCCAAGATCCTGTCTTACCACGAGCACTGTCAGTGGCATCTCCCTTGTTACAGTCGAAGAGCCTCGCACCCCTTTTCGCTCGTTCACCCTACCCTCCTCGACTGGTCTTCGATCTTTACCCCCAGTTCCGAGGAATCCGTCGCGTCCGACCGTCTCGAACCCGTCAAGGCCACCGACAAGTTCAAGGGCTCCTCCGAGAAGGCTTCAAGTGCTGCCGGACGCCGCCTCGGTGTCGATCCAAAGGGTGGTAAACCATCGAATCCGCAAGGCTAGGCCCTCGAAAAGGCCGCGAATGAACAAAAATCCGAGGTCCTCTCCGTTTCATTGTCGTCATTGTCAAGTCACTTGCTCCGGTGGCGTCCAGTACTTCGAGCACCTCCGTTCCCGTCGTCACATCCGCCGTACAAGCAAGAAGGAGTACAAGTGCAAGGACTGCCAAATTGAGTTGTTCAGTGAACAAGATCTTGTCCGCCATCAGAACGGGGCTCAGCATCGACTCACAGTCAGGGTCACAATTAGTATCTTTATTTTCCATTAAAATTGCTTGTTTTTGAGTAACAAAACGGAAAATAGAGCAATAAGTTCATTTCTCAATCGACTTCGTGTGTGTGTTGTGTTCACCCTTCCGCTGTGATTGCAAGCTTTCCTCTGCTGCCCCAGATCTCTGTAGTAGGACTTACAATCGTTAGTCCGTATCGCCATCAGGACCTAGACAGGACAATCACAGCAAAGCAAGAATCGGAAGAAGGGCTACTATGACACACTCGACGTGACTGACGTCAACCCTTACGTCAGAGAAGGAACTTTTTGTAAGTGCTCCTGGCGGATTTGAACCCGCGACCACTTCATCAGGAGCTGCTTACACTTAACCACTGGGTCACCAGGACCGAAATTTGAAGGTGCAAGGAGAGCCAATCAGGTTATAAATCACAATTTTTTCAAAAACCATCCCACGGCAGCTACGAAGGTCCACACTACACACTGACAGACCATGCTCCGCCGTCACCTCGGACTGCCAATGTATGATGACTCCATGGCCCTCAACTGCCACCACTGTGACCACCCCTTGGACACCCTCGGGGATCACGCCGCCGACCTCTGCTGCCCTGGTTTCGGCCGTCGTCACCGCCACAACTCGCTATGTAATGCGATTGCGACGCACGTTACGCGCGCCGCGGGTATGGATACTCGGCAAGAGGTTCCGTTCCTCGTCCCGGGCACTGAGCTCCGCCCCGCCGACATCCTTCTACAACCACCACCAACCCCGGAAGGCACAACGTTGCGCCCCATTGCCTGTGAAATCACCGTCGTTTCACCGTTCAAGGCCGCAGTTCGCACCAAGGCGACCCAGGTTGCCGGAGCCGCTGCTGAACTGGCGGCCCGCGGCAAGGTTACAACCCTGGAACGCAACATCGCCCGACGACTCCCCGCTCCATCGACTGGCCCATCTTCTGCGCCTTACACGCCGAACTTCACGTTTCGACCTCTGGCGTTTGATTCCCTAGGTGCCCCTTCCCCTGGAACTATTGCATTTATTGAGGAGTTAGCTCCGCGGATCGCGTCCAAGTGTCACTCGACAGTTGGCATTGTCCGCCGCCGTATCTACCAGCAACTGAGTTGCACCCTGTGGTCCTCCATCGCTGAAGCTATCCTGTCGCGAGCACCGATGCGCACGGACGACGAAGTACATCCGGTTAGATCTTAACCGTATAGTTAGGACGTGCGCAGTCCATAGTAGATACTGAACGCATTAAACTTCTCTCTTCTCCCCTCTTGGCATTTTGAAAAACAAACTTGCTGGAGGCTTCGCCACGTGAGTAGTTAGTCCAAGAACCATCTAGGAGAATCTCTGTTACTTCAAGTGTTACATATATCGTGTACACGTATCGCCACGTGTACACGTATAAAGTCGGAAACTTCTCTCAGATACCAGGACAAACACAGTTACTGCCTTTGTGAACCCAATCCCTATGGATCAGCCGCAAGTCACCCTAGAGTCCCTTACGCAAATGGTGCTTCAGTTGCAGCAGAATCTTGAGCACGCCAATAACCAAATTGCGGCACACAGATCAGAGCTTTCTATTGCAGCGCAAAAGGTATCCTCCCTAGAATCTGAACTCGTAAACGCCCGAAACCAGGCCAGTTCGTCAAGTAATGCCCTAGTGGACAGTCAGGCTGGCCCAAAGAAAAACTAGCCAACTACATTCACTGGGAAAGGATCAATTGCCAGCTGGTGCGTTCAAATGGACAACTACCTCGGGGAAATGATGGCAAAGGACCCCTACACATAGCACTCAGCTACTTGGCTGGAAATGCCCATGAATGGTGGATGGTCCACTCCAAGACAGAACAAGGGAAAGGAATAAATTCCTGGCAGACCTTGAAGGTTGCTTTGATCCAGCGTTTTGAAACGCTGAACAAAGAGAAGATCGCTCGAGACAAACTCGCCCGCTGGAAACAAGTCAAAGATGTTCCTACCTTCAACGAAGACTTCAACAAAATTATACTCGACATCCCCGATATTGGAGTTAAAGACCAGATAGATCGTTACTCTTGCGGTTTGAAGCCCTATATCTGGAAGGGTTGTGCACCAAAGAATACGTCAAGCTCTCAGATCTAATGAGAGATGCTGATCGAGTAGAGTAGGCCTATCGGCGTTCCGGACCCGGTAACCTACCAAAGTCTTCTGGAGGAAGGAATGGAAATGGAAGCTCTTTTGCTGGAACCAGCAGTCCTGTACTAATGGAAATTGGGAACGTAGAAGTGGTACCGGGGCTGAAAAGAAACACTCCCAATTTACAGAAGCTTGACAAAGAAGAACGTGAAAGATGTATGCGCGAAGGTGTCTGTCTCAGGTGCAGAGAGAAAGGACACATGGCCAAGAACTGCCCAAAAGCCCGGAGGAACTGATTGAAGGTCCCCAGTCAGTTCCAGTCATTGAAGAACCATTAAAGACCCTTTTGGTAGACATAGAAACTCGAGAGTAATCATTGAATCAAGCAAAAAGGTCCATTGTGTCCACCATCAGACGAATGCAACGTTCATTGAAACATTCTCCCCTGCATTCGAGAGAAATCACAAGGGCCTTCTCATTTCAAGGGTAAAATTGCTGCTAGACCAGCAAGAATCCTCATAGACCCTGGTGGTGAGATCAACTTCTTGAGTGAATCATTTTGCAAAAAACATCAAATAAAGACCCGAGATTCCAGAGAGCTTGCTGAAATGGCCAACGGTGCGGACCAGATACTTCAAGAATTGGTAAATGCTGTCATTGTACATATAACCGCCTATACTGAACCTCTGTACTTTGCAGTAAGCCCATTGAAGCGTTATGATGCAATTCTTGGGAAAGAATGGTGCGCATCGCATGGGCAAAAATCAATTGTTTTAATAATGAGGTGAAAATCGAACATAAGGGAAATTCATTCATATTTATTGCTGATGATGCCGTATTGAGTCCTTTTGTATCTTTCAATACCATAGTTAGTGATTTCGATGAGAAAAGAGAGTTATTTGCAGTTTTACTTAGACCGTTACCTTCTAATGAACCAAGAGCACCAGTATACCCTCGAGACATACATAAGGTTTTGGAAACATTTGCTGACGTGTTCCAGAGAAGCTCCCAAGAAGCTTGCCACCTAGAAGGAAACAAGACTTTGAAATAGTATAAAAGGAAGGAGCAGAACCACAGAAGAAAGGTCTGTATAGACTTTCTGACAAAGAAATGTCAGAACTCCGAAAACAGTTGAACGAACTACTAGAAGCTGAGTTTATGAGACCTAGTAAGAGCCCCTGGGGAGCTCCTATTTTATTCGTGAGCAAGAAAGATGATATTCTACGGATGTGTGTCGATTACAGAGCCTTAAACAGGCTTACTGTAAAAAACAGCTATCCCTTACAACGAATTGACGACATTTTCGACCAGCTTAAAGGAGAAAAGTTCTTCAGCAAAATTGATCTGAGATCTGGGTATCACCAGAATAGACTATACGAAGATTCGATTCCATTTACTGCCTTCAGAACACGATACGGGCACTTTGAATTTCTTGTTCTACCGTTCGGACTCACTAATGCCCCAGCAACTTTCATGAACCTGATGAATGATATTTTCAAGGATCATCTCGACTTATTTGTGATCGTCTATCTGGATGATATTCTCATCTACAGTAAGACATGGAAGGATCACTTGGATCATATTCGAACTGTACTCGAAATCCTCAGAAAAGAAAAATTGTTTGGCAAATTATCTAAATGTGTCTTCGGAGTGACAGAAGTCGAGTACCTAGGACACATCATTTCTCAAAGTGGTATTTTGTTGATCCAAACAAGATAAGTGCAGTCATAGAATGGCCTATACCAAAGAATATGCAACAAGTACAGTCTTTTCTTGGTTTTGTCAATTATTACCGGAGGTTCATAAAAGGCTGTTCAATTCTTGCAAAACCTCTCACAGAATTGACGAAAAAAGTGAATTTCCAATGGAGCAACACTCAAGATGATGCCTTCAAAGTACTCAAGCAAACACTTTGTAGCGCACCGGTTCTCAGAAATTTCGACACCACACTGCCTATCTACGTAACCACAGATGCATCACAGTATGCAATTGGTGCAGTGCTGGAGCAGGAAGAATTAGGTTCTAAAAGGCCGGTCGCGTTTGCGTCCAGGACTCTTAATGATGCGGAACAAAACTATGCGGCCCATGAAAGGGAACTTTTGGCCATTGTAGATTCCCTCAAGTGGTGGAGATCATACCTTTATGGTAATTCATTCACCATTCACTCGGATCACTATCCCCTAAGATACCTAGAAACCCAAGAAAACTTGTCCCCGAGACAAGTGAGATGGCTAGAAAGATTAGTTAATTTCGACTTCAAGATAATACCCATCTCAGGAAAATCAAATGTAGTGGCGGACACACTATCGAGGCAACCACAAAATGTGCCGTCACCTGATCACCGAA
This sequence comes from Kappaphycus alvarezii, assembly GCA_002205965.3. Classification (NCBI taxonomy): domain Eukaryota; phylum Rhodophyta; class Florideophyceae; order Gigartinales; family Solieriaceae; genus Kappaphycus; species Kappaphycus alvarezii. Next base: position 248,593 of record NADL03000721.1, on the reverse strand, counting down.
ACAATTCATTACTCCAAGAAGTTATTACCAAGACATCTTCAGAATCCAATAACATTTCGACCATACCATTCACGATCACTGAGTTAGTGGGGTTGGTAGAAGATTATGGTAGGGATGAGAACCTCAGAACCCATTATCAAGATCCTAAAGCTCCCTTTGAGCGTCGAGGGATGCTTCTACTTAAAAACAAGAAGATCTGTGTACCAGAAGGAAATTTCAGAGTCAAGCTCCTGCATGACTATCATTGCACTCCCAACACGGGACACCTAGGAATAAGCAAAACTATCAACAGAATATCACCAAAGTTTTATTGGAAAAATTTAAGATCGGATGTAATCCGATATATACGTTCCTACCAAAGCCAGAGAACCAAAGCAATCAATCAGAAACCCGCAGGTCTTTTACAACCACTAGAACCACCGAAAACCAAATAGACCCACATAACCATAGATTTCATCACACCTCTCCCAAAGTCGAGAAGTGGAAACAACGGCGTGTTAACAGTCGTTGACAGACTTTCTAAGATGATCAGAATAATACCAACGAAACCAAACACGGATGCTCCTGAAACAGCACTGCTGTTCAAGAATCACGTATACCGAAATCATAGATTACCAGAGAATATCATATGTGACCGAGATCCCATCTTCATGAGCAAGTTTTGGACAAAACTTTTTGCTCTACTAGGAACAAAGATATCCCCCTCCTCTGCATACCACCCACAAACTGATGGAAAATCCGAGATAATGAACAGGAAAATAGAGGAAATGATCGGTGCTTTCGTTAGCTTCGACAAGTCAGATTGGGATAATTTCCTGGTAGACTTTGAAGTCGCTTACAACTCCTCTGTGAATGTCACCACAACTTTCTCACCATTTTTCCTCAATTACGGAATTCAACCACGAACAGTACCCTTAGATGTTTTAGCATCAGACAATCCAGCGGCAGCAGGTTTTCTAAAACATATGCAAGAAGCATTAAGGAAAGCCCAAAATCAGATCCGAAAATCCAAAGAGTCCACCGCAAAATATGTAAACAAGAAAAGAAGGCCGTCTACGTTCAAGATTGGTGATAAGGTTTGGCTCTCAACAAAGAACTTATCACTTAAAGATGGGGCTGGATCACGCAAACTGAACCCAAAGTATTGTGGTCCCTTTGAAATAACAGAGGATATTAACGGGGTGACTTACCGTCTGCAGTTATCTCAACCGATGATCGACAGAGAAATACAGAATGCGTTCCACGCTAGCCTCTTGAAACCGTTCTTTGAAGATGAATTCAACCGACAAATTCCTCCACCGCCACCACTCCAATTTCAAGATGGACATGAGGAATACGAGGTTGAGTCTATACTCGCTCATAAAAAGAACGTGGCAAAAATAAATTCCTTGTCAAATGGAAAGGGTACGGAGATCATGAGAACTCGTGGATTCCCGAATCATACCTCAAGAATTCTCAAGAACTTTTGAATAAGTACAAGCAGAACCTCAAGAATCGGGGCGATTCTTCTCTGTAGGGGGAGTGATGTTGTATTTCGCTTCACAGACCTTACAGCTTTATACAAATTCACTGCATCTACTGTACTGTAGATTCAAATCACTGGTATCCTTGCAGCCAGGGCTACTAGGCACTTTGATGTCATTACACTTTCCTTACAGTTATGAACACAGCGTTTGACCCCATTGGTACACTTGGAATAGTTACGGGCGAGCTACACACTGGGATATTATATCATTGCTTTACCAATCAAAAGCCGCCCTGCTATCCCATGCCATCTGCACCAATGTACTTCTTACATCTTGTCAGAGTATGTCACTCTTGCCGACTACAATTCTGAAAGCGCTACTTACGATACCGTCAGGGCTGTTTTACGGGAATACCTTTGAACTCGCTGCTGTTAGACTTCATTTTCCTTTAGTTCGTAGCTATCTTCAGTTCTATATAAACCCTGGTTTGGAGCCGCCGGCTTTACCCAGAAAGCCTCAACCAAAGTTTTAACCACAGTTCTACTTTGATCTGCTCGTTTGCGCTTAACACCCCACACTCTGGCTCCACAAGGCCTCCAAGTCACCGGATAGCCAACCTTAAATGAGGTGTTTCGTAGGTTGAGCGGCCCTTAATCCTGCCTCGCGTGGCTCTCCTGACTTCACCAACTGAGGGAAATCAAATTTCGGGAGCGGTATGGGCCGTCTAGAGCAGGGTTTCGGGTAGCGCTTCGCATCGCATGCGCACTGTAATATTAAGTCCTAAATGGTCCCAACGTCATAGGACTTTTCGAAAAACGCGCGCCAGGCGCGTTTTTCGCAGGGCCCGCGCGTTTGTGGTCGAAGAAATTGCTGCGTTTTGCATCTCTAGGGTCATGGCGTGAAGATTGCGGTAGCATCTGAGAGTGGAGATGTTGCGCGCGTTGGAAGCTGCTGCAGAAGCTACTCGCATCAGCGCGTTGTGTCAGTAGTCGCGCGTTGCGCTAGTTGTGCCCTTCGCTCCGGAATGAGCGCGTGAAGAATATGCTTCTGTGTTCTCAGCAAACGGAGGGGGAGTGCAGGTGTTCGGAGAAAAATACGGGAGTGGTAACGCAAATGGATCTTGGTTACCTCCGCTGTCGAGTATTACTTCCTAGCCATACGCTTATATATTGCCTTTCTGTGGGTAGAAAGTATTTTCGTCTGACATTTGTTGATTTGTTGATTAGTTGAAGTTTGGTTGATGAGTTGATTGATTATTTTGGAGAGGATGGCTAGTCTAGTAGAGATAACTATCTTAAATACTAATTTGTAAGCAACGCTTCCACAAAAGCTTAGTCAAGCTATGACTACATAATATGCAATCGGATATTGCAAAAAAATATGTGTAACCAGAGTTGGCCCAGTATACGGTACTGCGGATAGGTCCGAGTCATGGATTTGGTCTTCGACGCAACAGTCCGGGGCCCGTAGGGTGAACAACGAATGTTTATTATCAGCAGTCGTGCATCTATGTAAGGTAGAGCCGGCCCAGTGTAGTTTACACTAAATAGGTCCGAGCAATGATTCGCCTTCGGAGCAACAGTCGGGGCCGGTGGGATAGGCAACGACTGTTGGGTACCGATTGTCTTTTGTCTACGATAGGTAGGGCCGGCCCAGTGGTGCATGAAATGGATAGGTCCGACTTTGTAATGCTTCAAAACAACAGTTGCGAGCCAGTGAATAGATACCGACGGTTGCTTGCCAGTTGTTGCCCCTTCTAAATGTAATAGAGCAGGCCCAGTATAGGATACCATAGCAAGGAAAAGGTATAGTATCCGACTTCGAAGAAACAGCTGGAAGACGGTAAGAAATATAACGATTACTGGTTGGGGAGAGTCGTCTCTCGACACATTCCGCGCTATTTTGTGGGCCACGCGCAAAATCGTCATCTGAGAGCCAAATTTCGCCAAGTCCCAGTAAATGGCTCGCAATTGTTACAGTATTTTGGGGGGGAATTTGGGGTGTTAATAATGCATGAAAAATAAGGTCAGCTGTTGCCTGAGGGATGTCGTGATGGTAAAGGCTTAAAATGTAAAGGATTGGCGGGAAGCCGTCAAAACGCTAGAAAACTGACTGGAGGCCGGCCAACAGGCAGGCTGCATTGGACATCGCTGCTGCTGCGGCATGACGCTGTGTTAAGACTTTGACTTTTGCGTAGGTCTCCTTTGCCCTCGTAGCGACGTTGTGTGCGTACAGTATATCGTACTGTACCGTACAGAGCCGCAACTACACGTGCAACTGTAAGTTATCGTTCTTAATTTATCTTACCTCAACTGTAATGTCTGCAGAAGGGCTGAGCTCATAATACTCTATCAGCCTCTCGGTTTACGGCCTCAATCGCTCTCAGCTATTGTCCTCTCTGCCGGCAACCATCCCCATCATGTCCCTCACATTCGCCCACCCCGTTCCCCTTGTCCCTCTCACAACCTTCCCACGCCGTGCCCGTCCAGACCGCCCTCTTCCCACCCCCGCCCTCCCATCCTTATCTCTCTCCTCGCCATCCACCACTCCACCCCCCATCCAACTTTTTGTCCCCATTCTCACCACGGCAGCTACATCCCTCGCTTTCCTCCTCCACCCCCACCCACCATCGCTCTCCCAGTGCTTCCCCCGACCTCCCCCTCCTGTCCCCATCCAATCTTCCATCCAATCTCTCCTCCTCCGAAAAAAACACCCTCCGCACCTACTCACAGTCACACACCCGTCTCTCCGGCTCTCTGTCTCAACAATTCTCACTCGCTCGTCGACTCGAAACTTCCGGCAATCTCGACGCCGCCCGTCAAGTCTACGACCAACTCATTCAAGACGCCCCAGATTTCGCACCAGCCTATTCCAACCGTGCAAACCTCCTCGCAGCATCCAAGCAATTCGACCGTGCTATTGCCGATTATGACGCCAGTATCGCATTGGCCCCATTAGATTCGGATTCATGGGTCGTCTATGTCAATCGAGGCTGTACCAAACTCGCACGAGGTGATGATCCTCGTCAAGCATTAGCCGATCTTAATATCGCTGACGATTTAAGGGCGCGCAATGAAATCGTGCTTGCAAATAGAGCGGGGGTATGGGAAGTGATGGGTAAATGGGATAATTCCATTCGTGATTATCAAGCTGCGTTGCGTTCGAATGATGTGCGCCCGTTTTGGTGTCGTTATGCCCTTGTGTTGTTTCAAAGGGGGAAGGGTGATGAGGCCTTGGCTATATTGAAACGAGTAGCTGCTCGGTTCGATGCACCCGATGTGCACGCCGCATTAGCTGTTTTATATTTGAAAAGGGAGACGTGGGATTGGCAGAGGGTGAGTGGACAAAGGTGGAGAGGCCAAAGTCGTTTGAGAGTAGGCGGTTTTTGGAGCTGGACAGGAAATGGCCGCCTAGGGCTGTCCAAGTTATGGATCGATTTCGGCGATTGAAAGAGTAGGCTCCGTGGTCGTCGTCCGGTGCTTGACGTGGAAAGGGCTGTAGCCTGTGGAAACATGGTTTCCTATGAGTGGCTCGATTTTGGCATGTTGAACGCTGGCCGTTTGTGTCGATCCAAGCGCTTCCGACATTGGACACCAATCGTTCTCTACTGGTCTTGTCCGCATTTCGCTGTCCACGGATCGACGCAACGTCACGCAATACAAGTCGACATCCATTGAGGATAGCAACCCGACTTTCGATTCGGGCTTTGCGAAATTCCAAAGAGGCGCTCGTCAAGTACCGCCAGACCCAAAGTCAAACTTTACCTTGCGTCGCTTTCTCAAACGCGTGTGCCATCTTGAGCAACAAATTATCCTCGAAAGCCTTTGCCACGATCGTAATCCCCATAGGAACCGTCTGCCCTTCCACCCGTGGTGCCGGCACCGCCACGGCGCAGTAATCCATCAAATTTACAAAGTTGGTGTATGTCCCAACATACTGTTCACCGTGACCGGCTTCCTCTCCACTTCCACCAACTTGACTGGCCTGGGCACTGTCGGTACCACTACAACCTCCACCCCTGCCACACTTCCCTGTCTGCCTTCCTCACCTCCTCCATCACCGTCCTCAAATCCCGCACCAACTTCCATCCCGCCACCTCCTCCCCCTTCAAAATAATGCCGCTCACAATCTCATCAAACCCCTCCTCCGCATGCTCTCTCTTGCGCTTTATAAACTCCCCAACCGCCTCAAACCTTTCCGCCACAAACCCACCGCCATACAACAGACCCGCCACTCTTTTAAACCCTCGAATCCCACCTCCACCTTCCTACCACCCAGTCTCTCCAATATCTCAACCGCTGCCCAAAAACTCCTCTCCGCCACCTCATCGCCGTCAAACACCAAATCGTCCCCCGCGGGCACCCCAAACCGAAACGCCTCCCGCTCGAACCCCCTCACCCCCCAATCCCCCTTTCAACGCCCTCGACCACACACACTCCTCATCCTCCTTGACCAACACCCTCAACACAGTCGCCGCATCCTCAACCGCCGCGGTAAAAACACTCAAACAATCCAACCTCTCCACAGCCGGAACCACCCCCCTCGTAGAAATCAGACCTCGGGTAGGTTTAAACCCCACCAACCCATTCATAGCCGCCGGCACCCGGCCCGAACCCGCAGTATCCGTCCCTATTGCAAACACACACAAGCCAGCCGCCACAGCTACCGCAGAACCTGAGGACGACCCCCCAGGGACATACTCTGCATTGGAGAAATTTTGAGGCGTGCCATGAGGCGAGCGTGTCCCTACCAAGCCACATGCAAATTGATCCATGTTGACCTTGCCCACACATACAGCTCCCGCACTTTCAATCAACGTGACGGCATATGCAGGGAGCATGGGGATGTAGGAATACAACTCACAAGCTGCTGTGGTGGGATGTGGAGGGGCGTCAATGTTGTCTTTGAGGACATAGGGCACTCCGTGTAACGGGAGGTTACGCGCAGGGTCAGACGAGGCTAGATGTGTCAGGCGGGATAGCAGGCGTGGTAACGGGGTCAAAGATATGAAAATGGCGGATGTTGCACTGGCACGGTGGTGTAAACGGGTATAAAAGGACGTGAGGTCGGTGAGATGTTGGATTGCGGGTAGGGTGAGGGGGTTGTGGTCGGGGTATCCATGATAGGTTGTGTGCAATACAGGAAATGCGATGGTAGAGGGGCGATGGGGGAATGGGAGGAGGGGCGGTGCAGGTTGGATGGGGGATTGGGCAGCGGGTTTGTACTTGCAGGGTAGATGTACTGGGCGGTGTTGAAGGGGCTGGGTGAGTGAAGGAGGGTGGAGGAGGACATGGGTACAGAAATGTTTGATTTTGCTGCAGTCGAGGGGGCGTGGTGATGGCAGGATTGGATGTCACGTGCTTGCGAGACGACTTGTGCTTTGCGCCGGACCGATCCGGTGGATGGATGGCGATGGCGGCTTGGGGGTATTCAGGTTGTGTTATTGTACCTTGAACAGTACCTGACAGATATGTACAGTACTGTACTGTTCTGTACATTTACTGTACAGGTGGCAAGCAAAAGGCGACGGTGATGCAGTCCAACACGATGCCACCCCCGCCGCCTCAACTTGCCACCAAGACACACAGAGGTGTCCCCATGCGGCGCCGTCACGCGCTAGCACCCCACCCTTTCCCGACCGCTCCATCCACACCCCACCCGACTCGACAAATGACGCCCCGAAGCAAACACGGCCTGGCAGGACATGGCGCGTCCCTTACCTACATCACCTCTGTTACGTATTCCAAACCACCAAACAAACGGAAAGCGCCCCCGAACATGCCACAAAAACTGTCCATGTCCATGTACCGTATCGTACTGTACGGTACAGTACAGTACGATTACAAACACCACCGTCTCCAAACCCCCCCCCCCCTCACATATGACATTCATCTCACAACCGCCTTCCCTCCCACACCCCACCACTCATACCCCCTCCCCCCCACTCTCCACACATCAAACCGCTCAATCGAATACCCTACCATGCACTCACGAAACGCACCACGCACAAATCCACACAAACCAAACCCTCTGCGTCAGTTTCAAACAGCACGGCTGCGCACGGCGTGGCGCGCGAAACAAAGCATCGTGTCTGAAAATAGCGTCATACACATTCAAGGTGAATCGTTGTGTGGTGTGTGTGACGTCAGGCGTATGGTATGTTTTGTAAAGGTGAGGTAGTGGAAAATGTGGTGACTCTAGCACGGCTGGGTATGTGTTTTTTGTACGGAAGGATAACGGGAGTTAGGGTTGGATGCATTGGCAGGTCGGTGGTTGGAATATGCACCATGTAAATTTTGTGGTGGATGAGGTGGTGGTGGGACGGTGGGCAAGGTGGGCAAGGTGGGCGGAGGGTTTATGCGGTACGTGATGTGTTTTGGAGCGGGGGTGTGGCATTTCGACAGCTGCGTGTTGTTGGTGTGAGGCTGCGGTGTGAGTGGGAGTGGGTTTTTTGGGTTGCGGGAGATTGTTTCTTCATTTTGGGCGGTGGTGGGTTGGCGGCGGACGTTTTGGGTGGTTTGAATACAGTGGTGATCAGTGGATTTTTGGGGGGGATGGGGGGATGGGGGTCTTGCTGACGGTGGTTTTTGGGAGTAGAGTAGTTTCTACAGGGAATTTTTTTTTTTTTGGTATTGGGCATTGCTGGGTTGAGCTCAACTGGACTCTTTTGAGTAGGGTAGGCAAGTGTGTTGTACTCGAGTCTTTCTTGTGTGCATGTACTGTACTGTACTGCACAGTACTGAACAGTACTGTACGGTAAAAGGCGGGCTATGACACTGTCGTGTGACTGTGGTTTGGGATTGCGTTGCAATACACAAATGGTCCAGTGTGTTGAGGTGTGCGTCTCCTACTGTGGACTCCACAAGCGCGGTTTGCAACTCTGTTTGCTTTCCACCGTCGCGGATGACCAGGCATGGCATGTAGCTCGCAAGATGGGTATGGTATTGCGACAGTGTAGCGCTTGTTTTGGATTTCCACTGGTAGTTCCCTTGCCAAAGGTTGTACAGTGATGAAAGAGGCATGGAGATTGTGTGGTGCGCTAGGCCAGGGCGGGTGGATGATGTGCCGCGCGCTCGCGCTTTTTCTCCGCTGCTGGTGGACGTGGCGACACTGTGTAGCTGCTCTCTGCTTTTAGACGGTTTTGTACGGGTCATACAATGTCTCATTCGGCTCATTCGGCTTGTTGGCTGGCGGCGTGCGTGAATCTGTGGTAAGGGTATGGAGAGTTGTCCCTCAGTTGATGTGTGTCATCGAGTGGTGAAAAGAATCCATGCTGTGCCCTTGTGCCCTTGTACCCCTGTGCTCTACACTGTACTGTACCGTACTGTATACTGTACAGTACACAACTGTACCGCATGGTCTTGTAGGGTACAAAACAATACAGTACAGTACAGTCTTCTGTACAGAAGGTACAGGAGGGGGTGTGGTGAGTGTGAAAGAGTAGGACAGCAAGGCAGGGCGGAGGCTGGTGACGTCTGGAAATTTAGGCGTGAGAGATGTAGAGAAAAGGGAAACAGGGAGGCTGGTCCGCGGAAGTGTCTTTGTGGAGGTAGGTTTTTTGAAAATGTCGCGCAGTTTATTAGCGGTGGAAGCGGCCTGTTGATGGGTGCTGGAGAAAACGCAACGGGATGTCACTTATGCCGCAGTGCTGAACGATGGCCAGCGGGGATACTCCAGCAGTCGGCAGGTTTCCGGAAAAGTGCTGTGCATCAATTGGTGCATTGGCCGATGTGTAGCGGAAGACTGAATTGTATAGCATTGGGTGGGGTACAATGCCTGTAAAGCAAAGTACAGTATATCGTTGCGTAGTCTACCCGCAAAATGGGGAGATCTGTGCTTGAGTTGCAAAGCGGTCCGAGCTACTGTACAGTAGAGGGGAAGAGTGCGACTAGCGCCAAAAAAATGTAAAGAGCGACGCTTACGGCATATCTGGTGCAATCAGGACAGAGCAGGCCGGGGGAATGTGGACAATGTGGTACTAAACGGGCGGGAGGGTACTGTATGTACTGTACTGGGCTGTAACCGCGGTGCATGGGTGGGGGCGGGTGGAGTGGGTGGAAGGGTGTCTAAAAAGGCATGTGTGGATAGGCGCATTTTACTTGCCGGTTACTGTAAAGATTTATTGTCATGTACATGTATGTGTGGCGGGTGTTAAATAAAACGTTTCTTTGTTTGGACAAAGATTGAATGGGTACAGTTGGGAGGGCGGCAAAAGGCGGAGATTTGAAATTGGTACTCACGGTACTGCACAGTATTTTACAGTTTTTGTTTTGAGTTTTTTGTTTATTTCACTAACTGGCGGGGCTTTGTCGGAACAGTATGATGTGAAAATGAGGGAGGGGTTGACCTACGGCACAAGGTGTTGGCATCGAATGATCATGGAGCGTTGGGTGCATAAAACAATGTGCGGGAGGATGTCAAAAAATAGAAATGTGAGAGTGGAAAGGGGTGCAGAAACATTGCGGCGACAGCAAGGGTGTGGCCGTGAAGAGTTGGGATTGGGACATGCACCCTTTGCAAGGGGTGTAGACTGCTACAGTATTTGCCGGGGGGTTGTCGCGAGGGGGTGGGGTTCAAGGCAGCGGCAACCATGATCACATTGCAACAATCGATTCCGATTCCGGGTCCTATGTACTGTACTGTACAGTACAGTAGTGCACTTTTGCTCCAATTGACAGGACAACCTAGTATAATCTGGTCCGATTCGGCGGGGAAGGCGCTTTGAAATGGGTCCTGGAGATACTATGCATAGTGATTCGTTGTCACTTTCATCTAATGTTGCTGGAGGCAGCCATGTGTCAGAATAGAGCACCGCTTGGTGCAGTCCTGTACCCCTTTTCTCTTTTTCTCGCGTGTTATTCATTTACTTTTTCCTCCATATTAGTAACAACTGTAAAACTGCACCGTGTGGGAAAGCAGTGTACTGTACAGTACAGTGCAGTATAGGGCTTGCGGATCATGAGGGGATCAGCAAGAGGATGCTATTTTTTTTTAAAAAAACATGTTGCAATAACTTGGAAAAATAAAAGAAAAGTTGCTTTTGCTCCGACAAGGATTTATACATCCAACTGCATGCTATGCATAAGGTCCTTTTTGTCTTTGTTTTCTTTGGTTTTCACATAGTTGGTTTTCATGTACAGACGTCGTTGCGGTCGTGTGGAACACTAGAGCATTTCCATTTGTATTCCGCCCATTTTTTAAATAAAATTGTGGACTGGAAAAAGTGGCAACATGACTGTTTGGTATGTGAATCAAAAATCTGCCGAATTACAGCAGCGACTTTTCTTTGAATAATTAAAAAATTAAAGTGCAAGCTGCGAGAATGATATTGTTGTCCCATTGGGCGGCACAGACGGTCAACCTTGCGTGTGCATACAAATAGCGGCGATCATATTCCCAGACAACCACGAATATTTTAGCATGCCTCCATTTTGATGCAATCACCTCGCCGCCGCTCAAAACCCCGAGTTGGACTATGACAACTATCGGGATCTAACGTCCGATCGGTCCAACCGAACTGTGTATGTGGACCTTGTCCCGCCTGGAGGGAGGAACAGGAGGGGAGCAAAGGGGCAAGGCGTGCTTGTCCTACAGTGAGTTGACCCGCCGTCCTGGGGAGCAGATATACATCTGGTATGTGGTATGTGGTATGTGATAAAAACGGTGTGGAACCACATTGAATAGTCGTCACAAGTGACACAACTCTTTCGAGTGTGGTGCCCAGGTCCATGGAAATCCATAAAAATATCCAAATATCCAAACAAAAATTGAACGTTGGTCCATTACAGTAGCACAGGTTTTGTCCAGAAATCAAACGACAGAAAAAGAATCCCTATTCAGCACCTCGTTGGTCCGCAGATGTGGACCCAGGTGAGGATGGGGACTAAAAAAAGCAGCGCTTACCCACAAACCGAGGGCGTCGTTTCATCAAGTATGCTTGAAAGCCTTGCTTTTTGAAACTTGGCAAAAGAAAATGGCAACGCCCCGAGGGGAACCACAACCATAACAGAACAGACCAAAACAAAACAAAACAAAACAAGTATGCTACAGCACACCAGATCTTACCATACGTGCCGCTCCTCTCCTCTCACACAACGCCCCACCCCTAGTCTTCCCCTCCTCCCCTCCGCCGCCTTTTCCCCCCTGCCCCCACCCCCTGCCAAGTCTTTCCTCATCCTCGTCTTCCCTTTGTTCTTTCTTTCCCTCTCCCTCCCCCTCCCCCTCCTCCTTTCAATCACTTCCTTTTTTCCTCATCCCTCCCCTTGTGCCCTTCGCCACCCCTCCCGCCGCCGCCGCCGCCGCCGCCACCGTCTACCCATTCCACCCCACCCATCATACTACACAACTTGCCCGATTCCCCTCCATTCCTATCCCGCATGTTCAATAACCGCCCCCCTTTCGATATGTCCAATCACGCCCCCCAGCACTTCCTCCCTGATCCCAACCCTTCCCCCGCCCACTCAACCCCTCTTCGACCGCGACTCGGTCTTCATCCACCACGACGATCCCACCCCTCAACCCCTAACTCGCCCCTCCCTTCAATCCCGCAAGCATCCCAAGCGTCCCACCCCTCATCCCCCGCAACGCCCACTCCCCTCTCCCCCGCCCACCGACCCCTATTCCCGCCCCACTCAACAACCCAATCCACATCCCCTCTACTCCACCTCCCCGCTCCGTCCTCACATCCAAACCCCCGCCCCCGCCGTCCCGCCCCGCAATCCAACCCGCTCACTGTCTCCCCTCATCCCCAACCCAACCCTCATCATCCCTCCAACACCCAACACCACCCGCACTCCGCCAAGCCCCAACCCCGAATCCCCCGCACTCGCTCTCCCAAACCCACCATTCCGCCCCTCCCCTACGCCCCACCCCCCGCATCCCGTCCAGCAGCCCTTTCCTCAACCCCAACACCACCCCCCGCAGTCTCACCCCGCCCAAAATCCACCCCATCCCTCCACCTTTCAATTCGACACCCGACGTCCCTCCCTAGCACCGCAACAACATCTCGTCCTTGCCGCCTTTTCCGACGGTTACATCCCCCATCCAAACGCCCCGTCTCAAGACCCGCATCGCCCCAACTCCATCCCTCCCAGGATGCCGCCGCCGCCGCAGTCGCACTTCATCAAGCTCATCAGCAGCAGCCCTCCCATCCTCACCCGCAACAAACACAACCGCACCCTCAGTCGCACCCGCAAACTCAATCCCTGCAAAACCCACATTCTCAACCGTCACAGCAAATCTCCGCACAGAGAACGGCCCCTGATTTCGCTGCTACTAGTATCGTTTCGCAGCCGATTAATTACGAAATTAAGGATGATACTCTGGAGAAGAAAATTGTGGCTGCGCTGTCGCTGTCGCTGCGACTGGACAGGCGGCGAATCCACCGGGTGGGGCGAATCCGGGCCCTGGGGGAATGCATGGTGCCAGGGCGCAGGTGTCTGGGTGGTGCCGTTTGTGCATAGTACGGTGGAGAAGAGAGTGGCGTGTGAAAGTTGTGGGCTGTTGTTTGGTGATTTGGGTAGTTTGAAACGACATGCGGCTCGGGCGCATCGTGCGGCTACGGGGAAAGGTCCGGTGTATTGTCGGCAGTGTAATGCGGGGTTGAAGAATGAACAGAATTTGAGGAGGCATGTGGCTGTGTGTCATAGTGGGGAGCAGGGACATCGATGTGATATGTGTAGTGCGAGCTTTAGTTCGAGGGGAAGTTTGAGGATTCATCAGCAACAGGTGCATGCGGTTATGGGGGCTGGGAAGAGAGGGGCAAAGGGTGGGAGGGGAGGTAGGGGAGGGCGGTTGGGTGGGGTGAGTAAGAGTGTGAAGAATGATAGGAGTTATGTTTGTGATATGTGTCCGGATACGTTCAAGTGGAAGGGTAACTTGAAGAGGCACCGCGAGCTGAGACATTTGCAGTTGAGGCCGTTCATTTGTCAGTTTTGCAATGCGACGTTTGGAACAAAGAGTAATATGAGGTTCATCTTATTACTCATAGTAATGGGGCTGCGCAGAAATAGAGGCTCGATTGGAATGTGGTGGGCTGGGATGAAGGGAGGAGGTGTCTCGCTTTTTACCTTTTTCGAGGTTGGAGTCGTTTTGTAGGGAGGGTTTCCAGTTTGATTGTTTGTTAGACCCATTTTTCTTGTGGAGGCTTTTGTCTTGGTCATACGTCTTCTTGGTTTTGTTGTACTGGCTCGCGTGGTGGTAACAAGTGAATTTGGTTGGTCGAGCTTTGGGAAACATTGAAAGCGCAAGGTAGATTGATGGTGCGTCGGTGTACACTTGTTGGGTATGTGACAGGGGTTTGGTAGCGTATGCTAGTTTGAGGCTGGTTGCGTTTTTCAATGAGGGTGTAGGTCGGAAGAGTGTTGGATTTGCGAGTATGTGCCGTTGACGAGCCCTTGTTTTTCCGCAGGGTGTTGATGGGATGGGGAAATGTTTTTTTCAAGTATTGTGCTTAGATGGGGCTTTATTTTTCAGTTTGCTTTCTTGCGATGCTAGGGTAGATTTTGCATACGGGAGTCTTGTGCGGCTTTGTGTTTGTTGTGTGTATTTTGGACAAACTAAAGAGAGGTGTAGGAAAGGTGTGTGTGTGTGGAGATGAATAAAGATACACATAATGATCGGTGTGGTTGAACTCGTGCGGCGTTTGTAGGAGAAAGCGGCGAGGATGTGGGTTGTTCTGGTTGTGGTGGTGGGGATGGGGCGGGGGGATTATGAGGTGTGATGAGGAGTGGTATGAGATGCACGGGGTGGACAGGAAGTGTTGGGAGGCGTCTTCTCTTTTTGAGGTGAAGGTGATGGATGAGGAGGGGAAAGTGGTTGAGGGACATTGTTGAGTGGGATGTTTGAGGGTTTGATGGTGTGGCGGGTAAGGGAGGTATGGTTGATAAGGGTTGTATTTATGAAAGGGTATGTCATTTTATGTCATGGGATGATGCTGATGATGATGAGGGGGATGAAGATCGGGGACGGGAAAGTGGTGACGAAGCGGGAGGAGGCGCGGAGGTAAAGTGGGGTTGGTATTATTATTTGAGATTTGAAATAAAAGAATGAAAGGATGAAAGGTTGTTGATTGATATGTGAATGATGATAGAAGCTGGATTATGGTACGGTGGATGTGTATATGTTGGTGGCTGGACATTGGTTTGAGGAAGATGTTATGAGGAGACAAGGTGGGGAGTGTGGATAGGTGGACATGAGTATGAAAGAATATAACATGCGATTGGAAAAGATCAAAAGCGAACGGGGTAAGGTTAGGGGTTGAACGACAGGAGCTAGGTGATGTGTGAATTGTGAATTGGCCAAGGCTTGACGATATATTGGTTGTCGAGAGCGTCAGTTTTTTTTATTTCGTTGGATATGCATCCTGTGCATGTGGCCAAGCAAAGGGCATCGACACGGTGCGGTGACATTTTTTTGTTTTTTTGTTTTTTTATTTATCTGTTATCATTTATGATGAGATACGCACCAAACAGGTGAGGGGGGGGGGGTGTGGGGAGAGACGGGAAACGTTTGGTAGATGGCGTGGTAAAACCGTAGCCAAAGCATAAACCTCAAAAAATGTCATAATGAAAGCGGATAATGAGTGGAAATCAAATCGCGAATCATGTGCTGCGCCTTGTTTTGTTGCCATCACAAGCGACCCAATGCAGTGCAACAAAACTGTGTCCCTTTTTATTTATTCAACTCACACACCCCGATTTCAATCACAAGCCATGTGACGATACTCACAACACTACACAGCCAACACACCGTTGGTGACGCGCATCATAGTTTCCATGTTCATTGGAATAGAAACATAGCGGCGCGATGCGATTCTAGTGTGACGATTACCGCTATTGTCCATGTGCTGTTTGTTGGGATTGGACAAGTGGGGCAGCGCGGATTACGGCGGCGGGTGGACTTGCGGAGGCGTGGCCGGCGTCGCTTATCGATACCTACCGGACATGTACGGTACATGTGTGGGAGTTGAGGTGGGCCGTTGGGCGGCGGTGGTTTGGTCACTAAACTTTGGTGGACGACATCCACGTTTACACCATCAGGATTACTTACAGTTACAGTTTCACTACAAGTACTAGTACTGTAATTCCTCATCTAATCGCCCAAAACGTGCATCAGCGACTGTTGCACCACTGATTTGGCCACCCACACGCCTCCCCCTCCGACACCGTCAAACCGCCAAACATTCCCCTCCAATCGAAACCCGACAACTTTCAACACCTCAACAGCCTCCCCAACTCCCCCAACCCTCCTTTTAAATCCCTCATTCCCCGCGTTGATCCTACGGTACCCCTCCACTTCCGGATGCCTCAACAAATTCCCCAAATACAAATGCAGCCCATCCAACGCCTCAACCAGCCGCTCATGCTCCAATCCCGCCCCCATCAACCTCTCCACCGACTCCCTCACCTCCTTCCCAACCGCTTCCTCGCCCTCCCCACACCCACACCCTCCCCCCGAAACTCCCCACTCATCAACCAATCCGCCGCCCGTCCCACCTCCCGTCCATTCTCTCTCAGCGCCACTCGACACAGCCCCTCATTAAACCCCAGCTCCATCAGCCCCTCCAACTTGCTCGTCCCCTCCTTTTTCACCCCCTCCCCCACTCCCTTCCCTCTCTCCGCCCTCCACCCGCACTTGCTCCCGCTCCGCCTCTCCCACTCCCTACCCCACCCTCCGCTTTCTTCCTCGTACCCGTCCCGCTTGCCAACAACCGCCACCTGCCCGCCCCCTCGCCCTCGCCCTCCCGCCCTAGCTTTCCTACAAACTTCACTCGCCGTGTCACACTCGTTGCCCCCTCTTCTTCCACTGCGTCCACGCCCTCAACCCCGCTTTCCCACCCCTGCACCAGTTTCTGCCCCCTTGTTTTCGCCAGTCTGCTTTTTCCGCCTCCCGTTCAATCCACCGCATCACTTCCTTAAACTCGTTGTTATGCTCACTCACTTCATTATGTGCTAGTTCATGCGCCAGTACCTGTCTTATGCTCATCCGACTTCTAAACCCCAACCGGTCATCCGTTCTTAACCGCAGATGAATCTCCTGTCCCTTATTTGTATTATACCCCAACACACAAACCGGGTCAATCCCCACACGACCCTCCGGTGCCATTTCCTTCAACGCTCCAACCCGCCATCGCTTCACTCTCATCACATGCAAAAAGCCCGGATCCGTTCTCAATTCTTCCAAAATCGCATGTGCTTTCTCCGTATCTGGAAATCCAGGCAGCGCTTCCACACGTGCAAAGCCGTAATCAGAAGGCTGTGTACCCGGGGTGGGACGCGTCGAGCGCGGTGTGGAAGTGTATTTGGGCGGTGCGCGACGGCCAAACGGGCGGATTAAAGGGTCTGGCTTTTGGGCAAGGAGAGTGGCTAGTGTCGAGGGAGGGGTGGAGAGAATGTAGAGGGTGGGGTTAGTGGACAGCGCGGTGTCGGAGAGCGGCGTTGCGGTGGATGGGAGTTGCGTGCCTGAAACTAGGAGACGGAGCGTTGTGTCGGGCGGGAGGGAGAGATGCGATTTGATGTGTGTGTGGAGAGAGGAGAGAGGAGTGGAGGGGGAAGAATTAGAGGCGCTGGGTGAGAGCGGCCGTTGTGGGTGAGGGTGAGGTGCAGCATTGTTTAGCGTTGGGTGAGGGGATATTGCGGAGTGATGGATAGGTGGGGGAGGAGGTGAGGACGATGGGGCTTATGCAAAGTCCAGTGAAACTTTTTTTAAGTTACGGTAAGTGGGCAAGCGGGGTGGAAGGTTTGAGGTGGTAGAAACTGGCATGTCAGCTGTGACGTGTTGTCGGAATAAGATTCAGGGGAGCGCGAGTTTGTCAAAAGCAGGCTGAGGTAGGGCAGCGCGTTATTGGCCAGCAGGTTGGTTGATTGGCTCACGAGGTGGTCAGAGATTTGGGTGTACGTCGAAACTTTAGTTTCAGGTTGGGGTGGTGAGGAAAGTCGACCGCACACTCTTCTGGAAGGTTCTGGCGTTTTGCGTGAGTGATAGCATAGAAAAAAGGGGCACGATCGGTTATGTCCCAACCTAACTTTTCGGCCCAACAAATGTACAGTACAAGTACGAAACAAATTAGGGCCAGCCTGTCCATTTCGGTGCATTTACTGTACAGTATACTGTATCGTACAGTTGCCCATCCGCTTTAGTTGGCGTCTGTCATTACGACTGTAAGCAGATCAAAGGATGCTACAGGATACCGGTGGTCAGAATACGTAATATCAGTGAAGTACTCTGATGAAGTTTAATGCATTCAGTGATGCCGTACAGTACATTGTGGAATGTGATGGGAATACTCAGTCAGCAAAATGATGGGTTTCCGGAGTTACTAGCAATCATTCATCACCCGGTTCTTTAATAGTCTCCCTCTCACCAGGTCAGTACTGCACTCTGCAGCAGCCGTCATGCCCAATGCGGCCTGCTTGATGGCTGGCCTGAAGGTAGCCTTTTAGGGAGCGTAGTTCCTTCCCCATTACTGTGTCTGCATACCATTTTGGGTCGATTGTGGTTGTCTGGAAAACTATGGGATAGATCGGATATATCTTCCAAAAGTAAAACACCCAACCTTTCCCCGTACTGCACTTACTTCACCTCGGTAAGGTCTAGGCTTTCGACCAACCTGCCTTCTCGAATAATCGCTCGTTCCTCTGTGGAAAGAGTGAGCGGGAATGTCCCATGTACGAGACAAACACAGAAGCTTTCCGGGTGGAACATAAGAAAACCACCCGGAGCAACACATATTTAATTCGCCGACATCGCATATTCGAAAATGATAGAAAATAACAAACGGCCTACAAATATCGGTAAAACTAACTTCGGCATCAAGCGATCAACTGCCATGATCGTTCAAGAATATTGCTTCAGTAGACATTGGATTTTCACTCTCCAGCGTTTGACAAGTTGGGTAATTTGTTCCGGTCGAATATTCCACTGCTCTTCTGGGCATTTGTTTGTAATTTATCTTTTACTACGTTTTATTTTCCGTATCAAAGGATCAATATAACCTGGTCACATTCTACTATCCCTGTTCTTGCCATGGGCCAAGTTCATGGACTCTGGTTTGAAATTTAGTTAATGACTACGTGAAAACCGTTGTCTGTGCATCTAATTTGATTGAGACACGATGAATTTACTTCTTCCTGTATATTCGTCTGCGGTAAAATTAATAATCTTGATGGAACAATACAGACAACTTTCATCACATCGAGCTATTTTCAGTTCTGCATTCATTTATTTGTGTATTGTGTTGAGCTCGAAGTTACATGCTACCATTCAATTGCAAGGTATCATAAATTGGAGATATGAAGTGCCTGGCCAATTTCATAGGGCTGAATTTCTGCACAAAGAATGTCTGATAGCATGAGGTGTAAAACCGTTAGGGTTCACTCTTGTTACCTGCCAGACGTCTCCGGTCGGTAACGCGAGGATCTCAATAATTCGGTAGAGCGTTTTAGGTAGAGGTCTTCTATCTGCGAGGGACCACCGAACGGACGGATAAGGGAAACACAAGGAAGAGGTTGGCTCACTCTCGGGACGAGCTTGCCGGACCGCGGTCAAGGGAGATACGCGGTGTCGATGGCGGCGCGATAGAGGCCAAAAGGGGTAAACCGTGCGGAGTAAACCGTAAAAGGGAAAGCGCAGTCGTAAAGTTGACGGGTACTGCAAGAGGTAAAGGGTGCTTGCCTTTTACTTGACGGGCTCCGAGACGGAGGTTGCAGTTAAAAATTTGTTAAATCCGCCCAGCGTCCGATTGGTCCCGGCCCCAGACCCTAATGGTCCGTGGCACAGGGGTACCAATTTCTCATTAAAATAATACGCATTACACTAAAACTACAACCCTTACTGTACGCTAACAACAGGACTGTAAAGACCGTTCGGATTCCTCACCCATGTGCACTGTACAGTACAGCCACATTCATGCCACGTGTATCGCCAAGCGTATCACGCAGGTTGCATCCGACGGGTAAATTCATTGCCTTGATTCCCTTGAAATACCGGGCGGACGCGCATCGACCGTTGAGGTTGTGCCACTACACCACATAGCACAATTAAATTATCTGTGAATTGTTGAGAACAAAGTTGTTCCGGAAAAATAATCAACTGCTCTATTGGGCATTATTCTGGTCCTGAATCCATGAGGCCTAATAGTAATAAGTTGTCGTTGACCTTGGACGGACCATTAACTGCTGAGTGATTTATTTGATCTTTTAAGATTCACGAGCAGTAAGAATATTGGTAGTTAGTCTCTTCGAAGTCCTTTGCTGACCTGTTTCATAGCGATGAAATGATTGCCCTTATCCTTCGAAACGCATCGACCGTGCATCATTTCGCTACCCTAAAAGAGCCAGGTTTAGCTTTGGGCTCAAGGTGAAATCCCCTCTTGTTATTTTGATAATCGTTCCGAAGAAACAAATGTTATCTTAGAGGCGAGGGTTGAATTCAATTCGCTTGAAGCTCTGTGCAGTTGTCTCGTCGAACATTTTTAGCCCCCTGTGGTTATTTTATCATCGACACAGATTACAATCATGCTTTCTTGCTCCATTTCTTACATCTTGAAATATAGTGCATGATCACCGACTGCTAGCTCCATACCAAGGAATTCCTCCACATGTAAGTGTAATGTCACCCCATAATAGGCCCTTTCATCGCATGTTCCACAAGGAGGACATAGAAGCTCCAAGACCTTTTCTTCTGTAATGAATATGTTCTCGAGCTGTTCAAGATTCGAGCGTATGAATATTATCCTGTTATTTTTATCCTTGTAGTGCAATGACACTCCGGGTCCACTTGAAACGATCGATAGTCTACTTTGCTGATCTAAATTTGATCATTTTAGGACGTGTAATTCCTACTGTCCAGAAAGAACAAGTGTCTACTAGGCCTTTGACCCATTAGTGCGTGTCGCCGGCCGCCAAATGCCCCTGATATTGATTTATTGTACATTAGCTAACTATTAGACACATTTCCTAATTTTTGAGCAGCCTAACTGCTATCTTAGTATATATTATCGGGCAACTAGTAGCGCCCAAAGTAAACCGCCACCCATAGTCGAGTTATGAACTGCGCCCCCACCCTTGCGCCCCACCTTTACTAGCTCGAAGGCGGCTTCCGCTTTGTTGGATATTATCTGTCTATCCCCTTTGGTCACCACTTTGTAGCCTCTTAGCTTGACCAGCCCGAGGCTCCGCCTTTTTTCCATTTCCGTTGCGCGTGTTGGGCTAGTTGTCTTTTTTGGCCGTTTGCCCTTGTCCCCAGATAGGAAATGTATCACCAGCAGTGTTGGCGCGGCTCCCGTTCCCTGACGAGGACTCGTATTGACGCCTTTTTCTTCTCTTCATAATTTCGGAAATTCTTAATAATAAAAACGAAACGCCGGCCGAGTATGTTTTCATCCTCCGTGACCTCTAATCCCGGAATATTTTTCCATCCGTTACCTCCCTTTAACCTCTTGATCTCATGTAGCTTTGCCGTTTTGACGTTACTGCTCTTTCTACTCTAATCATCGGTTTCAGCATTGATGTGATCCCGAAAACTATGTAAAAAGTGTTGAATGGCGTTTGGCAAACGCATCTGATGTAAACCCGCAATGCCTACCTGAATTTTCATACCCGCTATAGTATCTAAATAATCATCGATGTTTTCACCACTCTTTTATGGACTTTTATTTCTATTCGAAACTATATAGGATTCAGTATCGCCGTTCATCAGCTTGTTATCACCAGCATTCTCATCACTCTCTGGAGCTGGCGCACCTTTCATGTCTTCATTTTAGATTACTTCACCTTTCGGCTTTTCATTGTGTGCTTTTATTTTTTAGATAGACGTTGGAATATGAATATCATCTGTATCCTAAGTCATAATTCGTCCCTCGAGATCTATATTGACATGTGGGCCGACCTTTTTTCCGATGGACTTTGTCCTGTACATGAGAACCTCTTCCCCAACAGCACATGAAGTGTCCACTACAGCGGGGATATTTCTTCGCAATGCAGTGCGGAGGTTATCATTATGGGAGATCTTTTTTATCTTCTTCCGTGCGTCCGACTGCGATTTTATGCACATGTTGTACTCGGGAGGAGCTTTCGGTATGAGCGAAATTCGAGGGAGAAACAAGCCCTGACCACCGAGCAGTATCTCTCATTGCCTTAATCACCAATTTTAACGCGAAAGTAAGCTCAATGTGCTGTTAATCAATGATAAATTGGGTACAGACCCGATGCAATATGAATAATTACGATCGCCTACGCCTAATGCATTATGACTTCCGACATAGGAGGGATGCTCTAAAATACCAGCAAATTTTAGTAAATTCTTCTATTCCAGGGAATCAAACTGTTGCCCCTGATCAAAAGGTGACGCTATTAAGAAATCTGAATTACATCGAAATCCAGATTTGCATGAATAATTCCAAGTGTCTACCTTTGAGTAAAAATTCAGGTAACATGCCCCGTTGAACTTTGTGTCCTTTTCCAAAACAAACATCACAATAGTCTTCTCCAGCTTCATGAAATCCACGAAATCCATGAGGCAGAGAATCTGTAAACTTGTGTTGTTTATTTGATTCATGTTGACAAAACTCGCAAATTGCAGAAATTCATTTGATATCCGTGAGGAACTCCGTTGATACACAGTCAAGGCCTTTTCTTCGTATTAAGCCCTGTGGTTTACCAAAATGCGAGTGTTCGAAGCTTATCTGCTCCCTTCTTCGTTCAGTGGAGGTATATAACAGGTTAAATCCAACTAAATTTAGACATTTTCCTTTTTATAAACTAACTTAGGTGTCTATCCGTCAGTATTCGAGTGCAAGAAATCTTCCACAATCTCAGGGATAATATGAGCTTGCGTCAAAAGTATAGAGCCTTGGATTCTGTCATTAAGCTTTCAGACCCCTTAGTTTGTCCTGTCCCAAAACGAAATTATCAACTTTATTCCCGTGAAAAAATTCTAGTGTAGTGTTCAGTAACTAAAAAAAAGCCCTGGCTTACTCAATCTCAATAAACGTCTTCTTAAAACCATATTACACGCAGATCCCTTCGAAATATAGATATTGTAAGCCCATATTCATTTCCTGACGAAAATATCGTTGCAATCGAAATTGATCTCTGCATCTACGTCTGGGAGCCCTTTATGGTGCTTCAGATTTTTCGGATTCCATTTCATCCTTCAGTAATGCTTAGAATATTCCTACGTCGTCGGTAGCGTTTTGCTCTTCCAGGGATTCGGGGGTGGAGTCGACTTGTTCGCTGAACTACCACAAGAATAAAGAGCCTAGCATGCTTCGTGGAGTATTTTTTAGTACGGGAGCCCCTTAGCCCTGGTATTGGCAGCAATCAAAGGCTTTTGGCAGTACTTTAGCATATGATTCGGATTTTCTTAAGCTAAAACAACGGTTCACGTCGAGGCGCTGTACTTAAGAGCTTGTCATTCCTTTTGGCCTTTTGTTGGAGTGCAATTGGCACTACTTCTGTACTGCCAACGGTAGAGAAGTCTTTGTGAGCTTTTTATGATTCAATTTTTGTTCGTGCTAGCGCGACGCTACCAGCAGGTACTTTAGAGTAAGGGAAAGTTTTCAATTGTCCATCACTATTTGTCTTAGTACAGTAATTCACCCAGAGAGGGTGAGGGCATGCAGTTCGGACTACCCGGCCCCCAACTTGGACCTGATATTTTCGCATAATAAAGGCACCTATTGGGCCAATTGTAGACTTAACTAATCTCTAATTTGGATTTCTATTAGTGTGCCGACATTGACTTTACTTACCTCGAAGTATTCCATAACCCTAACCTAGCCAACTAGGACTTATAGCTACCTGGCCAGTAAGGCCCCAGAATAAACAACCACCCTGGTGTTGGCTCTGAACTTAGTTCCTAACTTCCACCTTTCCACCAACCTTACCAACGATAACTTTGGCTACTTAGAAGTTAATCCGTCCGGGTTCTTCTTCTATTTTCCCATCTGCATCCTATATTACACTGCCCCTTCTATTGTTCTTCTGCAATATTTTCTGCGTGTGGGAAAAGTTCGGCAATCATTTCCTTCAACTGAGAAACACTTAGGGAATGGTCACGCATTCGAAAGGAGATAATTAATCATTTCTGAGCTCTGACCATAGAACTGTTTAGTTATCGAAAAGGGGAGAACATACCGCAGACGCCTTAAGGATTGTGTACTTGAGGAGGGGAGTAGAATTATAGGTATAGAGAAAGGGGGAGAAGGCGAGCGGCACGGAATTGGAATTAGTTTAAATGAGAAGGGATATGAAGTTGGGTGCAATCTGCTGGATGGGTTCTCTTCGTATCGGTGTGGCGTTGGAAATTTATGTTGATCGAAATAGAGCGACAGGAAGCAACGTAACTAGTTAGTTTACTTTATTTACCTTGATGAATTCCCGGACCTCGACCGACTTTGTTTCTCGTGTAGTCGCTCGTTCCGTTAGACGTAAGAGCGAGCAGGAAGGTTCGATGTACGATAAAAACGCGTAAGGGTGCCGAGTTGAACATGAGAACCCCTCGGAGCAACAAACATTTATTCCGACGACGTCGCACATTCGAAGATAATAGCCGACCTAAGAAAATCTGTAAAACTAAAATTGGTATCAAACTATCAATTGCCGTGATCCTTCAGTGCTATTAAGTCATCTTACATTGTATTTATACAAAAAAAATCATAGCACGGTACCTCAGCTCTATGCGTATGCGATCGACCACAGGTGGATATATATACTCACTCTATGCGATACCATGAGGTCAAATCTTGTGTTTTTTTACGTGAAAAGCTCAAATAAAAATTATCAGGCTGTTCTTCTAGTTACTGGCAAGGTATAAGGCACGAAAAAAGCTTTCATCTTTCCGCAAGCATAGAGGGGTGGCGTTACGGTATTTGGTGCATCTTTTGAGAGTTTTGGTAGGTGTACAGGTCTGGACAAATAAAATAATCTCTGGAAGCTATGTTAAGTTGATGTAAAATGAACTGCTCTCCAAAGAGAACGAATTGATCCCAATCAATAGGATTATTGAGTAAAAAATGCTCTAATACATGAAAGCAAGATATATGTAGACTTTTCGGTGAGCAATCTATTTGGATAATAAATTGTCTCTCCACACCTTAATCGTGTAGGGAATTTTCGGAGTGTTTCAGCCAGGAATTTTTCTGTCATTAGGAGGCATCTCGAGTTTTTTTTGAGAACGTCAAGGCTTGCGTTTGAGCAGTTGGAGGGAACTGCCCTCGGACTTGCGGAAAACCCCTGTTACATGTACGCAAAGGCGTTCAACTTCGGCGATTGTCAAGCGAGGAGTTCATACGCACCATTAGTTTTCCTTTTCTTTCTGTGACCTTCCTGCTAATTCTTAGATTTTATACCTATCGTATACTTTCAGTCGGATCTTGTTTCTTATGGAAGGCTTACAGTTCCACTATTACAAATAGTAAAAGGCTGCATTGGTTGTATATTTTCGAAGCCAATGATTATATTAGTATGGTTTTCTATGGACAGCATAAGCAACAATTCATGACCCAGACGTGAGACAAAAATCGCACAAAATACTTACGAAGCAAGCAGCTCTGGGAAGAGTTCTGCGAGTGAACGTGTGCAATAACGCTCAGTAATTCTCATTTTTTCACGCGTCTAGCGTCTAATTCCTGTCTCATTTTAGGACCAGTTGTACTACATTTTGGCGCGGGTTCAGCGCTGCTGCCCCGGTGTAGCGCTATGATCGGTCACCAGACCTCACCCTTCCCGCATATGGCGACTGTTTAGGAAGAGCCCAGGTCACCCAATCCTTCCTTAACACCAACCCCTGCTACAAAAGCCTCCCTTTCGCCTTTTAGGGGTGATTTTCATTTTTTTCCACTCTGCTCTTTGCCCCAAGCGCTTCTCCGCTCACATCCGTTAACGCAGAAGATGTCGCTGATGTTCAACCTCTCGCTCGTCCCCAAAGCTAGGCAAGTGGTATCCTCTAGAGGATTTAACTCTCTTTCGCGAGATCGTGGCCCTGCCTAATCATGTCGCCCCTACAGGCTCTGTCATGACTACGCACGCTCTGGTGGCTTCGATTTGTAATGTGAACAAAAAATGAAGCAGATGGTCAACTAAAAGGCATGCCAAGATCGCTATGGTAGCCTAGAGGACCATTTTGAGGCTCCAAATGATGCAATTGATGTCCTTTCGATAGTAACTAGAGGGAAGAAAGGCGAATTGCATCAGGCTCTTTGTCAGACGAGAGAATGATGCGACTTTTTGTGGAGACCAATAATACTGTTATGAACAGTTAGAACAAGAGAGACAGAAGAGAGAGAGCATCTCGGCGTCAAGCGGTGGATATGGCGCTGTTAAGGAATTCTTACGGTAAATACTCTGGAGATAGCTTGGAGTATGACTTGGAGGAAGTGAAATTAGCCTCTAGTGGTAGAGGAAGCAATAAAAAGCGCTGTCGATAGTTCCAAACAGTACATATGTCAGATCATGTTGTTTTGTTCGCATACAAGCTAAAGGAGGCTGACATGGCGCGTGTTGCTTAGGAGAGTTACAAGCTCAAGTTTGAGCATGGAAAATGCGACAAGGATTTGAAGGAGAGTAGTAAGGACAAGAAAGAGCATAGGAAGGAGCGATAAAACGCGCAAAGCTTGGAGCTCAAGAAGCTTGAGATGATGACAGATGTTTTGCGCAACCTTAAACCCGAATTTTCATGGCGTTTATTTATAGAGAATCGCTAAAACGCGAGAAGCTTCCCTGCGGAACTTCAGTTTAATCGCAGGGCCTCACCAGAGAATTAGCTCTGCTTCTGAGGAACCCCCATCGTCCCTTTCGTTGAGGTTCCCTTCTAATGTTGGTGGCGTGAGTCCAAAGTATTCTGATGGTTGAGTGGGGTAGAAGATGTTGTGGAGGTTATACATGACCATAGTTACAATGTAAATGAGACCGAATGGAGGCTCACATTTCTCCCTTATGCGCTTCTTATCAAATGTAGGAAATTATAGCTTACGCTCTTTGAAGAGCTACTAAACCGTTACCCTCATACATGACATCGACACATTGAACGACTTCTGGTTGGTATTCAAAAAGCTCACATATATAGTAAATTACGAAAAGGAGGGCTAACTACACCTTGAATCACCAAAGATAACATACTGCCTACCGTTTACCACAAGTATGGATGATAGCATGCCATCGAAGCCGCTTGTGAAATACAGATACCGGCTATTATGCAGTCTGTCCATATGTCCATGGGCATGAAGAATCATTAAGTCCCGTATATTGATAGCCTGTTGCTTCAATGCGCACTTTCTTTTGAGTCCGTGGTACACTAACAATTTTCGTGAGTATCCGGTAGGCCCAGCCGCGCAAATAACTTTACCATCGATGAACCCCACGCAGTTCTGTATTGCTGCTCTACGATCTTTTACAGCCTTTTTAAACCCATCCGCTCTTTAACTAATGTATTTCTGTGAAACAGAACCCGAGATTAGGTCTCCTCTTACTGATATGAACTAAACCATAGCTTCCCAGAATATTTCTTACAACTGAGTTCCATGCTTACCGAAAAGGGAGCAACAATCTTCCTATCTATCCGAACCGGCTAAAAGACGTAGAATAAACGTGTTCATTGACGAGGTTAATCTATAAAGAATGCAAAACGTATAATCGAATACGCCAGCCCCCCAAGCACGTTAAAAAGCTTAGTGATTTCGTCAACGCGGAAGGGAAACATAAGTAGTGACTCTCTGACACTGAAAAAATGGGGTTGAACTTAAAATGAGTCCCTGCAATGCCCGGTGCACGATAAAATAAAAGATTCATTTTCTTCTGCAATTTGACATACCTAGTCGCAACTACGCGTATCTCATTTGCACTTGAAACGATGGATGGCTATTTGTGTCAATTTGTGTGGATGAAGTTAGCGTTTGCTTAAATTTGCAAGCAAAGTGCCGCATATAGCAGCCCGAGTATGGTACGTCGAAAGCGCAAAATTTTTCTGCGACATGGTGGAGGAGGGGATCGCGGACCGGACCGACAACGGGGCACGCTAATGCTCAAGACTCCTATTGTGACCTACTCACGCGCCTACCACCGCACGCCAAATCATAAACGCTACATACAGTATGCATGGCAAAGCGAAACGCGGCGGGCGCCTCCCAAAGATGTCCCAAAGTGACAGGAGTCACCTGCTTTCTGATGCATACAATGAAGAAAAAGCTGCCGGACAGTTGTGCGCATCTCTCTATTTACCAATAGGGAAAAAGGGAGTGCAGCAGACAATGCGCACAACCAGTACTGTATTGTAAAAGAAGTTCAAGTAGGCCACGTATCTTGCAGCAGCCCACAAAAATCAAGGCTTGATTGTGCAACGGAAATGGTTGGAAAAGACCTTGATGCTTGGAAAAAAATCATATTTTCTGATGAAAAAGATTAATTTGGACGGTCTAGATGGTTTAAAGTATTACTGGCATGTTTTCGTAAAGAAGAGAAGATTCTGTCCCGGCGCCAGAATGGTGGCCTTTCTGTTATGATTAGGGTAGAGTTTTCATATTTTGACTAGTGTCTCTTCGTATACCTTAATGGAACGCAGGTGCCTGCGAGCTACTGTCAGTCATTACAGAACAATTTATTGGATTTTGTAACCATCAATCACGGATCTTAATGGGCGTTTCAACGGTACAATATACCGACCCATGTTTCTTGCCATATTACAGGATGGTTTGCTGACAAAAATATTACTGTAATGGATTGGACCGTCCGCTCACCTGACCTAAGATCTATTGAGAATCTGTTTTAATTTCATCCCGTGCTGTTCACAGTAACGGAAAGTAACATGGTTCCCTTACTGCCCTGAAAGTGGATATTGAGGATGAATGGGACCAAATTGACGAAAGAGTGCTTTAGAAATTGGTTATGTCAATTCACAAGAGGTGCGTTGAGACTCTGGAGGCCAATGTCCAAAGTAAAAGCAAATTTACTCATATGAGTACAAATGATTGTTCGAAAATACCTAGATTTTGTTAATTAAAAATTATACCTTGGTGTGCTGAATCCCTGAAGACTAACATCCCCTAACTATAGAAGAAGTATTTGCATCCCCATTCACGACAAACTCTGTGGCCTAATGTGCCTCAAGTATATAATAGAAAATAAATCGTGAGTCCGACTCGCTGCGCCCCACAGGAGGGCAAAAACTTCCTTCAGGAAGGTCAACATTTTTGCGAAATCTGCTACCTTAGTTTGCTTGGCGCGCCCACTTGAACATGAGCAGAGCGGTTAATTCACTGATCACTCATAAAAGGGAATAACGCCATAGGTACGTACGCTAGTTCCGCAAGTCAAAC
Organism: Kappaphycus alvarezii; assembly: GCA_002205965.3. Taxonomy (NCBI): domain Eukaryota; phylum Rhodophyta; class Florideophyceae; order Gigartinales; family Solieriaceae; genus Kappaphycus; species Kappaphycus alvarezii. The sequence goes on along the minus strand of NADL03000721.1, from coordinate 219,817 downwards.
GACGCGAATCAGAAATCTAGGCGGCTGTAGTCAAGGACTCATTTTTTTTATTTTTGCTCAGTCAGCATACAAATAATGTAAGCATAGAAAAGTAAAATTCACTATAGAGTAGTATAAAACATCATCTAATTATGACAGAAGTAGACATCGCGTAAGTGGTTTTGAAAGCAGCTACGTCCTGTCTCTGAATAGCATATCCAAACCTCCTTGTTCAGTTTCAGGCACTCAGAGCAGAGAAAATTGTACTTCTTGTCAGATTTGCGATTTTTGCACCTGCTTCGAAACACCGCTTTCGTTGGGGCCCCATTGGCTCCTTTGCGCCTTTTCACTTTGGGTACCAAGTGGATTACAGTATCGCAGGCCAGTGACGAAATAGAATGCTCCGGAACATCAACATCAGATCTACGGAGGCCAATAGAATCAAATGAATTGTAAATGAGATGCTCTGCAAGTTTTGCATAAAAATCCTTTTGCGACATGCAATTTCTCGCACCCATCAAACCCGTGTATAACAGCCATGAATCAACGATGCAAATTGCAAGGAAAGATGTATTAACCCTTAAAGAACAATCACTGACTTCAAATTTCTTCTCCAATCCGAGATCATCCTGTCTGCATCTGTTATGCCTGTCAATCTGGGAGCAAGTTTCATAGTATGTGCTGACAACCGCTGGGACTGTAATTTACATTTCCTTAAGCACTATTTCATTGCCAGCAGATCTCAAAACGAGATCTTCTGATAGGCTCTGAAAGAAGTGTTGTACCGGAAGTACTGACACATGTTTTTTGTCTCTATCCATTCAAATAACGTCCATCATAGAAGGATGGCTCTCCTTCCTCGAACTTACCATGGAGATATGATCCCCACGCCTAAAAAGTTCCAGCTCTGACAAAAATGACATAAGAGACTGCCTTATCGCATTCTTGAAGACACCTGTAAAGCTCAGTCCATACTCGAAAAGTGCATTTACTGTAGTCATAGAAGCAAATGCAGAGTCTGCACAAACAAGTCGATTGGAATAAAACCAAGGCTCTATAAGTCGAAGAGCAATAGCAGTTCCATGAGGGAAATTCGACTCGAAACGCCGATTACTGTTGTCAGATGCTGAAAAAACAATCTCCAAATTCAATACAATTCCACTGACAGCACAGCAAGCAGTCTTGATTTCACATCAGTTTTCAGGTTTAATGTACGTAGCGGCACAGTGCGGGAGTCCTTCTGACGTCTAGGTAATGCTCATTCCGTACCAACGCGACATGCTTTCATCCACACAAATTCTCTCCGATGGCGACACACTTGACCTCCTATGACTTTCTATGGCTTCTACGAAACCACTGACCAAATATCATCTTCTGTCAGTGCTTTCAGTTTCCGGGTAGCGGCTGAACGCAATACATGAGACCACTGATCCGAAACGGTTCCTCGAAATTATTTTTCCAAACATTGCCAGTGGAATGTATTTGGATGTAGACTGCATACTCCAAAGCGACCTTCCGCTTGTGAGCTCGAATCTGCATAGCAATGTGAGAATTCCAAAAAACTTCAGAATTTCACCAGTTGTTGCATGCTTGTGCCCACCATTAGCGAGTTTCCGGTTCCTTAGTTCGGTAATTGTGGAGAGTTGTTCGAGGGGAAACATACAAAGGAAAAAATCGTACAGTGTCTTCTCATAATCGATATGACCTTCAATGTACGTGTCCCCTGCTGGACCAATTACCTTCCATGGTCGAAGTGCCGTTGATTGATCCAATAGTAATAACACCTCCTGACTAGTCCAAATTTTTCCATGCACTTCTTTGCACACCCCTCCTATTCCGACCATCCCATTGGCTTCTTCTCGAGGTTCTTCTTCTGAAGGTTGATGATTTGGTAGCTCGACCACGGCAGCAGATGCCTCTTTTTCATTGGATGATGCTGGTCCACCTTCAGATGGTTCTCCTGGCTTGACGTTGACGAGTTTCAAGCTTACACGATTTGTCCGGTCCTGAATGGACCAGTCTGCGGTGACAGTTGTATGATGTCTTCCGGTAGATGTTTCAATTTCGAGGCTGACCACAGCTCTGTTGACGTGCTTACCTTTCCAAAGGGAACCGAATAGTCGCCTACACTCAACTGCTGACGTTACGAGGGTTGCTCGAGTGTTGACAAGGTTTCCGGGCTGTTGACGGGGATCATTTGGATTTGTCATTTTTGGTTAAATTTTGCGATGTTGACAAACTTGTTGTGTGACCGGTTGAACAGTTGAGGTGTAAACTCTGAAGTGTTGCACGGTTGACTACCTAGGGGTGCTACTAGATATAGTGAAAAGCTAATGGTGTTATTCTGTAATTTTCTATATAAAATTTTGTCGTTAGAACTATGGACTCATATGAGTACAATTGTCCTCTGGACACTAGTAGAGCCAAAATAAACTACTAATAGTTGCAGATCACTATGAAAACGGTCCCAAAATGGTCCAAAAAACGACGCACTAATTACTGTACAGCAGATCTGTCGTACCTTAGTAATAGTTTATAACCAACCAATCTAGTTGATTACGCCCTGTAAGCGCTCAGATTACTTAAAACCTTCATGGGAAACCGAACTACGTCCGGCTACAATGATTTTGAGCTGAACTGGTTGATGCAGACTGGGCTGTTAGCAGAACCCTCATACTATCCTCTAACTTGCTTCCGTAGCTGTAGTCTCGGAACTGAACCGTTCCAGGATCATGATATATAAAACCGAACCAGTTTCCCGACCGCTGCCGTCAAACCGAACCGATCGGTAGACCTATGATGTCAAACCGAACTGGTAGTTCGGCCGATAAGCCGAACCGAACGTTTAACTGTCTGAGTACTATCATAAAAAAGTGCTTTACATTTCTCGGGCATATTTACCGCTGTTCAATCCATATACCACTACTCGTAAATAAATGATAACAACTCCCTATTCCACTTCGTGCCTAACTTTTGAGGACACGCACAGAAATTGAACTAAATATAGCACTCTCTACCCATACTAAGCAATTATATGCCGATATGAAGCTCTTTAAAAAAGAACAAAGTGGTGCACTCCGATGTAAGATATTATTGTGCAGAACATGGCATGGATGCAGCCGTGAGGAATTCATTGGAGCTCATGAGATTCAACGAATTCCTCACTTTAAGAAAAAAGGACCAGCAGGTCTAATATTATTCACTAGTAATCCATTGAAAAAAATGTGCAACTATTTGCGATGGGTAACTAGCCCTGTAGCATCTAATAATGTACAAATTTCTACTGTTCAATGGAGACGATCCCTGCCCGAGATGCATCCACTCCCGCAGGCTGACGACACCACTGTTAGACCCCTTGAACGGCACGCAATACAATATCAATCCATGTAAGGAATCCTGCGTAGAAAAAAAAACATCTGCGGGACACAATATACTCCCTATTCCGGCCCCATCGATTACGGTCGCCCCAAATCTTAAATATACCTTTCCATGCGAATCTCACCTCCCCTTCTAAGACCGGCAACGAATGAAAACAAACAATGAAGTGTCTCTCTCTTCTTATTGTTAAATGCCAAACAATAAGTCTAGCCTCCTGTGGCAATTGGTTGCACAACAGTACTATTGTTGTGCACCCACTCACGTGTAAATGTTTACAAGACCAAATGTCCTTGTTTTTAGGAAAAGAGCTTATTAAGTAACACTGAAGCAGTTATAGTTTCATCGCTCATCCGCAGACGTGCCTCGTCCAGCACTCGGATTGCATAGGAGAACGTGCTATCTCTAGCAACTGAGGACGCCTGAACTGCTAAAAACGTCCCTTGCAAGATTAGCAGCGTTGGGGTACCTGTGATGGTTTACCTTCCACACATGTAAGGGATTCATACTTAAACACCCCTTAACTGCAATATTACCGACGTGCGCAATACAACGAACGTGTAAATGTTCCAAATGCACGGAACTGTGTCCATAAGAGATAAGCTTTTCGCGTAGCTTTGATATTCCGCTGCATATATCACTGGCGTTATCTGTCGTGATTTCTTTCACTTTTCCGTAGATATCCTATGATGAAATAATTTCGTGTAGAACCGCAGATGTAGGCTCTCCAGTGTGCGGTTTTTGGTATCCCACAAAGTCTGCGACTGTGGACTGCAACGTCCAACCTGCGCTAATCCAATGCGTAGTGATGACTAGATATCCACTGTACACTTTAGAGGACCACGCGTCCGTTTTCAAACTGATTTGGCCGGGAATGTTAGAGAGCAAAGATTTGAGCTGCAGCCTCCGTTCTTGATGCATCAATTTGATTCTGCGGCTCACACTTACTCGGGAAAGTACTTTTAGGTCCTCCTCAAATAAAGAAATTAATTTCAAAAACTCTCTGTCTTCTATAGAATTGAAAGGCAAGCTTGAGTTAATGAGTCATCGGCAAATTTGGTTTTTCACAGGTTCTGCACGCTCTTTTTTCGGTAATTCAACTTTGACCTTCATTGCACCATCACTCGTAAAACGCTTTTGGGTGGATGTGTCCAGAAGGAAGCCATGTTCACGAGCGTGCGATCGAAGAGTTGATGTTTCAGAGTTGATACTGTATGTGGCGGGGCATCTGACGCAATTTTTCCAACATTCGTCGCCCACAATTGTCGTAAGGTACTGATGAACCTCCGCAATTGGTGCTTTCCGCTTGCTAAGGAATTGATTTCTTTGGCCGATCATTTGTCTGCTGCGTTCGCCGATCCAGTGGATCGGTTTGTCAAGCTGATACAGGAAAAAGGCCATCGATATTTAGGTTTATGGTAATGAGTAGAATACTGTATCACCTGTTTACAGGTGTATCAACTGTTTACAGGTGATATTATACTCATCATTATTATATTGCGTAACATTCTGGGGAATGTTTTTACTTTTTCTGTAATAAAAAGAAATATTAGTTCGTCTGCTGCAAAAAAACTTATATCTTGGTTGTTGTTTTGATTATTTGTGTTACAATAATCCTACGCAGCTAATACTATTACAGAGTTGCACAAACCACGGTTTGAACCGCGGTTCAGAATAAATTCTTGTGATCGGCCGTTTTATCTCGTTTGCGCAAGAGAACCGGACCATTTGCCTCTTTCTGTGAAGAAACTGGCCGCCAAAATTTGTTGGGGAATAAAACCGGACTGCAACTGCTCTCCTAGCGCCCAGACTCTCCTATAATTTTGGGTCCCCATCGGACCGCTTTTCATCACGGTTTGACTGGTGTCCATTGTGGTTCAGTCAGACTGTGTTCATGATGAGTTGTAGATCATGTTACAGTATGATTTCTGGTTGCGTTTTCTTTACCATTTTTTATAGTTTCTATATTTATTAGGCACCCTTTCAATAACTTATCCTCTTTAACTGAATCGAGCGAGATTTTAAGGCAGCAGAAGTCCACTGTTTTTAAGAGTGTTGGAGTATATTTGTAGTGCATTTATTTGCGTATATAGGGATTATACCGTAAAAGCCTACGTTTCTATATCTATTAGGCGTACATCGAAATTCGTGCGCACAATCTGCTGTCCACTTTGCATGACACGTGTGGGGAGTGCCAGACGGAATTTTGGCAGAATTTGCGAAGCGCCCTGCTTTTTAATCTAAACCAGTCTCATTACACTGTCATATACGTTCAAGCGAAGTATAGTACAGTACTGTATACTGTACGTACTTTGCTGTACTGTACAGCAGATGAAGTACAGTACGTACCGTAGATGTGTTCTGGTGGCTGGTGAGAACTCTTCTACGGTCTAAACAGCCTGTCCATGAGGGGGTGGTGATCCTGCGGATTTCGTGATCTGGCGACTCATGTTAGTGCGGCCATTTGCGGAAGGTCTATCTAGCTAGCATGTGCTAGTCTGTTACAACCGTCCGGACACCATGCCACTTCTGTCGCCGCCCTTGTTCCAACCCCCGCTACTAGTCCGCCACGTGCAACCTCATTCAATTCGCGCTCGCTTACACGTCCCCATTGTCTGCGACTCTATTCCGCTACCGCTGTCACTGCAAAATTCCGTGAAGCGTGCACTTGATTCACAAGGCCTGCGCATGTCGTCATGCACGTGGCATCCGCCTGTGTTAACGGTTTATGTACGTGGTGATAGTGCTGGGGTGTGTGCGGAAGATTGTGCAAAGGCGAGTAGGGTGTTGAGCGGGGTGTTGGACGGGGCGGAGTTTGCAAATGGTGCGGCATATACGTTGCAGGTTTCGTCGGAAGGGGTTGGAGATGTTTTGACGGAGAAGAGAGAGTTTGTCGTGTTTCGGGGGTTCCCGGTTCGGGTGGGGATGAAGGAGGTGTGGAAGGGGAAGAAAGAAGTGAGGGGAAGGTTGGTGGGGCGGGATCGGGATGGTGTGAGGGTGGGTGTAAGGGGTCGTGTTGTTACTGTGCCGATTGAAATTGTGGAGGAGGTCCGATTGTGCACTGAGAGGGATGTGTAAATGGTGTATGTATGTGTGCGAGGGGTTGGCGGGAGGTGTGAGGTTTTTGGCGGGGCTTGTGTTTTTTTTCGGTAGGTGAAGTGTGGGGCGCAGTTTAAGCGGTAAGGAGGGTGGGAGGGGTGAGGGATGGGAAGGGGAGTGGTGCGAATGAGTTGCGCGTGAAGGGAGAAGTGTTGCTGTTTGCTGGTGAGGGTAGCGTGTGGTTTCGGGATTGAGATGGTGCGTTATAAATGGCGACGCGAAACAGAGGGGAAAGGGGGGTTTGTGGGGGTGTCTGGGTCGGCGTGCAAAAGTGAATGATAGGTGGTCGCGCGGGTTTATTACGTAGAGTTGGATTGTGCAGCATGCGGGTAAGTGGATGGGGTGTTTGTTGGAACAATGCAGGGCGGGATGCCGGTGCTGTTTGTTTGAGTGGCTTGGTGCGGCTTGGCGGTGCGTGAAAATGGAAGGTGGTACTTGACTTGGTGTTTGGCAGTAGGGACAAGAGGGAGTGTTCTGGCAGCTGCTGGGGTCAGGGAGTAGGAAAGCGAGCGTCTAGATTCATGTCATTGTGGAGGTAACAGTGGTTGATGGTTTTAGGTAGGATATCGTCAACAGTTGAGAGGATGACTGAGTCTGCTGTGTGCTGATTTGAAGCGGAGATATGACTGGAATGCGATGCTTCGCCAGTCATCAGCTGATTTCACCACACAGATCATGCCCAACTGAGCTAGAAACACTGCACCACACCATTATTGCGCAGAGGTATTGCCGTAAAAGGTTCACTAGGTTCAAAATTTGAACCTCAAAACAAGCGTTCTCCCAGCAGCTGCAGAATGACGATAAGTGGATAGCACTTTATGCCAAATGCATGCCGTTTCAGCACAGCACAGTGAAGACCACGGTAGTTGCAGTGGAGTGGTTTGGAATAATTTTTTCTGTTCCTCATGATACAGCCCTCGGCGTGAAAAGTCATACGAGCAAGAGAGGTCATGGCAACGCTAGACGTAATTGCTCGCTTGCGGAACTGAGCTGTTGTTTTAGTGGGTGCAATAACTTGATGATTCGTAAACTTTGTGCTGAGAGGAAGGCGACTACTGTACTTGGCATTGTCACCGGTAAAATTGTGTTGGGGAGAAAATGCAGTGACATTGTGTCATCGCAAGCAAAGAGCAATGATTGTGCCGTATGTATTGAATTATTCAAGCAAACGGACAAAAAACCATAGAATTACGGTACTGAGTTGCTCGCCAAATTCTATTTTACATTGCGCACTTGCGCATCGCTACGGCCTCATCCCCTCAACCCCAACCCTGTCCAAAGCAAGATGCCGACGACAGCACATGAGCCTCCTGACTCCACTCTGCTTCTCACAATAACCTCCGATCCGCTCGCCGCCGAATTCCTCCTCTCCCTGTTCACCACCGCGGCCTTCTCGCAGCGTTTCTCCAGCCTGCTCCCCTCCCTCCCCTCCCTCTACATCCACCCGTCCACACATCAACCCGAGATTGATCTTCTCCGTTCAGACCTCCTTTCCCTCCCCCGACTCCCCACTCTCACCCCCCCCTCCCCCCCGTCTCCACACACTCCTAACCCATCTCCTGTACCATCCCAATTCCACCATCCCCTACCTAAAATCCAGCACCCCCACCTCCTCCACCCCTTCCTTCCCACCCTCCGATCAAAACCCTTCACGAACCGTCCACCGCTTCCTCTTCTCCACCCCCACCCTCAACCCCACCCCAAACCCCCCACCACACACACTCACAGCCTTTCATGGTAGCCCTGTCGAAAACTGGCATTCCATCCTTCACACCGGCCTGAAAATCCCCCCCGCGATACAGGCGTTGCCAACGGGCGTATCTTCGGTGACGCCGCGTACCTTTCCACGCACTTTGAACTCGCACTATCCTTTGCTCCACATGACACCGTAAAGCGTGTTCGCGCGAGCCGTATTGTCTCGGCGAGTATCGTGGGCGAATTTCAAGTGGATGTGGCGAGGAGTGACACGTGTGATGCAGATGCGGAGGATTATGTGGTGGTGCAGCAAGTGGAGGGAGTGAATATGTGCGCAATGTGTGTGTTGTTGCAGGTTGAGGGGGAGCGGATGGATGTTGGAGGGTGGGCGGGGTATATGGTACGGGTGAGGAGAAGGTTGGGGGGCGGTGGGGTTTGGGTGGTGGTGTTTGCTTATGTGATAGGATTGGTGTTGGTGGGGAGGCGGTAGGTGTGGGATAGGAGCAAGAGACGTGGAGAGTTGAAAGAAGCGGAGTTTACTGTCATTGCATGTGATACAGGGGTCTAGGTAGGGTGTGGGTTAGTTTGCAGAGGGTGAATCGGTGGCAAGCTGCTTGTGTACAAACTTTTCCATATCAGCCATGACGACAGGCCCGGTGGACTGCATTGCGCCGTTCATGAGGAACGAGAGTGGGTTGAGAATGCCGCGGAAATGCAGGTTAAATTCGGCGGTGAGGAGAGTGGCGTTGCCGTTGTCAGTTGGTTGGCATGTGATGGCGTCTTGAGAGCGGAAGAGGGTGGCGAGGCCGAGGAAGGAGGCCTTGTGTGGAGCGTCGTAGGATGTACACTCGTAGGATACTTTGACGTCTTTCATGCCGTTTGCGGTGAAGAGGCAGTCGTATTTGACGCCTTTTGCGGGCGGGGATGTTGGGTTGGAGGAGGAGAGAACGGATTTGGTTATGTTGATGTCCCAGTGTTGCAGGTTGGTCCAGTCGGACATGAGGGCAAAGACGCGAGCGGGGGGAAGGGAACGGTTATGGTGGAGATGTAGCGGACCATGGTTGCGGGCGGGATGCGGCAGGAGTAAGAAGGCCGTTGCACAAAGGGAAGGGCAGGGTTTTTGTATGCAAAGGAATGCTCGGATGACATAAACCAAATGGTGACATGAGCGGTCGTTGACGTGCGTGGCCATTGGCAGGACCAAGTCCGCCTCTACGCGCATGTTACAGTCTACTTGTTATCCACGCTTGGGCAAATTCAAGGCCATGAGATCAATATCTCGATACGTGGCAGTATATGATTGGTGATACTCAATCTCCATAAATTCTGGACGGTGGTGGGAAGTGCATCATAGGCCCGATATTTATTCGAAACGACATCACGTCGCATGATGGTCTCAACGTGCCGCAACTTTATCCAACCAACTAACAATGTGGTTGACCTATTTCTGCTAGAGTATAGTTTATGTGTATGTTTAGTAATGTTGACATCAACCTGCCGCTATGTACGGTACTTCAAATAAACGGAGATCGCTCCAGAAACTCGACCATCGCCGCAAAGCCATCCCGTGCCTTATCTAATACCCCGAAAAATTCATCATGTTTCGTATTCTTCTCCTGCAAGGCCTGTCGCATCGACACCATCGCATCAAAGTCCGGTGCGCACTTTGGGCACTCTTCTCCCCACATCTCCCCTCTTCCCCCACCCCCGCTCCCACTCCCACTCCACTCCCATGCCCATTCTCCTCTCCATTCTCATCACCCCCATGCCCATTCCCATTCCCATTCCCAACAATCCCCAAACTCCCTCCCCCATCCCAAATCCACCCCCACCACCCCCAGCTCCCCCCCCAGTCAAACACCCAGCACGATACGCATGCTTGCAAAAAAAGTAAACAAGCGGTATTCCAATAGCCTCCCCACACGCATTACACGTTTTCAAATTCACCACCTCTGGCTCCTCTGCCAACCTCTTAGCCTCCCGCTGCAGCTCCCTCATCTCCGTCTGCAACAACAACCCCTCATGCTCACTCCTCCCCGCTTCCTTTCTCAACTCCGCACACGCCCTCTCAAAAAACTCCCGAACAATTCCCCACATCGCTCCACCACACGTCTCCGCCACAACATCCACAATTTCCACAGCTGACAACGCTCCGCTGCGTTCCAGTGCCACCATCGCCTCATCCAGCACCTCCTGCGCCCCGCCGCTCCTAATCTCCCCCTCCTCACCCAGTATCAACCCCGCAAACAGCGCTTCTCCACTCCGGCCCCCGCCCTCCACCATCACACCCTGCTCCACCCCCATCTCCCCATTCCCAATCCTCTGCCCACCCCCAACCCCTCTGCCTCCCGCCCCGCCAACGGCGCGTACAATCGAATACATTCCAACCACAACAGCGGCTCCCGATCCCCATGTCGCCTGCAAGCTCGTAACAGCGCGCCCCCATTTCCAGACATCCGTAAACAAATTCCAAGCTCCTTGTACAACCTCAGGTGCTCATACAGGTACTCCAGACACGGCCGTGTCCATACTGTTCGGCAATGTCCAGCGCTAATCGCAAATCAAGTACGGACCGCCGTGACTGCAAATCTTTAGCGCCCGTCTCCCGCTGCTGCGTCGCTCATGTCCCAGCCCGGATCCATCGGCTTTCATGGACCGCGTTCGTCGGGTCGGTGCGCGCCAGCGCCTCGGATTCATCAGTTTTTGGACCTGAAATCACTCTTGTGCCGTCCACATTGTGAGGTTCGCATGTGTCCACACATACTAGCGACTCAAACAATAGAATCCATGCCGGGGTGCATCGCGCGAGGTGATACCTCCGGGTGTACTCAGGACCCTTTCCAAAAGTACCGCACGCCAACGTGGCAGGTCGATAAACAGAGGAGGAAGGTATTGAGCTGCAGCACTGGTTCGGACATACCCACCGGAATATGCGATGAAGAGCGACAAATCGCATCCGCAAGATACTCCACAAAGTTGACCGGATCTTTCGTCAGCAATTCACGCCCGCAGGCTTGAATGACTTTGAGTGCCTCTCTGTCTTGAAGAGAGCGGAGTAGCGATAATGCCTTTTCCGACTCGTTTAGGTCCTCTACAAGTGTGCGCGCGAGCTGCACATAGCGGCCGCGACGACGAGACACCCGCTCCGCGACCTTGTACAAGCCGGCATCACGGCAAAGTTTGATGGCCGCGTCAACCTGGTCCTCCGTCCAGTCTAGGTCACTAAATACATTGATGACATACTCGTCTGTTGTTTTCTCGGTTGCTTTGGAGCCAAGAATTGCGCCCCTGGCGCGGTCATGACGATAGCATGTAATCAAAACCTTTGTATGTACAAATGCTGCTTTTCCGGCCGCATGAAGCGCCTCCAAGTAGAGACGTAGCCCGGAACGCAAACCTGATTGCTCCACCAAACGGGTAATGACCCAACTCGGCTCTACCTCGTTCCCATGAATGGTCTCCACAAGTTGCTCCGCGGCATCGTTATAACGATCCTTGCTCATTAGATACTCTGCGTACTGACGGAGTGCTCGAATAAGAATAGACTTTTGGGGGTCGTGAGCACCACCGCTCTCGCACGTGCTAATGCTACGGCGGGTACGTAGAGACCGCGTTTGAGTAACAGATTGACGCGCTCTTCAAGCGGGATTTCCGACAATTTCACCATGGCTCCCTCTTCAAAACAAAGCAACACGTTGCGCACATCGCGCAGGTGGCTGTGAAAAGAGCAGGAAACAACGCCTTTTCCACGGTATGCAATGAGCTTGTTCACAACATCATAGGCAGTGACGGACCCAGGGCCAGTTGAATGAATCAAGTAATTCCCCGCGTTTTCGATGTATGACTTTTCACCTTTGGTCGGAAATGCAAGACATGGCCCTCGTCCATCGCGGTTAAAGAAGTACAGTGCCTCTTCCCTTGCAACAACGAGTTCGGCCGACTCATCAATAGTGCAGCAAAAGTTGGGATTGAGAGCGCCCAAATTGTCAAGAATATCCCTGCGAAAGACTAAACCTTTCTCCCCTTGCTTGGTAATCACAATGACGACGACAGACATCTCTGAAACGCAGTACAAGATGTCGCCGCAGTATTTGACATAAATAATGGGCTTGGCCTCACTCATTTCACCGGGAGCTGGAGCGACTCGAACCCTGGTAGCACGTTCACGTGCAATATCGCCAGACAAAATAGTGACTGAGCCATCTTCAAAACCAATAGCGACTTGGGACATGTCGAAAGACCCCAACTTTGCTTCCCTAACCGACATAACTGTGGGACGTGAATCCGACTGCAGGCGGTACATGGCACAGCATTCGAAGCGCATATCATCCACTGATTGGGAAGGATTTTGCGAGATTGGAGACTGGGTAGGGGGTTGGTCTGTAACTGGTTTCTGTTTCAAATTCCATACCTTGACACTCGGCAAGGTGTCATCAATACCAAGTGTGACCAAGGTAGGCAAGTTGTCCATGGAGCGACGGACTAGGACAGCGGAAAGTACGACCGTATCATGAGCGGAAAAAGTAGCATGAAGCGGTGTTTTCGGGACGGGTGAGTCGGACAGGCATAACGCAGGGTCGAGAAGGGCGAGATGGAATAGTTGGATGACGCCACGAGGTAGCGCGAGAACGTAGATGCCATCTACAGAATCACAAGCAATAGCGCGCTGAGAGGCGGTGGTAAAGCGACGGAGGATTCGCTGCTTGGATTGATTTTGTGGGTTTGGGGAGGGAGAAAGAGAAGGAAAAAGTGTGGATTCAGAGAAGCCATCGGTGGAATCAAGGCCGGCCGACGCGTCGAGAATAGTGTTAACAGAGAGAAAACGAAAGAGTTTCCAGCGTAGGGACATGGCGCTGGCGAGAATGAACGGAACAGAGGGAAAGACAAGACGAAGATAAGATTGAAAGGGGCATTGGGGAGAAAGGGGAATGGGGGGAGGATGGAATCGCTAGTGCAGGCCAAGGTTCTTGATGGGACTATCTGGTTCCAAACAAGACATACATATTGTGCTTTTCCGTGAGGGATGGAAATTCCCCTGTGGCTTACTTATTTTTAGGGAAACCGAAATTGCTCCCTTACATCATTTGTAAGAAATAAGGTTCCGAACAAATGTAGAATTTTAAATGTTTCTAAACGACTGTATTTTCAAGCCATGCGCATGATTCAAGTTCGTTAGCCCAGCAGAAATAAAAAACAGACGCCTTTCATGACTGCCTCTCGGAGGTCCTACACTATTCATTGCCTCATTTGCCACGTGGCATTCCATAACCTGCAAAGTGCGTATTGCATACAGTACAGTACAGCATAGAACGGCGGGTATGCACAGTACTGTACAGCATACTGTACCTTCGGTTCGCTCGACACACCCTTTTCTGCCACCATCCGCCTTCTCGAAGACTACTGTACACCCCCTGCATCGCCAGCCGCTACCACCTGACTGACAATGCGACTCGCCGATACATCTATCAACGTCTCAGCACGGTCAGTTGGTCCTCCTCGGCCAGGCTGTCCATTCTCATGCTCCACTGCATGCGACTGTAAACATCGTACAATACTGTACTTAAATGACTAAATACGCATTTGTATGCTGAAAAGATTTCTGCAACACTCAAAACCTGTTAGAAGTACGGACGTAAAATCATCTGGCGGGCGCTAAAATTCTGTGTTATTTTGGATTAAAGGGTTCTTGGGCATGTTGTACAGTGTATACTGTACGAACGGTCTCGGCCAATCACAGGCCACGACTGGTCGGACTTGGCAGATCCAATGATTTGTGCCCTAAACAGCCAAGTGGCAGTACTACTGTACTGTGCTCCGGGTAATACAGTGGCTATCGTCTAATGTATCTGCTCTTCTATAGCTATCGAACGGCTATATAAGGAAGCCTTCACTGCCCGATCGGGGCGTGAGGAGAGAGGCAGATTTTTGGGGTCAGAGAGAAATATCGACCGTTCTAGTGACTCTATCTACTAAACGACCAAATACGGGACTGTAACTGCATCCCGAGGGACCTTTGTACCCGTTCACTGTGCCTTCCTTTCCCGCTCCCCCTCGCTTACACCGCGCATACTACAGTTATGGGCCCAGGGAAGGACTTCGAGAAAGGTTTTGGCATGATGAACCCTCCGGGATTCGAGCCGGACCAAGACCTCCTATCGTGGAGAAAGAAAGTTGCAATTTGGGGTGACTTAGTCGCTACTGCAGGCGAGAAGGGAGAAGACAAATTCTACAAAACGGTATCCCACACCCTTGGACTTCAACTATACGATCGAGGTCTTCGCCAAGCTCTCAGCAAAGTCTTGTAGATGAAGCACAAGAGCAAGAAAAGATCGATTACAAGCAGAAAGACCAAGTCAAAGCTGTGCAAGAGATCGTGGACTTGATTGCCCAAGATCCTCTCCTCTCCGTGGTTACTCGCCTCATTGATTCCTTGAATAAGGTGACTTCTTGCAAGCGCAAGAACAATGAAGACTTGAACCGTTATGTGCCTAGGTTTCGCGGACTCGCCGCAGAGCACCTAATGAAAGCAGGCTCAACCAGTCAATCTCAAATCGGAGAAGTACTGGTAATAACCTTGCTCAATAACGCCTCTCTCTCAGAAGCGTCCCTTACCAATGACAAGCTCAGACTTATTGGAATGGCGGAGGAACGAAGTAAGGGAACAATACGCGCTAAGAAAAAGTTCACGTTGACTTTGGATGAGGCACAGAAGATATCTTTGAGTACCAGAAGGCTTGCTGTTTCGATTGCAAGGGCCTCTGGGAGTTCCAGCCGTACGTGCAAACTCTCCATCAGGAAAGTGACGGGACGGTTCAATGATATGTGTCGAGACGCCAGCCCATCTTCGATAATATTAAGAAACTAAAAGGTACTTGAGATATAGCCAAATCCATTGCTTCCTCTGGTCGCCGTTGCACCCTAAGTCTGGATGACGCGTTAGATGTACTCTGATCTCTTGCTCAGACCACTACCAGAACTGACGTCTCGGTAACAAAGGCTCAAATTGAGTCTGCAGTTGACCATAGAGTTAGAAGTTTCTTTGGAAGTCAAGAGAATGGTCAACGAGAATCAAGGATCAGAAACCAGTCAAATCATCGCGCTTTCAACGGAAAGAAGCAGAATACTTACGGCAACGACGTCGATAATTACAAATCCGATCGGGATGGCAAGAGGAAGAAGTCAACAATGCTGGCGGAACTCGTCGGAGAAGCCTGCATGGACTGTGGAAGGAAGGACAACGGTCGAGGTGATTTGAAGTGCCAGCGTCCGGGCTATGCTACTTTGAAGATTCGAGAAGCAAAAGATCTCCATGGCGAAGATTCCGAAAGAAACAGAATACCTGAAAACTTCAAAGGGTATTTTCGTCCGGGGTCCAAGCATTCCAAGGGCAAAGGAGCCTGGTAAGCGGAATCCCTACCAAGTCTGATCTGATAACCATGCATAACGACCCGAATCCTGTTTTGGACGAGGGTTGCCCCGATCCGTCGGAGGAATTAAGTCAGCAGTAGCGCTGTCTTTAGCGATGGCCATCGAATTCAATTTGGAGTCCTAGATTGTGAGCCATTCTACCATGGTTATGGACAGAACTGCAGTGATGCAGAGCTCACATTCGGCATATGGAGACTACCTCTTGAAGATTTGAAAGGGAATAAAATCGTTATTCCGTTCTATATCACGAAAGTCAATGGTCCTCTTCTACTTGGAAATTGTGTACTGAGCAAATCGGATGTGCTCAATTCGCATACACCTCGTGTTCTTATTATACCTCCAGGTGCAATAGAAGGATCGGATATCAAAATCGTGCTTCCGATCTATTTTACTGAAGGTAGAGAAACTCGAACTCATCTTTATGTTGTTATGAGCCAAATATCCAAGTTCTAAAGCTACCTTGCGACCCAACGGGCTTTGATTTGAACCAATGGAGACTCGGCAGACGAAGGTAACAAACAATCGCGGTTCATGGGAAGATCTGCGAAAGAGTTCGCTTCAAAACTTCACCTGTACTCGCATTTGCCTCTAAAGGACATGAGGGATCTCTGCAAACGGGGCGGAGTTCTTTCTCCACTCTTAGAGAAAGCCCTCGAAGCTGTCGTGGAAAATTGCTCCA
This sequence comes from Kappaphycus alvarezii, assembly GCA_002205965.3. NCBI lineage: Eukaryota > Rhodophyta > Florideophyceae > Gigartinales > Solieriaceae > Kappaphycus > Kappaphycus alvarezii. The sequence continues at coordinate 203,562 of NADL03000721.1, read as the reverse complement.
GCTGCAAGAAGACTGGACGTCCCCTTAATGTGCGCAAGATATCCTTGAAAAGGCCACTTCGAACATTTAGCGAGGACGTGCAAATCGATTTCATGTACGTGGTTGAATTGACGAAGTACCCAATACTCCATATGAAAGACCTGGCTTCACGCTTCTGCAATGTGGTTGTTGTGTTGACCAGAGATATGGAAGAAGCTGGAAGAATCTTTGAAACTCACTGGATAGAAGTGAATGGGCCCCTGATCAATATCGTTTGATCAGGAATTCGACAATGATGATTTTTTCAAGACGTTGCAAAAACATGGCATCAAACCGAAGCCTCTTCCTGCGTGGAGACATAGCAAAATCGGTTCAGTAGAAAGTGCAAACTTCACCCTACGTCAGATGTCACTGCGTATTCTCAAGGATGCAATGCACGAACGAAACACACGTGGTACTTCGTTCACGGTTCAGGAAATCGTCTCAAGAGCCGTACTTGCAACGAATCTTCTACGTGGAAATAATCGTGTCAGTGCCTTTGAGCTTGCAAGAGGATACATACCATCTATTCTTGGTCTGCCACAGATGCCAGTGGACTCCGAGTTAATTGACGCACATTATGAGCAAGTTGCACGCCGCAGGCTCTCAAAGATGTTTCAATCTCGATCGCCTAACACTGTTCCGAAATATTTTGACCAAAGGGACTCCAGTGTACTTCTTTGAGAAGCAAAAAAAACATAGTGTTTGGAATTTGGGTTCCGTCCAAAACGCAAAAGAACATTTCGTAGAGCTCACACGGAGCAAATACGGAACTGGGAAACGGCTGAAAGTCGCATACGAGAACATATGTATATATCCATCTTCGTCCCTTTTGCAAGAGTTGGACAGTATCGAGGACTCAGAACAAGAACAGAGCAATCAGATCCTGTTAGATGAAGAGGGTGCATCTGTTGCCACTGCACCTATCCTGTCCGCTTCTATGCCAAGACCAATACCAGAGACTGAGCAATCTCGAAGCCATGCGGTCAATGACGAACATCATTCTTCATTGTTCTCGGTTCGTATCAATGACATCCAGAAAAATCGGATAATCGTTCCGCAGTCGTCTTCGTCCCTTGTGACTAAGAACAATGCCAATCGGGCTACGTTCAAGGATGTCGAATTTGACATAACTCAGAATTCCCCAACCAATTGACTGGACAAAGATGTTGGAACTAGCCCTCTCGCGGATAGTACGAAGTTCCCGCAAGAGTTGAAACCACAGAAGCAAACCGTACTTCAGCAAATTCGAAATACAATTAGTTATGAGTCTGTGACGGAAAGTAAGATCTTTTCGATGGCGCAAAGGTGGCTTACTGAAGAATCCATCCAGAAGGAAAAGTCTAATTACCAGGATAAAAACGCCTACGAGTAAGTCAATATTAGAAGCCTACCAAGAGATGCAAATCTCATACCCTCGCATTGTTTCTTCGAAGTCAAAATTGATGGAGAATCAGACAAATTGAAATTGAAGTGCAGATTGGTTCCACACGGTAACAGAGATAAGGAGAAGAATTTCATCCGTAAGGACTCATCAACGGCTCAGTTTCCTGTAAGACGGGCTCTTCTTTCTGCTGCAGCGATACTTCGGTTTTCCTTGGCGACGATAGACATTTCTGGCGCTTTCCTTCAATCCGGACCGTTGAATCGAAACGTATACGTCCGCTTGCCGAAAGGATGGTCAAAGAACAGCTTCTTCGTGTGGAAGCTGCTCGTCCCCGCCTACAGTCTTGTGGGATCAGGCCGCCTGTGGCAACTCGCAGTTGAAGAATGGATGTTCAGCAGTGGGCTTGAATTCGTTCCTGGAATGCCGCAACTATTCTTGAAACGGGATGCATCTGGAAATTTGCTTCCTATTGTCGCCAAAGTTTTGGACGATTTCTTACTTGCCGGCCACGCTCAACATATCCAAGATTTCCATGATGCGATTTCTAACCGATTCAAAGTCGGCAGATTCGTTTCTCAGTCGAACCTGGTTTTCAATAGACTCCATACTTTTCAAGAGACTGATCTCAAAAGCACTGTATCGATGAAGGAGTACATGGACACCATTGACAAAATCCCACTAGACCGTATTAAGAGGAAAGACCAAGAAGCTAAATGCTCACTGGATGAGATTAAGTCATTCCAAGCACTTGCTGGACAGCTTAATTGGCTTGAGCATGGAGTTTTCAGCCCTGCTGCCTTTTTACCGAGTACTTTGCAGCAATGGACCTCCGATCTGAGAGTGCACCACTTGAGTGAAGCCAATCGCGCTCTCCATGAAATTGGACAGCTCTCGCCGGTCCTCACGTATCGAGTGCCTTCTAATGATGACGTCAGTAGCAAGGATACGGCTTTCTTAGCCTTCTCTGATGCGAGCCAAGTCAAATCGTCGTACGACCAAACAGATTACTTCTCCGAAATCTTCTTTCCGAACTCTAAGATGTTCTACGCCATCGACTGGCACAGCTCTAAGCAGGCTCGTGTCTCGTTTTCGTCCATGAGGGCGGAGATACTAGCACCCGCAGAGTCAGCCGATCGGGCTGGACTCATGGCATACTGCTTGTAGAAAATGTACGGGGCTGATCGTTCCCTGCCACTTGTCTTGACGGTTGACTCACTTGGACTCTACTCCACCATCACGACTCTTCACGAAGGTCGCGATTTCAGGCTGCGATCAACAGTAGAAAGGTTGAGAGACTCCTTTGAGTCAGGAGAAATCGCTGTTATGCAATGGATAAAGGGCGCGAACAACATCGCTGATGCCTTGACAAAAAGGAACCTGGGCACCTTCCACAAACTCAATCAAACCTGTGCTGTTGGACTCTTGGACTCTGATATTCTTCATGAAGCCGAGAGAGACAAACCAAAGGGGGAAATCGAAACGGATTTCCATTGATTCATTGAGGCCACAAACCATTTTCCGATTGTGTGCCATCCTGGTGGCCGCTCAATACTATAACCTTGATACACTACTTGATAATGGACTTGCGTTTCCGTTCAACAATCTTGGATTTCTTCCTTACAGGGTTGCAAGCTTGATTACATGTGCCACGTTTCTTGAAATAACCATTAACTAGTGCCGACTTCGATTAATGCACTGTATACCAGCACCTGTGCAATGTAACTTCTTCCTCGATTCGGATAATTGGACTCGGGGGATATTTTGAACCACTCCAACCAATGGGTCATCCTTTGTTTTAATTGGGAATTAATCGAATTCTAATTTCCTTCTCACTCTTCTGTCCCAAGGAGATCCACATACTGAACACGTGTCCACTGTTTGGAGTGTACAGTCTTCTTCGCCTTAATCTTCCTGTACCACCTCGTCATCTACCAATCAGTGCCGGGGAAGTCAGTGCAAGGTGTCTTCGCTGATTCCATAGACGACACGCTGTCAATAGGAGGTGACGGTTTGCGTGACATGTCGCTGGCTCTCAAAAAACTACTGTCGTCCAGGTCAAATTTTGGGCCTGTCGGGCTGACAAAAATGACGTCTGAAGTGTCATCTACAAGGAAATTGCTGTCGAACCAGCACAAAGGGAAACCCTGATCATTTCGAGGGGGTGAAGGGGTGTTGACTGAATGCGGGCGTGAGCAATCACAGGGTCTGGATTGTTCAATGGACACCTCGGGGAAGAAAACATGATTGATAGACGCTGTGCTTGATGAATAACTGCGAATGTTGAAGAAGATCGGAGGTTATATGTACAACCTCTCTACGAATCAGATGTCGATTGCTTTTGTCAAGTGCGTCATTTAGCAAACATTGCTGACATCAAAGCTGCAGTTTTTTTGTTTTTTTGTGCCGAAATATATTCCTTCTGGACCAATAAGGAGGCGTTTGTATGGTGCCCTATACTGTACTTTGCATGGCAAACGGCTTATTTCAATTTAATCAGCGTGCGCACTAGTTTTTTAAGTTTCGTATTATTCAGTTCAAGGATTTTAATTAATTGGGTCTTTTGCTGTATAAGGACCATTTTGGCCCAATCAGGGGTATGTTGTACAGTGTATACTGTACGAATAGTCTCGGCCAATCACAGGCCACGACTGATCTGACTTGGCAGATCAAATGATTTGTGCCCTAAACAGCCAAGTGGCATTACTACTGTATTGTGCTCCCGGTATTAAAGTGGCTATTGTCTACTGTATCTACTACATTCTATAGCTATAGAAAGGCTATAAAATGAAGCCCGCACTGCCCAATCGGGGCTTGAGGAGAGAGGGAGTTACTTGGGGATTCAGAGAAAAATCGACCGATCTAGTGACTTCCTCTACTAAGGCCTTTTCTACACCGTGTTTTACCCAATTGCAGAAATGGACACGGTTATGTGCCAAACTGTCCTGTGGGCATTTTCTGCATTCGCTGTGGACAATATCCTGTCTTCCTTTTGGTGTAGAAATCCCTTGGGACATGCCACAGAAAAGGCTTGCCGCCAAATTGCAACCAAACCCAAACACCTCACAAAAACTAGACGGTGCCGCCATTTACTGCTCTAAGGAATGTTTATCACGTGAATAGATTCTTATTCCCCTACATAGCTTCTATCGACACCGCTTCAACAACGAAAAACTCCGCAATCCAGAACCAAACAATCATGGCGGAAGAACTCACACACCGCGATGCTGTTGATAGCTCTAGGATTACTGGAAGTCCTCCCAGAGCACATACGCACTACAATTCCCATCAGAAGTTCTTGTTTCCCCAACCGAAATCAACGACGAGGCCGCCTGCATCGTCCAAGACATTTTGTCGGATCCAGTAACAAAAACGCCTAAAGGCACCGCACATTACGACAATGATACTGTCAACCTTCTGTTTGACATGATGGCAAACGCTGGGTACGGCGACCGGAAGAAGCAGAAAAAGTCCTTAAAGGACGTCTTTGGTGAGGCTACCATGTTAGCTGAAGCGGAGCACGGAATAAACCGGCCTGCCAAGGCATGGCAGTAGAAGTTTACAAGAATCAAACAGGAGTACACCGCTTTTGTTGCCAAGCTCTCTGAGCCAGGACAGGACGCGGACGATGATGCTCTTTTCAACACTCCTGAGTTTTTCGAAAGGATGTACGAATTAGAAAAAAGGCAAAGCGCGCCACGACCCTCCTGCCGTGCTGCCCACGGAGGACGCTAGCCTCGTCAGTGACGCTCCGCTCTCCAGTTCCCGGAAGCGTGTTAAACTCAGTCATACGGCTCTGATAGAATCCTTTATTCAATCTCAGGACGAACGTCATTCCCAGCTTATTAGCGAGATGCAGAAGGGAAACGTCGAGAAGGCAAAATTGCGCGATGTGCTGGAACGTCTGGTCGATAAGCTTTAGACAGTATTCTCGTTCTCTGATAACTTGTTGATGACGTAATAAAGTAGGTCATCCCTTTGACGCTTACCTGCGTTACTCTCTGCAGAAATAATTTCATCGTCAACTTCTTCATCTTGAGGTAGGAATGAGTCTTCAAAATCCCCTCCATCGATCCCCATGTTGTGTATACTCATAAAGCCAGGCAAAACCTTGAAATGTCGTCCTCATGGTGAAGGCGTATTTCTTTTTTTAAGGTCGTGGAACCTATTCTTCAACATTCCGAATGCGCACTCGATTGGTTTCCTCGTCTGACTGGCAATAGAGTCCCACGTTTTCAGTATAAGATTAACTCCCTGTTCCCTTTCTGAAGATTTCTTCATCGTGTTCTGGTCGAGGGAAAAGGCACAATCCCCAATCAAGTATGGCCTTACATCAACTTCAGAAAAAGTCAAACTCGGTATTGCATTTCCAAGCCACACACCTTTGTCTATGTTCCGTTTCAATGACGAGCGGGAAAATATTGTGGAGTCACCGAGAACGCCCGGTCGACGGATGTCTGCGTAGATAAACTTCTGTTTAGAGGTAGCTACAGCAAAGATGACCACACTTGGATACTCCTTGTAACATCTGAACTCATAGTACTGCTCTTTTGGGCACGAAAGCCACTTCACATGCGTCCCATCGATTTCTCCGACGCAGTACGGCAAGCCTTGGATTCCTTCGAAACCACGCATGACCTTCGCTATATCTTCTTCGCTTTTCGGGAACTGTAGTTCATGACTAAATATGTCACAAATACCAACGGAAGTCTCCCGCACAGCAGTGCATACTGAGCTGGCATCAATGCCAAGCTGGCAGGTTGTCTTTTCACAAGTCGCCCCCCTGCATACATGAGGATAGCAGCAGTTCTCAGCTCTGAGCTTAACGGTTTCTGTAGTTCGTCGATGCTCGCTCCAAATAGGAATGAATGGCGTTGCATAGTTGCATAAACATGGTGTGAGAAACATGGAATAGGCTGCGCCAGGATGACGAATCCCGGAAATTAGGGGACAGCCCATAGCTCGTGAGCCACGATTTCAAGTTTCTTTCACGGCTCCAAGCGCGACCAGGAGTTCCGCTGCGCCCATCGGACTTTAGCAAAATTGGAACGGCTGCATCGGATTGTTGTGCGGCAATTGCAGCCATTGCGGTATCATCTTCGTCGGCAATTAATGGAACCATGGCTGCAATGGCAGTCGCGAGCTTGCTTCGCAACGATGAAGAATGATCTCCCATTCCCGCGAAAAAGTGGGGTTGACCCTGTCCTTTCCATGGGGTCGCCTTCTTTGCGACCCCAACTTCTTGGGAACAAAGTTGTCTTTGTCGACAGCGGGTGTACTTTCCCAAAAATGGGGAATTCCCAATATAGTGGGTTTTTTGGACAAATTTTGTTTTGTCCAGTCCCTGTGTAGAAAGGGCCTAAACAACCAAATACGGGACTGCGACTGCATCCCGGGGGACCGTTCTACCCGTTTACTGTGCCTTCCCTTCCCGCTCCCCTTCGCTTACACCGCGCATACTACAGATGCAGTCTGTGTTGTCTTAGGAGCCGGGTTCCAGGCTAAGATCAGGGATCATGCATCGGGGTAGGCAACATGCGGAGAGAGATCGCCGTGGAGCAGTGAGAACGTGGAGGGGTACCTCCTGGTGGCTGCGTAAGTGGAGTTTGAGTAGGAGGTTCGACGTGGGGTCCTGAACCCGACGTGCAATTGTGGAGCAGGGTTAGTTTTGGGGGAACCAATGCAGAAACCAGCAAAGGATGAGGCGCCTTCTATGGCCCCTAAAGAGGGTGTCTGTGAGGCACCAGGGGGATTTACCTGTGCAGAGCATGCGGTGTGGGGGCGCGGTGGGTTGATTCTGTGTGATCGAGGCGTGGAGTGACTGAGGGCGTTCCATACTGAGAGAAAGACAGCGGGCCAGAGCGAGCGCGGGAGTAGTCGGATCATGACTGTTTTGAGAGTAAAGTGGGCATCGTGGGAGGAAATTGAGTGGAGGGTGTCACGGGAGACCGCACGGATACGGGCGACGGGGAATATGCGTTGACCACAAAGCAATCGACGGACTGGTGAGCCTGGCGAGTGAGGAGTGTATCGATATCCAGGATCTGGTATAAGGAGCGTAGACGGGCGAGGTGAGTCTTTGGAATGCGGGAGGAAGTGCGAAGGATTGGGGAGAGAAGCGGCGCTGGGCCGCTATATCCGGTGAGTGGAGGATAGAGTAGTCGCTGAGAAGGAATGCGACATAGAGATAAATGCTGGGAACGAAACTATGGAACAGAGTTGCTAGTCGTGCAGGAAGGAGGTTGGAGGACATCGGGGCTGTGCGAAGAAGCCGGGCCACTGTTGCCGGAGCGCGGCGCGAGCGTGCGAAGGTTTCGGCATGACGGAGTCCTTTGGAGGTCATCGATACTCCGAGATAGATTGCGGAGGATGCCCGCTGCATTGGTTTTCCTTGGAGAAAGCAAGGGGAAGTGCCTGTGGGGAGGATCCGCGGTATGATGAAGCATTTCGCTAGGTTCCGTTTCATATTCCATCTTTTGTTCCGTATGGTTGTCCATCCTTGGCAAACGGAGAGGAGGTCCTGCAAGAGCGCAAGAGATGTGATATGTAGGACGACTTCATATGCGAATAGTTTGCCCGGCACAGGGTGTGAGTTTTGCGCAGAGCCAGTGGATAGTGCAAGTGGCCAGGCTGTTGATATACTGTATATGAGGAAGAGGGTCGGAGAGAGGGGGACCCCTGTAAAATACCCAGTGTCATCTTGGCCTGGGACCGAGTTGCGTCTCCTTTGGTACTTGCAGTGTACGGCAGAAGCGAAGAAGCTATCATGCGACGTACGGGTAGCGCCAAGAAGTAGCATTCCGATAGGAGTAAGTGGTGTTCAACGCGGTCTTATGCTTTTGACATGTCGAGGACAGCGAGCGTGCCTGCCCGCATCGAGCGGCTTCATCGGCTGCGTTGAGGGCGTGCAGGGGGCAATTTTTTGGTGGAACCAGTACTGAGAGGGGTGGATGCGCAGTTCTTAGTGGATGCACATTGATAGCGCTGCTTCGACCACTTTCCGGTAGTGGAGAGGTGACATAGTGGGCTGTAGTTTGCTGGAATCTGTCGGCTTTCCTTCCTGCACTTCATTATGAATCGTACCTGGGACCATTCGTGGGGATACTGAGTTGTTCGTCCCACTGCACTCCACGAGGAGAATAGGAGGGAAGAAGAGAGAAGGGGAGGATTTTTTAGCATTTCAATGTGGACTGAGTCCGTACCAACGGCCCGGCCTGTAAGTGCCTGACGAATGCATGTTTCGAGAGCAGCGCAATAAGAGGGTGGGGGTTTGAATGGATGGAGGTTTAGTGGAGGTTGATTTTGGCCATGAACCGTTTGCATGCATTTGGTGAAGGAGTGCGGAGCGAGTTGGGTCTGCTATTCTGCGTTCTGTGTTGCGGCGATCTGTGGAAATTGCTTGGAAGAGGCCAGAGGAGGGGGCAGACTCGAGGAATGCGTTGCGACGGTTAAAAAGGCGCTTCTCACGGTGTATGTCGCTGCGGACTACTGAGCGGAGTCTTTGAAACTCCTGCAGACTTGTGGGGTGTTGCGCACGGCGGGCTCCACGGAATGCAACGGCGCGCTTTCGCACCAATGTGTCCAATACGGGGTTCAAAACGGCTTGTGGGGACGGGGTCTGCGTGACGCGATGTCTTGCCAAAGTTGAAGAATGACAGAGGTGGCGCGTGTGCACATTTCCTGGGCGTTTGTCGGGGTGCAGTTATCCAGGAAGGAGAGAATTGCGGGGAAGGTAGCTTCTTGGACCTGGTTTACCGGTGCTCTATATGCTGGAGAAGCAAGAAGGGATTTCGTGATCCGTCCGGGCGAGGAAGTGGGCACGGACGTGAGGGCTGTTACAAGGATAGGTGAGTGATCTGAGGGGCCGTTGGAGCCAGGCTGGACAGTTCAAGTGAGGTACGGATGGATAAGGTAGCGATATCCGGTATGCTGGAGCCCAAGCGGCCGCAGGCTTGCAAGATAGACGAAGGTGGCGCATACTCGTTGTAACGGGTGGGGTGAACGACTGTAACGATGGCGCCTCGTCGTGGATTTGGGTGGGAGTCCAAGCTGCAGTGCCGTGCGTTGAGGTCGCCAAGAATGACGTGATGGAGGGAGGGAGAGTGCAGACGGAGGCGAAGAGCGAGTCTGAGTATGAGCATCGGAAAGCACGAGCTGACAAAGGTGCTGGTGAGTTAGAGACTTTCCGGGAGCTGAACGATTATTGTTTGGAGTGGGGAGTTAGGTGGAGTGTGTAGGGTATTGTTGACAGGGCTGAGTCAGACGTGGAGCCCGTGACGAACAGATAATGCGACCCTGCACTGTGTGAGAAGGTTACATTCCTGCGGTAAGATGAGGCTTGACATACGGCGCTATGTGCCCAAAGTTTGAGTGAGATATGGATATGCCTCACATCGAATATCGGTAAGAAGGATATGGGGGGAGAGGGAGTCAAGGAGCAGTTGTATTTCATGGAAGCTTATCGTAAGACCGCCAATGTTCCAGGATGCAGTTCTAACGTTGGTGGTCGGGGGCCGCTGATGTGCGGAAAGGTGGAGTGTTTGGTGGTGTCATGGTTGTGTCGGTGTCCTCCGTTGCGTGGGGACTGGTGTGGTGGCGTTTGGAAAGCGTGGGAGATGTTGAGGGAAAGGGGGCCGTGGTGCGGGGGTTGTCAGGGCACGGTAGGCGTGTGCGGGGGGTTTGACGGCGGTGTTGGGGGGCGTGGAGGGGGAGGTTGTGGATGGATGGGGCGAAGTAGTAGCGCCATTTGTGCTGAATGGCGGAGTCGACGGAGTGGAGGGAGTTGCGAAAGAACTCGTTAACAACTCTAGTCATTATTCATTCAGACACTCCGATACGCGGGCTTTCTCCACCCCGTGTCGAAAAATTGCCGTCCTTCACATCTAGACTGGGGAAATTCTTGGCTTCTTCGGTGTATGGAAGATGTGGTCGGTTGTATCCACGCCGTTAGTCCGTTGTGCTGGATGAGATGTCACGAGATACCAAAGCACCTAAAGTTTCGCTTTATTGAAGTTGCCGACTGTGCAAGAAGACTGTACTGTACAGTACAGAACGTTTCTCTCGAGTACAGTACAGTACTGTTACAACTTCAAAGTTGAAGCTGCAAAGCACGGACCAGGACTGTTGTACTTCCAATAACTGATGCCTTCTCTGGTCTTGGGGACCAGGTCCGGGGCACTTTAAATAGACTACGGAGGGGCACTAAATGCATATTAGGTGAGCTACTGACAGTTCATTACTGTACGTGTCACTGCATTTCAGCTGACAATACATGTGTAAATGCCACGTACTAATTGAACCCTAACAGTACAGTATTTGGATTTGCACTAGAGTATACAGTACAGTACAGTACAGTACAGTACGTATAACAGTAGATGGACGACGCAGCGTCCATGAAAAGCTTCGTTCGAAAAGGGAGACTCAACTCTGTGTGTTGCGGGGCGACAAACTACTGACGCGGCGCACGTTGTCCAGATTGCGTAGCCCAGCGGATGCAGGCGACTCTTCACTCTTTCTGTCGAGCATCCGCTACGGTATGCGACAGCTGCCGCGTATCTCTTTTACGAGCTTGGATGTTGTGACTGATGGAGATCCTGACGAGTCGAAAGCCACAAGACGAAGTTCTATTCCGCGTCGACCTTACTGGCAGTGCCTCTCCAGAAATAGCTGGCGCTTTCGTCGTCAAATCCCTTTTCTTCCGCGTTTGACCAGTGTGCAATTGATTTTAAGGTAGGCGCACTGCCCTTTCTGGTTATCACAGTACGTACAGGACTGTACTGTACTGTATTTACAGTGAATAGGACTATACTGTACTGTATTTACAGTGAATACAGTACTGTGCTGTAGTTACGATGGAAAGTAACCGGATCAAGCAACGCAAATTCAGCACAGCTGTTGAGCCCCACTAGGTCCAGCGGGGGCCGTGAGGTCCCCTCATACTGCATCTGAATAAGAGGTCACCGCTTCCCCCAGTCATGTCAGCGGCATTTTGGAAGTGAAAACCAGGATTACAGTTGACTGTAATTTCTGAGATTGCTGTAATTTTTGGTGTTGATTTGAGTCCGATTGGAGCTGTAATTTTTGAAATTTCAAGTTAAACTGTACAGTAAATGCTTTTGTTTTGTACAGTACAGTTCATTGTACGGTTCTGTATCTGCCAGTTTGAAACCCTAAAAGAGAAACCGCACAGCTGTGACAAGCCGATCGTTGCAGCTCGAAGAGAGAAAGGTCAAGCAATACTCAACGCGTACAGTTCGGTAGGTGTTGCTGCTAAGTGCAGTCAATAAACTGTACACTGTAGGATACTGAACTTGATTTTCAATTGAAATTAGAGGTGCGAAAGCCTACGGAAGTGTCTGCCAAAAAAAACCCGGGAACCTGGCCAAAAAAAAATTATTTTAAGAAAACTTTCACAGAAACAGAGAATTCTTTTTTAAAACTTTTATAGATATCATAGATACAAAGAATTTATTTTAATGTTTAATGCTTTACGTTTTAATTCCCACATGATGGGCCACAGACCTTTCATGCCACTGCCTTTCAAAAAATAAGCGGAGAGAAATAAAAAGTATCTGCTAGACGTTGTGCACTTTTCCAAATATAGGTTAAGATAGCCACTCTCACCGCCTACACGATCCAAGCCTCCACACCACGACATTACTACCTCGTTTCCGGAACATTTGCTCTCCCCCACTTTCCTTTCCGCATTCCCCTTCTTATCCTCTTCACTTTCAATGTGGTACTTGATCGAAGAACCCGACACAGTCCCTGCCACAAAACTCCGCCCGAGGTACTGGCTCGGTGGTCTTACCGGAGATGGTCGCACCATCGGTCGCAAACATGTCGACATTCGTCTAAAGGCCTCCTCCGTCTCTCGTACGCACGCCCGTGTTACAATTCAAAAGTCTCCATTCTATTCACCGTCGTTACTCTCTGGGCGTCAAACCCATCATGCCACCTCGGTATTCGTCCAGGACTCTTCCGCATATGGGACCTTTTTGAAATATCCGTCTGGTCATCCGTCCAATCGAGCTGAGTCCGCTGTTGGTCACCATCGCCGATTGGATAAGGATACCCCTGTTGAGGTATGTGAAGGTGCTTTGTTGGCCTTTGGTGCACCGAGTGGCTGGTGGCGTTTAGGTTGGGAGCATATTGTCGTGTCCCACAGCCGTCTATCGTTTGAGGTCAAGGAGAGAATGGCTGAAATCGTCTCCTTGACTGGTATTGAAACTTGCGATACGTGGGGAGACGGTTGTACCCATTTGGTCATGGTTGAGTGCAATGTCACGAGTTTCAAGTGGTTGAGAGCACTCGTGGAACGTAAACCAGTGGTGACTCCGGCCTGGTTGGAGGCTGTCAGGCATTCAGTTGCGGAGACCTGCAGAGGCATCACAGAGGCACCTAATGAAGAGGCAGCCATGGCCATAAGTCGCTTGCCTGAAGTAGGAGGATATGTCCCGCCATTTTGTAAAGCGGACGTTGAGTTCTACGGCGAGGAAGTGTTAGGAAAGGTTTGGGAAGAAGATTTGTGGAGAAGAGGAAGAATATGTTTGATAGATGTGTATTTGTGTTTGGCAGGGAGGAGCGCAGAGCCAAATGGGCCCTAGTTGTGGAGTTGTTAGGAGGCGCAGCCGTTTTCGGGAAGAAGAGGATGAAGGCGGGGAAGGTATTTTATGTGCAAGGCGAGTACGGAAGCGGGAAAAAGGTCTATGAAGATGTTCCCGGTAGGGCATACGTTCCAGAAAATGTGCTTACAGAGGCTATTGTCAGGGCCGATCTTGAACCGATAGAGAAAGCAGTAATGGTGAAAAGCGGAGGAGCGGAGGTGACCGATGTAGCCACTCCCGGACCTCTAGATAATGACAGTGAGGGGGAATCGGACGACGATAGCGAAATAGCAGCCGTTGCAGTGCGATCCGGAGCTGAAAGGGGGAATAAGGAAGGGGTCGCGACAGTAGAGGGAAGCAGAGGGACAGAACAGAGGGCAGGGAAGGAAGGGTCAGGAGCAGATTGCATTGGTGAGAAGATCGGAGAGGATTGTGTTCAGGGGATGCGGGCGAAGAAAAGGGCTAGAATTACCACAGAGAGAGATGCAGGAGAACGATCGATGTTGCAGGAGAAGGTTACTAATCTGACTGGTGCCATTTGTGTGGAAGCAACTGGCGTAGAGTACGATAAGTCACTCACTGGGCGTAAGGTATGTAACGAGAAGGCTTTTGACAATTCTGATGTGAACGAACGTGTTTTCTTTGAAGTTAAGCAGGAAGTCAACGAGGAGGAAGCACATATGGTAGAAGGCGAGAAAGCTGGTGAAGCGGCGCGGAAAAAATCGGCAAGGAGTAGATCGAGGGATGTGCGGCGGTTTCGAGCCAGAAAGTTGCCGCAACTTTCTATGATTCGATTGAAACGCGCGCAAGTCATCGACAGCTCAGAGAAAGCGCTTGACAAGGATCCGCTGAGCCAGACGCGCAGATGATTGTTTCTGATGAAGAGTGAAAATTCCGAATGAAGTAAGCAGATTGCGGCGCTAAGAGTAAATGTCTTGAGTGAGATGTGCGACTTCACATCTTCGCAATCCAAGGCCTTAGGAACAATTCCGGAGGTCAAAAGTCCATTGGTGCCCTATCGCCTCTAAGAAGTCTTGACAAGAGCAACTGTCAGCAAAGTGCTTAAGCTTGTCTGGGAGATCGTTGAGTAGCACGCACGCAAACCGTGACCCGATTATTGCCACTACCGAAGTGCTTGAGCTGCTCGAGGATATCCTCCGGAAAGATGTGCCCCTCAGTAAAATGTACCGTGAAATCTTTTAAGGGTAGCGCAAATTCGTAAGTGAGGATTGATTAAAGAATAGAAAGCAAGCTGTCTCATAGCAATTGCGACGCGGCTCGAAAACAGAACTGAGTCAGCGCTGATTTCGCCTTGATTCTTTACGTCTGTAAGACTTTCTCGACGTAACTATGCAGGACTCTGCCCATGTAGCGGTGAGGGTCACTCTAGGGATACGGTACGCATCAAACATTGGAAGGAGAGTTCAGGAAGACATTGATTTGGTAATCCAGCAGGTGATGAACGTTTTCCGAAATTGGCAGCCGTCCAGTGGTGCCATCTGTGACCAACTCCCAGCATACATGCACAATTGCAACTCAGTGACACCACATGGACAAAGCGATGCTGCTCGATATTTGGCTGCATTTGCTCTTTTTATTGGTGCAGTGGATGATGCACACAGGAAAACTCCTCGACTGATAGGGCAGCTCGATCTCTGCACACTTATTCTCTGCGACTCGCAGAGCAGAGGTTAAGTGCGCAGACTGCGAGGGCTCCTTAAATGGACATCACAGCCATCCGTTCCATCGAGAACCACTTCACTGGTGCACTACGCCCAGCTACATTTCATTTCTTTGGGAGGGTTTGCCGCGTATTTCGAACAGATTCCGATTATGAGTCAATGCGGGTGGATCAACTCTTCGAATTTGCGTAAGCTTCAAAGCCATCATACTGTAAGTTCCTCTAAGACTACGGTGCGTGCGTCCATCATTCGTGGAACAGTTGTGAAACTTTACTTCATTGAGTATCTATCGTGTACACAGCAGGACTGACTGTGCGGCTAAGAACTAACCGGATGTTCCACGTCAGGCACGTGCAGTGGGGCTCGCGATAGAATCGCCATTGCAACAGAAGACCACAGTGTGCAACTAATGCGCTGATAAATACGTCTGCGGATCACTCCTGTGGTTGTGGTGAACTTCTCTGCGATGCGCGGGATGTGAAGTCTTCGAGGAACAGAATAGAGGCGGGGATGGGGCACCCAAGGAGTCGAAAGCCAGGGGCTGAAACTTGAAGTTCGGTTCCCGGAGGGTGTTGTGCGAAGGGGGCGGGATGCGGCGTACCAGTTTGCGCTCCAGGTCTTTGACTTTGTCTCGGTGGGCAATGTCAGCGGCGCCGCCGGCCATTTGTGTGGCCCTTGTGCGCAAGCCTTGTTTGAACGGCGAGACAACGGTTAGGTCGCAGGCTATGGGGCGGACCTGTTGGCCTGGGGCAGAGGGGGGGGTCGTATGAGAATGTCCGCAGGGCGGATATTCGTTCCCGGGACGAGGAGCGGGACTTCGTATTGGCAGTCAAGGCCCGCAGCGCGAGCAACGTGGTAGGCGAAAACACAAACCGCCGCACTCGGCTACTCATTCAAATAATGCGCTCGGAGGGTGGCACTCCGACGCGTTTTCTCTCATTACGGAAGTGGCGCTTTCGGTAGCCATCCGAGCCATGGACCAATACTCCAAGGTGCGGGCCATACACTCGACTTTGGTGTCCAGTTGCATCCCTTGCCTTTTGACTCGCTAAGAGCTGCATGCCCTGATACCATCCGTTTCCTTGAACATTCTATCGACCGAGCTGCGAACAAATGTGACCTCTCTCCCACCATTTTCCGCACACGCCTATATCAACGCTTAAGCTGCATCGTATTATCGTCGATAGCGATGGCCATCATCTCGCGCGCTCCACTGCACGTGACCGATGTGGACCATCCGATTAGACCTTATTCTTAATAGGCGGTCAGGCAGTGTACACTCGAAATGACAGATGAGTAAAACTATTGATTCTCCTTCAGAGCCATGCCGCGTTGATGGTCACCTCCAATGCCGCGTGCTTGCAGAGCGGGCTCTCAGCCACGTTTTAGTCGGTCGGAAAGCTCACTGAACTGTACTCTTACTGTGGAACCAGCAGTAGCAACGTTTTAGCAGGGCTCCCAACAATTGCACCACTCGCAGTAAACCAGTAAGTACTAAAAGTTCCTCTCGTCTGCGGCGGTGCGCAGTTTGGGTTTACAACTTCGCATGGATAGGTGCGCAGTTTGGGTCTACAACTTCGCATGGATAAGTGTGCCGTCGTGGCCATCCGCCCCCCCTCACCTGTTCAGGAGTCCCTCCCATATGAACTTCGCCAGAACTATGACGCCCGGACAACAGTGCTCCGCCCACCCATCTGGTCGCACTTATTCATGGAGCACGAGTTCTCAAAGCACGTCACCTCGTTACAGCCTTTCCTCAAATCCCTGTTAACCCTGGAGGACACTCATGTGGCTCTCCACCTACTGCGGACCTGCTTTGGTGTATGTCGGATCAACTACCTCTTCCGTGTAGTTCCCCCTCATTCCACTCGTAAGGAGCAACTGAATTCGACAGATGTGTTGAAGACACGCTGCGGGGTTGATGGGTGGGGTTCTCGATTCCGACACTTTTCGGGTATTACAACTTCTTACTGCGCCCTTTGGGCCCCGCAATCTAACATTTTGCATCGGGCTCCGCTGAGCTCACTGCGGCGGCTGGCTTCCTTTCCTCCGTATCCCTCACGCGTGCCCTGTTCTCTACCCTTCTCCCTGTGCTACCGAACACTGCCCTCCAATCTTACACATCCGCAGTTCCGGCACATGACGAGTGGAAGACACAAGTAGCACCCGAGCAGGTTGTCCAGTTCACGGCTATCGACTCTAGGCAGCGTTTTAGTCAAGGGCAACTCGCTCGCCCAGCTGAGAAAAGGCCTTTGACGCTATGCCAAAGGGGTATGAGAGGACCATGGCATTCCGAGCTTCGTTGTCAGTGGATAGATGCAAGGACTGGCTTTCATGCCAACCGGGTCCAGGCCTGGGCACCTACATCTCGGACCGCAATTACAAGACGTGGTTGCAGTTCAATTGCCGGGTACCACTGTTTCCTCCAGCTTCAAAATGCCACAAGGGGGATGTACGGCACTCATGGATCAGTACGGTGACCACCTGCTGTGCTGTGGCTATGGATCCACCCGCGGGTGGCGGCACTACTCGCAAACACGGTTGTTTGTCGCAGACCTCTCCAAAGCCGCCCTATACCCTGTCCTCGAGCCCCGTAACCCGGCCATGTAGTTCGCCCGGACATCAAGGCGCTTGGAGAGAACGGGGGCACCGACCATTACGACGTAACCGTGATCCATCCCTTGACCCCCGCATGCCTTCCCTCCCTGGCGCGATGCCCACTGATGCCCCTTAACCATGATCGACTTGGCAAGAACACTCGTTTTGCCGAGTTGATACGTTCCAAGGGTCCTGGGCCTCGCTTTATTGCCCTTCCACTCTCCACGGTGGGGGCTGGCACCCCACCGTTCGGGATTTCGCCAACCGAGGTGCGACTGCATTTCCGCACTTGCAGCCGTTTTGATTGCTGATGCGCAGCAAACATTGTTCGCTCGTCACGCGGCGAGACTTTCCAGAATAACGCCGTTTGTTTGTTGGAAGGGGTTTTGAGCGACACCTAAGGCGACTTCTTGAAAGTGCATATTCCAGAGAACCTCCGTTCTCAGGATATGTAAGTGTCTACCCTACGTACGCCTCGTTTGCGATTGCTCTTATCAGGGAAACTAAGTAAACCATCCCATTTAACCCCCCAGAACGTTATCACGAAGATCAAGTTATCTTATCCATTTAGCCCAGAACCTACCTTGAAATAACGTAGCAATCCCATCACATACTGTATCCAGTGGCAATATGTATAGCTTAATTGTAATTGTGTATCTCTACTGTAATTTTTGGTTAATGTGGTACAGTGCATACTGTACAAACGGTCGTGTCCAATCGCAGGCCACGACTACAGCGACTTGGCAACTTCGATGACTTTGTGCCGTATTTGACAGTTGGCAGTACTGGTGTATAGTGCTACCGGTAATACAGTACTTATCGAGCTGTTACCATTCCTATATTGCCATGCGAACGGCTATATAAGGCAGAGCTCTCAGCCCGATCGGGGCGATAGGAGAAAAAACAGAGGATAGGAAAAAGCGGTCAATCGGACTACCTACCTACCTGTGTGTCAACTATCTATGGCGATCGGCCTAATTAAACACACCAAATACGGGACTGCAACGGAACCCCGGGGGCTTTTGTACCCGTTCACTGTGCCCTCCTTTCTCGCTCCCCCTCGCTGACACTTCGCATACTACAGTTATGGGCCCAGGGAAGGACTTCGAGAAAAGTTTTGGCATGATGAACCCTCCGGTATTCGAAACGGATCAAGAACTTCTTGTGTGTAGGAAGAAGGTTGCGGGCTGGGTTGATTTGATTGCAACCGTTGCGGAGAAGGGAGATGACAAGTTCTACAAAACGGGTTTCCACACGCTTGGACGTCAGCTCTATGAAAGAGGTCTTCGCTAAGCTCAGAAGAGTCTCGTTGACGAAGCACATGAGCAAGGCAAGATCGATTAAAAGCAGGATGACCAGATCAAGGCTGTCCAGGAGATTGTAGACTTGATCGCACAGTATCCTGCCATTTCTGTTGTTACTCGCCTCATTGACTATTTAAATAAGGATGCAGACGCAAGAACGATGAGGACTTGAACCGCTGTGTCTCAAGGTTTCGTGGGTTTGCCGCCGAACACCTGATCAAAGCCGGTTCAACCAGACAATCTCAAATCGGAGAAGTACTGGAAATAACCCTGCTCAATAACGCCGCTCTCTTAGAAGCGTCCCTGATCAACGCCAAGCTCCGACCTATTGGAATAGCGGTGGAAAGAAGCAAGGGAACGATACGCGCTGAGAAAAAGTTCACATTGACTTTGGATGAGGCACAGAAGATATCTTTGAGTCTTTGAGTACCATTAAGCTTGCCGTTTCGATTGTAAGAGCCTCTTTGAGTTTCAGTTGTACTGAAAAACTCTCCGTCAGGAAGTGACGGGACGGTTCAATGATATGTGTCGAGATGTCAAGCCCATCTCCGATAATATGAAGAAACTAAAAAGTACTCGAGATATAGCCAAATCCATTGCTTCCTCTGGTCGCCGTTGCACCCTAAGTCTGGATGACGCGGTGGATGTACTCTGATCTCTTGCTCAGACCACTACCAGAACTGACGTCTCGGTAACAAAGGCTCAAATTGAGTCTGCAGTTGACCATAGAGTTAGAAGTTTCTTTGGAAGTCAAGAGAATGGTCAACGAGAGTCAAGGATCAGAAACCAGTCAACTCATCGCGCTTTCAACGGAAAGAAGCGGAATAATTACGGCAACGACGGCGATAATTACAAATCCGATCGGGATGGCAAGAGGAAGAAGTCAACAATTCTGGCGGAACTCGTCGGAGAAGCCTGCATGGACTGTGGAAGTAAGGACCACGCTCGAGGTGATTTGAAGTGCCAGCATCTGAGCTATGCAACTTTGAAGATCCGAGAATCAAAAGATGGCCATGACGAAGATTCCGAAAGAAACAGAATACCTGAAAACTTCAATGGGTATTTTCGTCCGGGCTCCAAGCATTCCAAGAGCAAAGGAGCCTGGTAAGCGGAATACCTACCAAGTCCGATATGATTCCATTGCACGACGACCCAAATCCTATATTGGATGGGGTTTCCCAAATCGGTTGGCGGAATAAAGTAAGCGGTAGCGCTGTCTTTGGCGATGGGCATCGAATTCAAGTTGGATCCTCTAGATTGTGAGAAATTCTACCACGGTTACGGTGATAATTGCAGCGATGCGAAGCTCACATTCGGTATATGGAGACTTCCTCTTGAAGACTTGAAAGGGAATAAAATCGTTATTCCGTTCTACGTCACTAAGGGCGATGGTCCTTTTCTACTGGAAATTGTGTCTTGAGAAAGTCAGATGTACTCAATTCATAAAAAACTTGTGTTCTTATAATACCATCAGGTGTTTTCGAGGGATTGGATATCAAAATCGTGCTTCCAATCTACGTTGCTGAAGGTAGAGAAACTCGAACTCACCTTCATGTTGTCATGAGCCAAATATCCAAAATCTAAAGCTATCTTGCGACACAGCGGGCTCTGCTTGGAAAAAAAGGAGATTGGGACAACCACAGTAACAAAAACTCACACTTCATGGGAAATTCTGCGAAATACTTCTCATCAAAACTTCACCTGTACTCGCACTTACCTCTGAAGGACATGAAAGATCTTTGCAAACTGGGCGGAGTTCTTTCTAAAGTCTTGGAGCAAGCTCTAGAAGCAGTTGTGCAAAAGTGCTCTATCTGCAAGAAGACTGGAAGGCCACTCAACGTGTGCAAGATAAACTTGCGGAGTCCACTTCGAACCTTTAACGAGGAAGTGCAAATCGATTTCATGTACGTGGTTGAATTAACGAAGTACCCAATATTCCATATGAAAGATCTAGGTTCACGCTTTTGTAACGCAGTCGTTGTGTTGACCAGGGATATGGAAGAAGGTGCAAGGCTACTTGAAACTCATTGGATCGCGGTGAATGGAGCGCCTGCATCAATGTCGTTTGATCAGGAATTCAACAATGATGATTTTTGCAAAACGTTGCGAAAACATGGGGTCAAACCGAAACCTCGCCCTGCGAGGAGACACAGAAAAATTGGTTCAGTGGAAGGTGCAAACTTCACTCAGCGTCAGATGTCACTGCGTATTCTCAAGGATGCAATTCACGAACGAAACATGAAGGGTTCTTCGTTCACAGCTCAAGAAATAGTCTCAAGAGCTGTTCTTGCGACGAATCTTCTTCGCGGGAACAATCGTGTCAGTTCCTTTGAACTTGCAAGAGGATACTTACCATCCATTCTTGGTCTACTACAGATGTCAGCGAACTCCGAGTTAATTGACGCACATTATGAGCAAATTGAACGCCATACGCTCTCAAAGGTGCTGGAATCTAGATCACCAAAAACTGTTCCTTCAAACATTCTCATACGAAGAACTCCAGTATATTTCTTTGAGAAGCAAACAAAACATGGTGTTCGGAATTTGGGTTACGTCCAAAACGCAAAAGAACATTTCGTCGAGCTCACACGGAGCAAATACGGAACCGGGAAACGGCTGAAAGTGGCATACGAGGACATACGGCTATACCCATCTTCATCCCTTTTGCAAGAGTTGGACAGTATCGAGGATTCAGAACAAGGACAGGGCAATCGGATCCCGTTGGATGAAGCAGGTGCATCTATTGCCGCTGCACCTATCCTGTCTACTTCTATACCAAGACCAATACCAGAGATTGAAAAGTCTCAGAACCAAGCTGTCAATGAAGAAAATTGTTCTTCATTGTTCTCGAGTCGTGTCGATGACATCGAGAGTTCTCGGATAATCGTTCCAGAGTCAAAATCTTTCCTTGTGACTGAGATTACTGCCAATCAGGCAAAGTACAAGAACGTAGAAGTTGATACAAACAAGAGCAATCCAACTAGTCGGTCGGACAAAGATGTTGTAAGTACCACTCTTGAGGGAGTAACGATGTTTCCAAAAGAGTTGAAGTCAAATAAGCAAGCGATACTTCGCCAAATTCGAATCGCGATTGTTGATGAGCCTGTGACGGAAAAACAATCGCTTCGATCGAACCAGGGTGACTTATTGATGAATCTATCGCGAAGGATAACTCCAATTAGAAGGATAAAAACGCGTATGAGGAAGTATATATTAGAAGCTCACACAGAGATGCAAATCTTATATCGCATTTCATCCGTTAGGACTAGACAACGGCCCAGTTTTCTGTTATACGGGCTCTTCTTTGCGCTGCATCGATACTTCGACTTTCGTTAGCAACGATTGACATCTCTGGTGCATTTCTCCAATCGGGACTGTTGAATCGCAACGTCTATGTCCGCCTGCCCAAAGGATGGACTACGAATAGCTTCTTCGTGTGGAAGCTTCTCGTCCCTGCGTACGGTCTCGTAGAATCAGGCCGTTTGTGGCAACTTGCATTCGAAGAATGGATGTTCGACAATGGACTTGAATTTTCCCCTGGAATACCGAAATTATTTCTGAAACGTGAATCAACTGGAAATCTGCTTCTAATTGTTGCTAAAGTCGTGGCCGAATTTCTTCTGTCTAAAAATGCACAAAGGATTTAAGATTTACATGCGGCGATTTCCAAACGTTTTAAGGTCGTCAGATTCATTTCTGGTTCGAACTTGGTTTTCAACAGACTCCACATCTTCCAGGACAGCGATTTTGAAATCACTGTCTCAATGAAGTATATTTGGATACTATTGCCAAACCACCATTAGACCGCAATAGAAGAAAGGACCAAGGAGCTAAATGATCACCGGATGAACTTAAGCTGTTTCAAGCTCTTGCTGGACAGCTTAATTGGTTTGGGCATGGTGTTCTCAGTCCTGCTGTATTTGTGTCTAGTACATTGCAGCAATGGACTTTCAATCTCAAAGTGCGCCACTCACTCGGGCTCTTGATGAGATTCGCCAACTCACTCCGGTCCTCACGTATCATTTGTCTTCTAATCGTGACTTCAGTGCTAACGATGCAGCATATTTAGCATTTTCTGACGTAAGCCAAGGGAAATCGTCCTACGGCCAAACGGGATACTTCTCGGGAATATTCTTTCCGCATTTTTAGATATTCCATGCTATTGACTGGCACAGCTTCAAGCAAGCTCGGGTCTCGTTCTCGTTCATGGGGGCGGAGATAATTGCAGCGGCAAAGTCAGCCGATCGGGCTGAACTCAAGGCAAACTGCATAATCAAGATGTACGCTTCCGGCAGTTCCCTGCCACTTATCTTGACGGTTGATTCACATGGACTCTACTCGGCCATCACTACTCTTCACGAAAGTCGTGATTACAGGCTCCGTCCCACAGTCGAAAGGCTTAGAGTCTCCTTTGAATCCGGAGAGATGGCTGTCATGCAGTGAATAAAAGGCACAAATAACTTGGCTGATGCCTTGACAAAGCCGAACTTAAATACTTTCCGAAAACTTAACCGGACTTGTGCACTTGGACGTCTAGACTCGGAGATACTTGATGATGCTGAGAGAGTGAAGACAGATTGAGAACTTGAGGCCAAAAGAAGAAACATCTTCTAGCGTAACCGATGTACCACGGATTCCAGCAATCTCTCCTGTTTTGGTTAAGTTATTATTTAATTGACGGTCCAATTCTGTGTTTACATTTCTGTAAGTATGCTTACAGAAGAGTTGGTGCATACCTGGTGCCATAGTACTGGTGCAAAATTCATCTTCTGTAACACATGGCAGTTGTTGTTGGATGAGTTATGTGCGCCTGAAATTGCTGGCATATTTTGTCGACAGGTGAAAATGCATATCTGTGACAAAGTATTCTCCTTTATAGGCAGGACTTCCGACGATAAGGCGTTGAAATATACTCAACCCAGGAGTGCTTTATGTCATGCAGTATTTCGTAACGTACTGTACATGTCTGATGCTCATGAATAGGGCCTACTGCTGAATTAAGACTGTTAATGCGATGGGAAAATACTGTACTGTGTGTGGCACGTCAAACGGTTGATTTCAAGATATTCGAGATGCCCAGAAGTTATTTCGGTTTTCTAGTAATTTACTGTGTTAATATTTTACTTGGGCCTACTACCGGTTAGGACCGTTTCGGCCCAACCGGGGGGTATATTGTACAGTGCATACTGTACAAACGGTCGTGTCCAATCGCGGGCCACGACTACAGCGACTTGGCAACTTCGATGACTTTGTGCCGTATTTGACAGTTGGCAGTACTGGTGTATAGTGCTACCGGTAATACAGTACTTATCGAGCTGTTACCATTCCTATATTGCCATGCGAACGGCAATATAAGGCAGAGCTCTCAGCCCGATCGGGGCGATAGGAGAAAAAACAGAGGATAGGAAAAAGCGGTCAATCGGACTACCTACCTACCTGTGTGTCAACTATCTATGGCGATCGGCCTAATTAAACACACCAAATGCGGGACTGCAACGGAACCCCGGGGGCTTTTGTACCCGTTCACTGTGCCCTCCTTTCTCGCTCCCCTCGCTGACACTACGCATACTACAGTTAAGTATAGTGGGATCACTCTGCTGTACAGTACGTATGCTGCCTCAAATACCGTATCAACGAACTTTGTCCATGCTATCACCCGGTGTTTATACAGTACTGTAACCCACGAAGGCTCTTTTCTGGGGAAATAAAATACTCGGCGGATCTGCGTCCATCGATTTATTCCCTCTTATTCGAGTGTTCGGAGAATTTCCATTTGTGCGACCCCACTTGTAACACTGCTCCGCCTGCGCCTCGCCTGCAAGCAATAATTCAGTACTACTGCACAACACTGGGCGCAAATATTGAGGCATCAGTATCTTCAAAACAATCGTTCTGGTCGATTGCGGATGCTTCTAACTTCTCGACTGACAGCACAGTTCACTTGAATTGAAACGAGGGAAGCAGAATGGCATACAGTGTTGCTACGTAAGCTGCGCGACGTACCCTTTCCAGGAGAGGCCACATTTAGCTACACTACTGTCGGGATCACAAAGCTCGTTTCCTTTGAGACGGCTGGTTGAATAGAACTTTGTGAAATTAATGACTGGGCGGAACCCCGGCATATTGTTTACTTCAGAAAGACTAGCAAATACAAAACTAAATTGACTAAAGGTATCAGGGCAAGGAATGTAGGGGACCAAAGACCAGTAAAACAGTGTAGCTTATATTTTTTTGTACCTAGCAAAGTATGACAACAAGGGATACTACAATAAGATGCAGACTTTATCCCAATAGGATGAACCTAAAATAGAAGCGGCACATACAAGGGGGGCCTAGAAGGGAAACTTTATCATTAAACTTTTTGACTGTGTACAGTGTGGGTAGCTATGTCTCACACACATAGTATTTGGAAACTAACTTACTGTAATGGACCTGAGTTTAGTCGAATCGACTAGGTCACCCATGATATGACTGGAACTCTCAATTGTTCTATTCGTAAGACTCAAAATCTACGGAGGGTTGGTTTTGATGGATGAACCATTGATCATTAGGGATTGAACAAGTTTGACTCACCAGAATGGTAGTCAAGGGTATTTCGTAGTAGGAGGAAGCTGTCCGCTTGTGTAAGTATTTGAGCTGTTATTTTGTGAGTTTGTCATAAAATTGTTTGGATAGCAGTTTCAGACAAAGAGATTCTTCTACTTATTTGAAAATCCAGCCTTAGCTTCTGACGTACTTTACTGTCCATAGTAACGTATTTTGTAGCTTGTCATGTCTTTTTGGTAGGCCCATTGATGAAAAAGTTGTTCTGATGGTTCATTTCATGTCGGTGCTCGAGTGGACGTTCTCCTTGAAACTGTTTGGAGTGGTTTTGCGAAGCTGCAATTAATGGCAAGCGGAGGTTTTTGAGTTGCTTTTTGTCTTGAATGGCAAGGTCTCCTCCCAAGTACAGTAGTTTATTCTCTTGGTCTGGGAGTTTTTCACCAATTCCAATCGGCTTATTGAACTTGAAAATTTTTAGGTCTATATAGTTTTTCGCCACCAGCTTTCTTCTTTGGGAGCGATTTTGAAGACCTAAGCGCCCCAAGCGGCGCCTCGTTCTTTTCGGTTGTTGGCATTTTCCTTTCCGTAGCTGTTTCTAGCTCACTTGGTCGAGATTGATTGATTTTTCGCGTCCTTCTGTCCGGATTTTTGCTGCCTTCTTGCAGCTTTTCTATCTTTACTGGGTGCTTGTTTCGGTTAAGGTGGAGGTTTTTGATCTCTATGCCAGGTCATTTGTTCTGAGGACCATTATGTGTTTTAGGAAGGCTTCTTATTTTCTTCTCTACTGCCCGGAGCCCTTGTGATACCGATGTTATTTGTGATTGTCATTGTGACATCTGCCATTGTGAAACCGGTGTCGATGAAAGTTTTCATTGTCATTGTGATATATGCCATTGTGACATCGATGTCGAAGTTATTTGTCATTTTTATTGGGACATTTGTCAATATGAGATCGATGTCATTTGTCATTTTCATTATGACATCTGTCATTGTCAATCTCGACATCGATGTCGCAAGAGCTACAGGCATCAAAGATGAAAATAAGAAGCCTTCCCAAAACATAGGATCCTAGAGGGAGGGACAATCATTTTTAGGCTTTGGCTGGTTTGTCCTCCAAGAACTGCTCTTTATTCAGGTTTTTGTCGTGGTGTATGTAAGCTTATTTGACCGATGGGGAGAGGTCAGTTTTTGGTTAATTCCTTTTCGATTTTGGTGTCAAAGCGTTGGTTCCAATTGCTCTGATTCCAAGTCTGGAATATTATTTATCACATATTTGGTAGCATCTTTTACTTTGTCTTGTAATTCTTGGAAGATTTTGTTCTTCTCCAGTTTGATACCGTCAATCGTTTTCTTGGATGACTGAATAGTATATATATATATATATTGTTTGTTTTGTGGCTTTGTCTGCTACTGACTGTGCTACCTGGAGAGTGTATTAATCCGTATCCTTCGTAAACTGGGGTAACCGTATCTTGATGATACTTTTGGGTAAAGCGCCATTCTCTTTGCGTGTCACAAGTTGTTGGAGGAAGTTTTATTTTGAGACAAGTTTGCTTCCAAGTCGAAAATATTCTTGAGGAAAGGTTGAGAGTCCTTCAAGAGTTGCGGAAGAATCTTGTTGGTTTCCTGCCTCTCCAGTTATTCTTGGGTATTCTCCATAGATTCTGGATTCTCAAAATCTTTCTGGGGCCCTTTTTTGCTGCAAATCCTTGTTGAAACTGTCATGTTCTTGTCTACATCTGCAACTGTCCGGCCTTAAGGGATTTAGGGGTGATGATGGACTTTATGTATGTGCAGCGACCCGGTGTAAGGGGATTGGACCCCTTAGGGTTGAGGATGGGCTCTGAGGATGTGAAGAGACTTAAGTAGAGACTATCTGAAGACTAAAGGTAGGCGTGGCTGACAACGTCGCTCCAAATGTAGAATTTATGAAATGTTGTGAGTGAAGAGAAGATTCGGGTCTACTATTTTCGTACATTAGTGTATTTATGAACCAATAGGTTTCCATCCTTGTCGCAATGCCTTTTTGCGATGAATTGAGCTTTGTAGACAGGTGCGTTTGTTTAGACATTTTCGATGGTCAGGATGAATCTACCATTTAAAATGTTAGCATTTTTTTGGAAGATCTGACTTTGAAAAAGCAGTTCAGAGCGCACGGTTCAGAGGTCAGAGCATGCAACTCGACATCTTGAATGTCAAAAGTGTACAATGACAGGTAAAACTGATGCACTTGGTCAATACTGTGAGAAATAGGAATCGGAGCAGCATGCATCGTGGTCACACCTATTTCTTCAAGGCGCTTCTTCCAGGTACTTCTTATGAAACACGCTAAATGATTCAATTTCAGTGTTTTAGGATGATCTCCCGAAACCAATAACATATCAACATATCATCACCCCGTATTCTGACATCCCAGTTACCTCGGCCTCCGGCTAATCGATAAGCCTATCCCGGCCCAGCAGTAACTCCGATAACTGCAACATCCTTTTCCACAGAATTCACGTAACCCTCGCCCATACTCTCATACCGACGTAGCAAAGTAGCGACTAATATTGAAGTTTTTTCATCGACTCATTCGGGATCTTTGTGGTTCACATCTCTCGAGAGCTCTGTCAGCAATATTGGCGCTTGGCTAACATTTTATTCTGATGGCATATTTAATGCCTGAATCTCCAGGTCTGCCAAGTCGATAAATTCATTTTGCGTTTGCTGGAAAAGGTTTGAAGGAAGGATTTCTGTTGCTGTGCGATGTTGAAAATTTGTCAGCAACCATTATTGTTGAGCTAGATTATCGAAAACTTGGGGGATATTCTCAAGCCGAGCAACTACAAAATTTTATCTGGGGATGGGTGTCTGGATTTTATTGACTCCCCAAATGAACAGGGCGAAAACTTTGTGATCATCCTTTATTCATCGGGTATTTTGAGCGCATTAAATACTCTGTGGGGGTGTGATATGCTGCGTGGTTGCGGTGTTCTTCACGCTCAATAAGGAGAAAGTATTGCTGACCGTTGGACGATTCCGGGCGTTAGTTCTTGAGGCTGGAACTCGTTCAATAGCCTTTCATTCGCGGACGTGCCTCGCGAGGGTGGTGAAGAACCAGGGATGTTCAGCGAGTGTATATGGGGGGTTGAATAGGCAGGAGTTCCTTTTCCCTTTTTCAAGCGGCACATTGCAACTTTCAGGTAAGGAAGGAGATTGCAAGATTAGCAGGCAAAATTGCAGTTTGCATGGGGGAGCTGGATGAGTGGGGCCTGGAGGCATGGAGCTCAGGAGCAGGGGCGCCAACAGGGGTCTGGTTTTGCGTGCAGTACAGGTACCTAGTGACGTGGGTGCGGTCGATGGGGAATAAGCGGTAATGTAGATTGTGACACGGGACACATCAAAAGTGCGGTCTTTGGCGGGGTTTAGCAGTATTTGGGGGTGCAAAGTGGGATGTAGTATTAGTGGCATTGTTGGTGGTGTCAGCGTAGACAATCTAATCACGTCCAAGGGGTCAGTATAGGTAAGTAGTGATGCTGAGGTAGTCGGTGTAGAAGAAAGCTTCTCTTCGTTGATCAATTATTGGTGGCGTTTGGTTTAGACGTACTTTTTGCGTTGGACTTTTTGATCAGGGCTATTAGAGTGGAAGGACGGTCGTTTGGAAGGAAATTGCGGGGAAGTGACTGAATCGGGGTTTGTGGGGTTGGAAGCACATTTTGGGCAGTCAGGTGAGGGACTTCGGAGCTCGATGCAGAGTTTTAAAGTTCTTGCGGATATTTTTTATGTTGTTGTATGCTTTACTGAAATAGAGCTTTGTTTTATTGTATTCTCCTCTCTCAGTCAACTCACTCCTTACGCCACTGCTATATATAACCACCTAAACGTGCATAAGTTAGGTTCGTCGAACAGAAGCGAAAACTATTTACACTGCAGCAATTCGTACGTCTCATTTGTAGTGCAATTGGCACTCATACTGTACTGCCATCGGCAGAGCTAATTTTGTGATCTTTTTTTGATCTGATTCACTGCTAACCAGCAGGCACTGTACTTTACAGTACAGTAATGGCAATTTTCTTTTGTCGCCTACGCTTATTTTTGGTACTGTATCCTCACCCGATGGGGCTTGAGGGCTTGCAATCTGGACCACTCGGCCCCCACATGGGACCTGATATTTTCGCAAGTGAAAGACACCTATAGGGCCAAGTGTCGTCTTTACTTATCTCTAACTTGGCTGACCCTAACCTCACTCACCCCGCCGCCCTAGATAACCCTAAACTATTTAACTAGTATTTATACCTAACTGGCAACTAGGGCCCCAGGTTAAACAGCTACCCCGGTGTTGGCTCTAAACTTGACTCCCAACTTTCGCCTTTGCAGAAACCTTGCCAACAGCAACTTTGGCTATAGCCACGTTTATCCGCCTGGGTCTCCCTTTATATTACCCCCTCTCTACCCAACATTATACTACCCCTTTTATTGTTTGTTTGTGATATTTACTCACGCTTGGCGCCCCGGACTCCGGCATCTATATACAAATAGGAACTTCAAGATTGTCGTTGGTGACATCATCCTAATCTCCAAAGGGGATAATCAGCATAGCTGACCTAATACTACATCTTCTTTGTCCAGCATTACACCCCTGGAGTCCACAGTTCTTTGGAATCGATCCATACCAAGTTTCTAGCATTCCGCGGACCAGGGTCCGGCCTTACAACCCGGAGGACAAGTATATCGTCCAGCCGCCCAAGGAATTACCCTCGATCTTCCAACCTCAGTTCTCCTCGCCGTCGGCGAGCTGTACTACTGCATCTTAAAGAGAAAGAGGAACAGCGAACACCCTGTGAGTCTTCGAGTGTGTATGTTGTATTTCTCATTGTCTGACGGTGTTCTGTTTCTAGACGAGAAGAACTGCGCACCGCGCATTGCACTACATCATTGGCACAGGGGCTAAAATATCACACCATAACGGCTCAAATGATATTTCGACGTCTCTTTATATTTCCTGAGTACCAACAGGCAGATAACAACACAGTCCCACTACAGAGATGAATTACATCCGTTCACATGTCTATTGTGAATAACACAGCCTTAACCAACCACTTTTGTAGTAGTATGCGGAGATATCTCGATGTGGGATCGCACAAATACTCGACACTTATTAAAAAACATGCAAAAAAGAAAATTCACATACAAAAAAATCAATAGACGTAGGCTCACTAAGTGAGCACTATTACAAGTGATGTTACGTATAAGACCAACCAAGTTCTACCTAGGACTGACAAAACCATTGTAGCTCAAGAGGGATGCACCATCTTCAACTGTAGGGACGTAGTGAAGGTGGATATTCATTAATTTCTGTACTTGGGTTTCGTCAAATTATATCATGCGACGGATTAAGGGTTACTCAAGATGAGAGCGAAACTTGCCGTGACACGGCATGCAATCAAAAATGGCGGTAGCAATATTCGACTATAAACGGTACTGGAGCACAGATGAGGCGGTGCAGTATTTGGCTCATAGCGTGATTAAATAGCTCACAGACCGAAACGCGAAATGTCTGGTACAGTCATCGATAAATTGTCCATAACGGGTGGACAGGCCACCAAGTTTATCGAAAGATAGGGGGCATAATTACGCTGAACATGAGGGGCGGACCGCTGTTATTCGGTAAGAGCGTTCCCTGCACCATCCGACCAGCGACCGAAGTTTGGAACCATTGGCTAGTTTGGCAGCATCAGAACACTTCTTCGCTGCATAACCAATATAGAGCAAGGGAATAAGGGAGAGCGAACAGTGATGTCGTAAGCTGTCAGTTTGTTGAAAGCGGTACCAGGGAATGAGTGAAGGTTTTTAACGAGGATGTCTTCAGGGCGATGGGTAGTGACAGGAAGGAAGGGGGCACGTCTTGACACGCGAGACCGGTCGGTTAGAAAATATGTGTAATGAACAAGTTACGGGTGGTGTTGCGGCGATGCACGACACCAAAAACAGACTTGCAAATGGAAGCACAATAGTCGAGAGGGTCTATTTGGGCATGAAAATGGTGGCAATGGTTCGGCGAAGCGGAATACTTGTAGAGAGGGAGGTACAGGATTCGCCGGTGCTTGACAGACCAGGCATCTTTGTTGACATTTGAAATATATGAAGCGTGGACGGTAAGGAAGGCGCAAGCTTCAGGAGAAAGGAGCGAGTTGCGACTTGCAGGGAGTAGGACAGATGCTGCGCTGTGGTCGGAGGGGTTGGGGGGCGGCATCTCAGGTGATATCGTCGTAGAAGGCGCGGGCGCAATTCTGCTAGAACAACTCCAGAAGTATAGTATATGCGAGTAAGGAATGTTTTCAAAGAGCCTCGGGGTCTAGATTACAGAGATCTGAGGTGCTGTATTCAGAACTGGCAGGGCGGAGAGGTTCCCTCAAAAGAATGACATATCTTTGGAGGGTTAGGATTACAATGCGACGACAGAAATCTGCGGAGAGGTTATCAGGAGCGCATTCTCTGATGCGAGCAGCAGAGGACCTCAGAAGCTGCCGCGTGGGGGAGAGCGGGAGAGGTGACCGCTAACGACTCAGTGGTAAATTGGAGGTCGTGGTAGATACAATGGAGGTGAAATAGGATGCGGTTAACGAGACCAAGGAGGGGCTTGGTGACGTCCATGTAAGTCCAGAGGCTGGCACCTGGGAGAAAGATGTGGGAAGGGATGGGAAAGCTTGCGAGGATAGGGTCTTGGGAGAGGAAATTACGGGCGGCACCAAGAGTAGCGAAGGAAGTGGCCGAAGAGGAGGTTCCGGCGAAGCCAACCATGACCACGGGCTCCTGAGGAACATTGAAGTGGCCAGAGACCGAACAGAGGATGTGTGTGGGACCAAACGGAGGGATATAGTAGTGGCTTCAGCAAGGCGAGGATGCGTGGGATCAGAGGGGTGATTCAAAATGTGGAGAGCGGCGGTGAGAGAGAGAAACAGGAGAGTTTCAGGGGCGCGGAGAGTGCTCATTAGTGGAAACTAAATAGAAAGAGGGGGCAAGAGGATTGGGCCATTAAAGGAGGGCGGCAAGGGATAGGCTGCGAAAGCAGCCGATGAGCGAGAGGGGCCTAAGGGTGATGCGAAGAAGCGACGATGGAAAGAGGAAAGTAGAAAGAAGAAGAAAAAGCTTTGTGTGTGTGTGAGAGGGAATATCACTTAGAGCACGGATAGGGTAAAATTGACGCAAACGGAAAAGGGAATCTCTAAGTTACCGAGATGAGAGTCTTTGTGAGCGACTAAACGGCTACTGTAGACATTAACGAGCAATAAAATGGAGTAGGGGTGAAAGCTGAGTGACTTTTGTAGTAGCAAACTTTAAAGGAGTAGGATCTACCACTTATGCTCTGTGACTGGCGTAAGGAAAAGCGCTCTTGGATCTGAAGTTGAATATCAAATTCCTAAATATTTGGGCCTTGAAGTTGTTTGCCAACTTTCTTTCCGTCTCATGGAGGAAGCAATTTAATTAGCTTATGTAGGCTTCTCTCCCAAACTAAAATCACGACAAAACTACTACAAGCACCGGGAAAAGAAAGAAAAGACTTCATGTGGACGCAAATAGTTTGAAAAAAGATACTTGAATAAAACTAAATGAATCTACTCATCAAAACCTTAATCTTCTAGATCCAAACCTAGCAATTCCCTTAAGACACTAGAAATACCCATATGCTCCCTACATATACCTACGGATGGCCCACAATCGTCTGCCCCTTCCTGCAAAGAATATAGCTCACCTGAGTCTCCCCCAACGAGGTCCATGGCCGAAACACCTGGTCCAACCAGTTCATTCCATCCCCCCATATGACCCAGTTCGAGGCCCGCTATTCATCTGCGGACTCTTCATCTTCCTCCCCAGCCTCCTTTTCTTCCTCCTCATCTCCTGACTCATCCTCGGCCTCTCCTTGTTACATCCCGTAGACCGGCTTGGGGGGCACCCACTCCTCGAAACACACCGCTGCCTTACCATCATCCTCTCTATAGCCCCCTCTACCGATTACTTTGCTTTAATATCCACCAGGTGACGAGCAACGAGATCCGTCAAACGTTTCCCGGTTTGGCGATGGAGGTATTCTTCCACGTCAGTTAGGCCAGAAGAAAAAAAAGGAGAGCTTGTGATGGGGAGAAAGTGGCGGGTTTTGACGATGGGGCGAAAGGAGGGAGTCGGTGCATGATGGCTGTCAAGGGAGGGTGTGATTTATCGAAGCTTTCTTGTTGTAAGGGCGAAAAAAATTTTAGGCGGTGCCCGACGTATTTGACAGCGCCAAAAGGTTCCGACTAACAGACCGGCTGAATAAAAAAGTAGGCAAAAGTTGGTCCTGTAGTGGTATTTAGTGAAAAACGCTTTAAAAAGATGGTTTATGGAGAAAATAATGCTTAGAAAAACTGAATAAGGAAAAATATATTTAGGGTAAAAAAATGTCAAATAACGGTGAAGACTAGAAGAATTACCATCAAATGGGGAGGTAATCGCTCAAAAAATGAGAAGCGACAAAGAGGAAAGAGTAAAAGGAAATATAAAATTCGCGACGCAAAAAAAAGTGAAGGTAGAAACAAATGAAATGGGGATAAGGGGAGAAACATAAAGGGTAGTGACTTTCTGTTTGGGACTAAGACAATAAAAATTGCATCCTGATGCCATGGATCTCCCCCAACGGTACGTTACACACCCCCGAGAATTCTTCGAAAATAAAAACCAATCTGTCCATTTTACCCAGCACTAAAATTTACTACAGAAGAGTTGCAAATGCGAACATATTTGCAGAATAACGCGTAAATAAGGAACCATTCAAGGGGTCTTTTTGGGGTCATAGAACAATTGACTTCTATTGCTTTCTTAATAAATTTCAAGCCAGTCTCCGACATCCTATTAGACAATACAACGACCTTGGCTTGAAAGAATCAAACGCGCCCGTATTTATCGAAAGAATTAGTTTTTCTATCTCCTCCTATCTGCCTCCTTACCAATGGACTCCTATGCATTCTCAATACAACCCATCAAATCTTTCTTCGTTTAAAATTGCCTATTTTATGCATAAAACGCCACTTCCCGTATGCCCCACAAAATTTACATCAAGTAAGGGGAGCGGGCTGGCCACTCCACGACTCGAGAACCAAATTCCTTGAACCAGTCAGATATTTTGGCGACTGAAAGCGCAGGTTCGCTGGCTTACGAAAAAGTACAGTTGACCGGCAAATTATCTTCTTCCCATGGAAGAAAAACATAATCCATCAATTCTATGTAGCGTTTCGCGTTCTGATTACCTTAATTTGATGAAGTCCTGTCTTCCCATGCGAGAAAAATCTAGGCCAAACCGCGATTCCGTTTCCGCGATGCTGCCGCTTCTATAAAACCAGAGAATCTTCTCGCAATTCATGCCAGTAGTACTAAAGGCCATCGGGGCCATCGCAGTTAAATTTATTTTCGCCTATAAACATAAGTTTTCCCAGAAATGACCACCCTTCTGAACATCTCTCTTTGCCGAGTTCATCTGCGCAACTTTGTGGTCGTCAGTCAATTTAAAAATACGCCAAACCCGTTGATATCGAAGTCTAGTACAGTTTGAGATGTAGTAATGAGACTGTATAGGGTTCTGGGTTCTTCGTAGAACAACGAATAAATTTACTTAGTTGCGCTAGCCTAAATGATAAACGGAGTCACCAAAAGAGGTTAGCCAGAAGTAGCACCAGAGAGGGAGTGGTACAATGGATAGGCGTGCAGACGATATGACTAAAATGAGGAGACCTTTTCATGGACACCTACTTGGAGACCATAGAGAGTTAGTCCAAGAAGTGTTTACTGTATTACAATAGCCAATACTGGGGTGGGACGCACTGTAACCAGGAACCGGTCACCTGTGGGAGAAACGGTGTACAGTATCATGCACATGAACGACCCAACGCGGCGCTGGCACCCTACTGTACAGTCGAATACAGTAACACCTACAAGAAGACAGGAGAGCGGGGCGTGAGACATAAGCGAAATTCCTATTGGAGGGTGTAATAGGGGCGGTAGATGGGCCACGTTTCCTTGTAGGCGGATGTCAACAGTAGTCCTCAGTAGGGTAGCCAACATTATAGGGAGAACAGTTTTTGGGGTCGGCAAAAAAGTAAAGAGGCAAGCACAACCTGGTCTACTGTCGTTTGCAATCGAAAGTATCACACTAAAGAATTATAGTAGAAAAAATGGTTTGTTAACATGACAAAAATGGTAAAAATGAAATATCTCATTTACTTACGTGATCGAATCTGTTTGTCCTGGCCAAATCACTTGACTATGCACATGACTGTGTGCCAAGGCTGCTTGCGAAAGCCCTGATCTGTCATTTGCGGCCACACTGTGGCCGTCGGTTCACCTGCATGCCCCTTTCGCCGGCTATTCTAACCCCTGTACCTCCTTTGCTCTTCAATTGCAGAGCTTTCTGGTCGCTGCAGGTGCATTGCAGCAAACGGACTGCTCTGTCGGACGACTGATGCGCGCCTTGCGGCGCACAAGCTGCCTATTTCATGCAACCCTCGCGCAGCAAAAGCCTTTAGCTGTTCAGTAGTACATGTTGAAGTTGACAGAACGCTGGACAAAGGAGGCTCGCATAGTACGTTTACGCAAGCGATATATTCGTGGTACCGTTCAACTTGAACATATAAAGCAAAAAGCGTGCACTCAAGGACTTTCGGTTTCGGCCTCAGGAGATTGTTCGTGTTGCAGAAATTAACAGGTTTACGCCCAGCAAAACCTCCCGTTCTTCCTACTAATGTGATTCTATTGCAGCAGAATGTATTGTCTTGAGCCGCCTAGCAGCGCCCTGTCGTTGAAGAGATCTGGAAGAGACCTTTGGAATCCGTGTCTCAAAACTGTAAGAGGTGGTTTGGGAAGCGTTAGTGCTGTTTGTCTCTGAATGGAAGCATCCGATGGAGGCGTTCCGTAATGATATACTTGCCCAAAGAGGCACGGAATATACACAAGCAACTCATTCCAAAGGGGCCCAACTCGATAGTTGCATTGGATTTATTGACTGCACTAATATAGATATGCAGAGGCCGGGCGGTGTTTCACTAATCAAAGGTCTGATTATTGCGACCACAAGCGCTTCAATGCACTCATCTATCAAAGTATGAAAACCGTGGATGTGTTGATACTACACATGTACGGACCTGAGATAGGACGCCGACATAACATCACGCTATATCGCCGCATTGACATGGAACACATTTTAGAAGATAAACTTAACATCAACGGCAGGCAGTTTTATCTGTATGGAGATCCTGAATATATGCTCAGACTATGGCTGCAGGTGGGAATCGAGGGTTAATTCCCAAATGTCCAACAAACGCTGCACAATAAGAACATGCGCTCAGTCCGAGAGGCTGTAGAGTGGGCATATAAGGACTTAAAGCAAATTTGAATATCCAAAGACTTCCGGAAAATGCTTAAAGTACGCCAACCACCAGTCGGGCTAAAGTATAAGGGAGCTGTTTTGCTTTGGAATATCAAAATATGTATGCAAAACGGTGGAAAGATTCCAGCATACTTCGCTTGTACTCACCCAACGCTCGCCGAGTACTTTCAAGTAAAATCGTAGTTTTTTATGGAACCACTACTGGATAAACACTAGTACCGAAACAGAGATTCTCACTCTCATTTCTTCGCTTGAAAATCATCCATCAATCCAGCGATTCCCCGAGTAGAGCTGCCAGCTGCTTTCGTCCATCGATTAGGCTCTACGCTCTCCAGCAAATCTTGTTGTTCCATGATTGTCATACGCTTGGCTTCGAGCTCAATGCGTTTGGAATCGAGTTCCTGGCGTTGACGTTGTAGCTCAAGATACGCCTCTTTCGTATCTTTCTCGGCCACAAATCTATGCTCTTCAAGCTTAAGCCTCTTTGTTTCCAAATCTTCCCGGATCCTCATGTTTTGAACGAGCGGCTCGCGGTTCTCTTCGTCTTCCGTCCTTGCTTGAAGCCGCTTGCAAGGTGTAGCTGACAAAACTTCTGGCACAGACTTGCCTTCCCCCGAAGCAGTACCTGCACCACTTCCTTCCTGCCCGATGCCTTCAGAGGTATGATTGAGAGCTCGATTACGAATTGCCTCTCAAGCCGCTGTAAGCTGCCTATCTAGAGTAGCTCGTTCGTCGCTTTTAGCCCGTTTGAGTTCCTGTAGCTCATCGAAGGCAAGCGCCAAATCATATAGTAGCACCTCCATTTCCCCCCTCGTCTCGATGATGCGCGACGCCACCTCATTATTCTTAACTTCCTCCCAGTTGTCTGCCAAAATCTTCTTGAACCTATCATTGAGCGTCTCCTAGTTGGGTGCTTGAATGGTCGGTCTTTGAGACCATTCAAACAAACAACTAGGAGACGAGACCGACGCTCCCACGTTTGACATGAAATTTACGAGGGCTTCCTCGAAACGCTTCCGCACCTCGCCATGAGGGACGAAGTTGTCATCCACCAGTCAGAATGAATTCAAAAGAATGACGTCCCAGGCACTGCTGAAACGGCGGCAGGCGGCGCTTTTTCCGGAGCGGGCGGGGGCGGAGGCGGGCCGGCGGCCGGAATACTAGTGCTGCTTGTACCGGTCGGGGCAGCGGTTGACGCACCAGACGCTGGTGTGGTTGTGCTTGCCGGGTCGAGCGGCGGTGTAGACGCACTCAGGGTGAGAGGTGGGTCGCGTGGGTCCTCTGTGGCCATGGAGCCACAGCATGGGCCGGATGTGCGCAGGTTGGACGAGGGCGGAGTTAAGGAGCGCCAGGATGGGGAGGGAAGGGAGGGGGATTCACGGAGAGCGAGGATGCGTGGATTCGTGGAGGAAGTTGGGATTCAAAAGCGGAGGGAGAGGTTGATGACTCAAGTAAAAGAAGAGCTGGGGGGCGTGGTTCTGCCGCGCACAGTTAGGGTGGCAGAGGGATAGATAGAACGGCGGAAAAGCAGAGCTAAGCAGGGCTGTGACAAGAAAAGAGCGAAATGGGGTTTCGGGGGTGGGTGAGAGTTGGCGGGAGGAGCAATTGGCGGGAACACAGTAGTTTATAATTTAGTTATTTTTGAGGCTTTCGCAGTGAACGAAATGCAGATGGTTTGCTCTGATTCCAAGACGTGAAATAGTTCCGCATGCTTCGGAAAAATGGCTAAAAAGGTGGCATGCTGCACCGCTGTCACTCTTTTTGGAACGGAAAGGAAATCATATTTCTACCATAATCCTCTACTGTACTGCACTGCACTGTATGTGCAGTACTGTACTGTTGTTGGATCGCGATCGACAGCCAAAAGCGAATCAAAGGCGGATCACGCAGTACATGGATCAGAATTGAGACACTACGCCAAAAGTCGCGAAGCTGAATACGTCCACAATGGGATGAAAGGACAAGCTGATACTGGTATGAGACGGATCACGCAACAAAAACAAGCAAAGGTCACCGGCAATGGAACATGAAAAAGGAATGCCTAATTGGGCGAACAAAACAAAAATTAAATACAAAGTAATGGAAGAATGAGACCAGAACCACGCAAAGAACGGATAGAGCTTGCTGAGAGGAGGCGACTGACAGAATGCAACAGATGAACACACATGCAGCAAAAAAATGAAGTGCGCGGTAGTGGATATAAACGACAGAATAGCGGCTGACTGGAAGCGGAAGCGGAAAGCAGCACGTCGCCATCTTTTTGCCGATTGACTTTGCCTGAGCGACCTCCGACGCAACTCAAACCTCAGCTATAACCCAGTGGCATCTCATATCCACTCCTTCCTTACAGTAGGCCGGTTATTCTAGAATTATCAGCCCAGAGGGATCTGAATTGCCGGAGAACCGCCTATTGAATACCACAAGGCTAACACCGCACGAAGACAAGTATTACTATAGATGTGACGTGCGTATGTGGATGCGCAGACTTTGTTTCTTCGCAAATGGTGGCGACAGTAAAGCAAAAGGAATTGCAAATGGTTTGGGACACGCCCTGTACGCCGCTATGGACCTCTGTTACAGAAGAGTGCTCGACGGAGGAATCCAGGACGGCAAACTCAAGCTCGACACGGACGATGAAGAAGTCACCATGTCCTTCCAGGACCAACGAAAGATCCTAGAACAAATGCTACTCACAGTCGCCAGAGACTCGCCAACCGATGCAGCCAAAAGGATAATTACCTTCGGCCATAAAGTCTTCAATTGCAGGCGATTCAAAAATGAGGACTACGCTTCTTTCGCAGAAATATTCAGGGGAGTGGCGCAGCCCCCCATGAACTGCTTCAGACACACGCCAACTGACGACGAGAGGCAACAGACAGCGCTAATAACGCTGGAAAACGCACAACTACCTGACAAGCTCTACAAAAATTTGCTCAGCCTGCTCGTCACAAAGCATGATCACAGGGAACAATGCACTAGAAGTACCCAGTTTACAATGAATGCTGAACCGTTACGCAACTGAAAGAGCTCATCAGAGCTTCAGCAGCATCTCTGAACGAGAAAGACAACGACAAAACCACGGGATTAGATGTGCATAAGGCGATAGAAAAGCCCAGCAACGCATAAATAATAATACTAACCTCGGAACAAGCACAAAACACTCGAAAGCAGAATTACGGCGTGGAACTGACATTCGTAGTTGATGAAGCCATAGCATTACTCAAGAATATCAGGGCCACGTACATAGAGAGCAGCAAGCGCATTAACATGAACGAAGAATATGGACGCAATATACAGAATATCGGTAGCATGATGGCCACAGGACGCACTCATGAGACAAAGAACTATGCGAACTATTTCGGCTACATCACCCCGGGAACGGGCGCGAAGCTCAACACACGCTGCCATGCTTGTAACAGCATAAAACATTGGGTCGGTGATCCTCAGTGTCCGTTATACGGGAAGGATCGCAAATAATCGCGCATTAGTAAACCGGAAAGAGGCGCATATTCCGATCAAAGTAGAGACCTTAGGAAACACATAAACAACAGCCGCAGCAACAACGAGCACACAAAGGGTAAGGCTGTACAATCTGTGGACCTACAACAACCTGGAGTAAGACGCAATAACGGAGAAAAGTCGCCGCCGCCCCATCAGTATTTCAGCAACTGGTGCGGGACCCCAATCCCGTTTACGAACCTGGAGCACCGCGGTCAATTGGTGGAATCAACGATGCTGCCAAGTTATGCGACGTACTTGAAATTGACCTCAAAATCAAACCCCCGTAGGAGAAGTATATACACAGATGGGGAGAGGATTGCCATGTCCCTAAGCTAGTGGTCAGACTTTGGGAACTAAATGTTCTTGAAATAAATGATAAACCATGCACGCTTTGCTTTGACATTGTGAACGGAGACTCCGCCCTCGTAGTTGGACTTGACGTTGCGAAAATTGCCCTCCAGGACAATATGTCTATATAATCGTCCCTGAGCTTCAGAAGGACGGAGGAAAATCGACCAGAGATTTCCAGACGTACCTCTCAAAAGGCGAAGATAACTTGATCGTTGAGAGAATCAGGATAGAAGTGACCCGGAGACCATCGACATGCATGCGAAGCCTGCCATCTACAAGCCTATCAGAACAAGCAACACGAGCACCACGCGAGTTTGCCAAACGAGTTTATAGGAACACGCATACTACAGCTGATCAGGTCATTACCCTGTGCAGGCATTCGGGGATCCTAAGTCCAGCACTGCAACAAGCGATAAAGGAAGTAGATGAAGCTTGTGAAATATGCGCACAATCCGGGAGACCACAGCCAAGCAAACCAATGTCGTTGACGCACGTTAACGAGGCGTTTAACGTGTAAATCTAAACGGATCTCTGCTACGAAGTCATCAATGGGAAACGCAAAATCTTGCAGAGCATCTCTGCACTCTTGCTTCCTGCAATTGTGCCTTCTGCCAGTCCTGTGTCGGTATCCGTTACAACAAATATGATTTTGCGTTTCCCATTGGGTATTTCGTAGCAGAGATCCGTATAGATTTACACGTTAAACTCCTCGTTAACGTGCGTCAACGACATCTTTTTGCTTGGCTGTGGTCTCCCGGATTGTGCGCATATTTCACAAGCTTCATCTACTTCCTTTATCGCTTGTTGCAGTGCTGGGCTTAGGATCCCCGAATGCCTGCACAGGGTAATGACCTGATCAGCTGGAGTATGCGTGGTCCTATGAACTCGATTGGCGAACCCGCGTGGTTCTCGTTTTGCTTGTTCCGATAGGCTTGTAGGAAATGAGATCAACATAACATAACGTTCAAGCAGCGACCGACGAGGAGACACAATAAAACTGGCATCGTCGAAAGAAAGATACAGACCGTCAAGCAAATCATACGCAAGATAGACAAAGAGATATCCGATGCCAACAGTGAGGACATCATCCCTCGTGCAATCTTCCTCTCGAAACTGTTTTCCGCGTTCATGATGTTGATCTCATTTCAGCTGGCACGCGGTTACCAACCCTCAGTCCTGGGACTGCCAGCAGCAACGGTACCTCTACAGCTACTCGACACACACGTTGAACAAACAGCCACACGGGCCCTACAACGAGCTCTCTGGACGAAACCCAACAACAACCTCCGAGCAACAGCATACAGGGAAAGAGACCTGGTTTGGGTGTGGTATTCGTCACTCAAAGGCAACGAAAGAGACGAATGGATACTAGCCCGCATCGAACAGACACACGAGCACTTTGCGTAAGCAAGGCGTATGAAGAACGGCCACGTCGCAAGAGGACCAGTCATGAAACCCGCGTACGAATATCTCGGCCTCGTACCGCAATCAGAACTAACAAGAGAAATAATGGAATGCTCACTAGAAAATGCGCTGGCGAATTCAACGGACAGGGGGGAGAAAGGGAGCAAAGATGCACGTGATTCTCGTCCATCGAATGTAAACGCATTACTATCCGCCGGCGCAACAACCGCAGGGAATGGGAGTGAGCTATATATCGGAACAGCCGAGATCAAAGGACCGGACAAACCGTTCAAATTCTTGCAGAGCGAGATACTCAAGGACATTGTCAAAATTGAACAAGAGATCAAACCACTACCAGAGAAGCTGCAAATACCAGAATTGGACAAGGATAGAGTGCTAGAAGAGATATATCAGCAGATTGGTTCCAAGCAAGTAAAGAAGAAAGAAGTTGAATTTGCAACAGCATGGATAGTGGAGCAAGCGTTCGAAAAGGAGTACAACGACAACTGGGCAGACGCATCCAGATAAGTACGTGAAAGCGACTTTCCGTCAGACGCAAACATCATCAAAATCCCACGTATGCTACAAGGTGAGGAAAGATGAGGAAGGAAAAGGCAAGCTAAAGGCACGACTATGCCCGCACGGCAACGAGGACGATGATAAAGACCGAATCCGGAAAGACGCAGCAAACGCGCAACTCAGCATAGTACGATTGCTACTGTCGTTGATGACTTTTCTTCAATTCGAGGTGCGCACGGCCGACATCAAGGGAGTGTACTTACAAAACGGGCCGATAAAAAGAGACTTGTATGTGAGATCGCCACGCGAATGGCATCAGATGCACAATTATCAGCGTGGCACGTTGTGGAAGCTAATCAAACTCTCATATGGACTTGGGGAGGCGGACCGTCAATGGATGCTAAGTTCGGAAGCATGGATGCTCAGTGATGGAAGATTGGAGAGAGTCCCTGGCATAAGTCAAATATTCGTCAGAAGAGGCGCGAATGCTAAAATCAAGCTTCTGATGGCTAAACTCATAGACGACTTCTTAGCCGCGGGCACAACGGATGCTCTCGATTAATTCTTCAACAAGTGGCAAAGCGATTCGAGATGGGTATGATAAACAAGAGACATAGGTTTCTATTCGGTGGAGGCGAGATAAACACGCACAGAAATCGAGATATCAGTCTATCGATGTCAGAATACTGGAATCGTAGAAAACTCATCCATATGTCAAGAACTAGACGGAAACAGAGAAACGAATTGGCCAACGCATCGGAAATCCAGTAGTATCGCACACTGGTAGGAACGCTCCTGTACCTGGGAAACGGAGCACTCCCACAGGCCGCTTATGTTGTGTCTCTAATGCAGCAACGGGTTACGAGACTGAAAGTAGAGCACATTATCGATGCTAACGTCATGG
Organism: Kappaphycus alvarezii; assembly: GCA_002205965.3. Lineage (NCBI taxonomy): Eukaryota > Rhodophyta > Florideophyceae > Gigartinales > Solieriaceae > Kappaphycus > Kappaphycus alvarezii. The sequence goes on along the minus strand of NADL03000721.1, from coordinate 160,353 downwards.
TGGCTGAACTGAAGAAGCTAAGTTCCGCAATCGTATACAGAAAGGTAAGTAACGCTACTGATGTGTGTCTCTTGTCATTTTCAGACGCTCCAAACCCCAAAGACAGAGACAATAGACAAACGGGAATATTGATTGGCATCTTAGCAAGATCAGGCAGGGAAGGGAGAGATGTGTACCATTTGATCGAATAGTCATCACACAAACAGAACCTTCTCAGCAATTACTCGTATGGCGCCGAGAGTTTAGCCGCAGTGACGGTGGAAGACCGCGGATACTACAAGAAGACATCGATCAACACACTGTTCCCACATACACCAGTTAAACACAAACTTAACACCGACTGACTGGGACTATGGGATACTGTAACTAGGCTACAGGAGGGACACGAGTACCGTCTAAGACAGACGGTACAGAGAATCTGGAACAGCTTCGAATCAGGCGAAACAAACGTAATACGCTGGATACCTGACTCTCTGAATCTATCCGACGCGGTGACGAAATTCAACATCGAGATGTACAAGAAGCTGTACAAATTATGCTCAACTGGTTTCTTGGACTTGGATATTGACGGTGTCAAAATGGTAGACTCAGAAGTTTGGTGATCAGAAGATGAAAACGCTCGCACTTGGACTCATAAGCGAGGAATAATCGTTGTGATCCGTAATTCTCCCGACTGGGGGGAATGTTGGATCGCGATCGACAGCCAAAAGCGAATCAAAGGCGGATCACGCAGTACATGGATCAGAATTGAGACACTACGCCAAAAGTCGCGAAGCTGAATACGTCCACAATGGGATGAAAGGACAAGCTGATACTGGTATGAGACGGATCACGCAACAAAAACAAGCAAAGGGCACCGGCAATGGAACATGAAAAAGGAATGCCTAATTGGGCGAACAAAACAAAAATTAAATACAAAGTAATGGAAGAATGAGACCAGAACCACGCAAAGAACGGATAGAGCTTGCTGAGAGGAGGCGACTGACAGAATGCAACAGATGAACACAAATGCAGCAAAAAAATGAAGTGCGCGGTAGTGGATATAAACGACAGAATAGCGGCTGACTGGAAGCGGAAGCGGAAGGCAGCACGTCGGCATCTTTTTGCCGATTGACTTTGCCTGAGCGACCTCCGACGCAACTCAAACCTCAGCTATAACCCAGTGGCATCTCATATCCACTCCTTCCTTACAGTAGGCCGGTTATTCCAGAATACTGTAAAGTAGGTGCCCTGTAGTATGCGCGGTGTAAGCGAGGGGGAGCGGGAAAGGAAAGAACAGTGAACGGGTACAAATGTCCCCCGGGATGCAGTTGCAGTCCCGTATTTGGTCGTTTAGTTGATAGAGTCACTAGAACGGTCCATATTTCTCTCTGACCCCAAGAATCTGCCTCTTTCTTCACGCCCCGATCTGGCAGTGAGGGCCTCCTTATATAGCCGTTCGATAGCTATAGAATAGAAGATACATTAGGCGATAGCCACTGTATTACCGGGAGCATAGTACAGTAGTACTGCCACCTGGCTGTTTAGGGGACAAATCATTGGATCTGCCAAGTCAGACCTGTCGTGGCCTGTGATTGGCCGAGACCGTTCGTACAGTATAAACTGTACAACATACCCCCCGACTGGGCCGAAACGGTCCTTATACAGTAAAAGGCCCAACTATTAAAAGTCCTTGAACTGAATATACGAAACGTAAATAATAAGTGTGCACGCCGATTAAATTGAAATTTGCCGTTTGCCATGCGAAGTACAGTACAGTGCACCTTAAAAACGCCTTCTTATTGGTCCAGAACGAACATATTTCGGCACCATTAAAAAAACAATAAAAAAACTGCATCTTTGATGTCAGCGATATTTGCCAAATGACGCACTTGACAAAAGCAATCGACATCTGATCCGCCGAGAGGTTGTACATATAACCTCCAACCTTCTCCGGCAATCGATGTTCTTCTTCAGCCAAAGCGTCCAACAATCATGTCTTCTTCTCCGAGGTTTCCATTCAACAATCCAGACCTTCTGAATGCCTACGCCCGCATTCAGACACCACCCCCTTCACCCCCTCGAAATGACCAGGGTTTCCATTTGTGCTGGTTCGATAGCAATTCTCCTGTAGATGACACTTCAGATGTCATTTTTGTCAGCTCGACAGGCCCAAAATTCGACCTGGACGAAAATGGTTCTTAGAGCGCGAGCGACATGTCACCAAAACCGTCACCTCCTACTGACAGCGTGTCGTCTACGGAATCAGCGAAGACGCCTGGCACTGACTATCCCCGGCACTGGTTGGTAGATGATGAGGCGGTAGAGGCAGATTTCGGCGAAGGAGACTGTAAACCCAAAACAGTGGACACGTGTTCAACATGTGGATCTCCTTGGCACAGAAGAGTGAGAAGGAAATTAGAATTCGATTAATTCTCAATTAAAGTAAAGGATGGCCAATTGGTTGGAGTGGTTCCAAATATCCCGCGTGAGCAATTATCCTAATCAGCGAAGAGAGTACATATTGCACGGGTTCTCGTATACAGTGCATTATTCGAAGTCGGCACCAGTTAATGGTTATTTCAAGAAAAGTGGCACATGTAATCAAGCTTGCAAACCTGTAACGAAGAAATCTAAGATTATTGAAGGGAAACTCAAGTCCATAATCAAGTAGTGTATCAACGTTATGGTACTAAGCGGCCATCAGGATGGCACCCAATCGTAAAATGGTATGTGGCCTCAATGAATCACTGGGTATCCGTTTCGATTTACTCTTTTGGTTTGACTCTTTCGGCTCCATGAAGAATATCAGAGTCCAAGAGTCCAAAAGCACAGGTTTGATTGAGTTTGCGGAAGGTGCCGAAGTTCCTCTTTGTCAGGGCATCAGCGATGTTGTTGGCGCCCTTTATCCATTGCATAACAGCGATTTTTCCTGACTCAAAGGAGTCTCTCAACCTTTCGACTGTTGTTCGCAGCCTGTAATCGCGACCTTCGTGAAGAGTGGTGATGGTCGAGTAGAGTCCATGTGAGTCAACTTTCAAGACAAGCGGCAGGGAACGATCAGCCGGGTACATCTTCGACAAGCAATATGCCATGAGTCCAGCCCAATCGGCTGACTCTGCGGCTGCTATTATCTCCGCCCCCATGGACGAAAACGAGACTCGAGCCTGCTTGGAGCTGTGTCAGTCGATGGCATGGAATATCTTAGAGTTCGGAAAGAAGATTCCGGAGAAGTAACCTGTTTGGCCGTAAGAAGATTTGCCTTGGCTCGCGTCAGAGAAGGCTAAGTAAGCCGCATCGTTGCTGTTGACGTCATTAATAGAAGGCACTCGATACGTGAGGACCGGCGAGAGCTGTCCAATTTCATGGAGAGCGCGATTGGCTTCACTCAAGTGATTCACTCTCAGATCGGAGGTCCATTGCTGCAAAGTACTCGGTAAAAAGGCAGCAGGGCTGAGAGCTCCATGCTCAAGCCAATTAAGCTGTCCAGCAAGTGCTTGGAATGACTTAATCTCATCCAGTGAGCATTTAGCTTCTTGGTCTTTCCTCCTAATAAGGTCTAGTGGGATTTTGTCAATGGTGTCCATGTACTCCTTCATCGAGACAGTGCTTTTGAGATCAGTCTCTTGAAAAGTATGGAGTCTATTGAAAACCAGGTTCGACTGAGAAACGAATCTCCCGACTTTGAATCGGTTAGAAATCGCATCATGGAAATCTTGGATATGTTGAGCGTGGCCGGCAAGTAGGAAATCGTCCACAACTTTGGCGACAATAGGAAGAAAATTTTCAGATGGATCCCGTTTCAAAAATAGTTGCGGCATTCCAGGAAAGCATTCAAGCCCACTGTTGAACATCCATTCTTTAACTGCGAGTTGCCACAGCCGGCCTGATCCACAAGACCGTAGGCGGGGACGAGCAGCTTCCACACGAAGAAGCTGTTCTTTGACCATCCTTTCGGCAAGCGGACGTATACGTTTCGATTCAACGGTCCGGATTGAAGGAAAGCGCCAGAAATGTCTATCGTCGCCAAGGAAAACCGAAGTATCGCTGCAGCAGAAAGAAGAGCCCGTCTTACAGGAAACTGAGCCGTTGTTGAGTCCTTACGGATGAAATTCTTCTCCTTATCCCTGTTACCGTGTGGAACTAATCTGCACTTCAATTTCAATTTGTCTGATTCTCCATCAATTTTGACTTGGAAGAAACAATGCGAGGATATTAGATTTGCATCTCTTGGTAGGGTTCTATTATTGACTTCCTCGTACGGGTTTTTATCCTGGTAATTAGACTTTTCCTTCTGGATGAATTCGCCAATAAGCCACCTTGGCGCCATTGAGACGATCTTACTTTCCGTCACAGGCTCATAACCAATTGCATTTCGAATTTGCCGATGTATGGTTTGCTTCTGTGATTTTAACTCTTGCGGGAACTTCGTAATATCTGCGAGAGTTCCAACATCTTTGTCCGGTCGACTGTTTGGAGTATTCTGAGTTATGTCAAATTCGACATCCTTGAACGTAGCCTGATTGGCGTTATTCTTAGTCACAAGGAATGAAGACGACTGCGGAACGATTATCCGATTTTTCTGGATGTCATCGATACAACTCGAGAACAATGAAGAACGATGTCCGTCATTGACCGCTTGGCTTCGAGATTGTTCAGTCTCTGGTATTGGCCTTGGTGTAGAAGCAGACAGGATAAGTGCAGCGGCAATAGATGCACCTTCTTCATTCAACGGGATCTGAATGCCCTGTCCTTGTTCTGAATCCTCGATACTCTCCAACTCTTGCAAAAGAGATGAAGATAGATATAGCCGTATGTCCTCGTATGCGACTTTCAACCGTTTCCCGGTTCCGTATTTGCTCCGTGTGAGCTCGACGAAATCTTCTTTTGCGTTTTGGACGTAACACAAGTTCCAAACACCATGTTTTGTTTGCTTCTCAAAGAAATATACTGGAGTTCTTCATGTGAGAATGTTTGAAGGAACAGTTTTTGGTGATCGATATTCCAGCACCTTTGAGAGCGTATGGCGTGCAACTTGCTCATAATGTGCGTCAACTAACTCGGAGTCCACTGGCATCTGTGGCAGACCAAGAATAGATGGTGTGTATCCTCTTGCAAGTTCAAAGGAACTGACACGATTATTTACACGAGGAAGATTCGTTTCAAGTACGGCTCTTGAGACAATTTCCTGCACCGTGAACGAAGTACCACGTGTTCTTCGTTCGTGCATTGAATCCTTGAGAATACGTAGTGACTTCTGACGTAGGGTGAAGTTTTCACTTTCTACTGAACCGATTTTGCTATGTCTCCTCGCAAGACGGGGCTTCGGTTTGATGCCATGTTTTTGCAACGTCTTTCAAAAATAATCATTGTCGAATTCCTGATAAGAAGATATTGATTCAGGGGCTCCATTCACTGCGATCCAGTGAGTTTCAATGATTCTTCCAGCTTCTTCTATATCTCTGGTCAACACAACAACCGCATTGCAGAAGAGTGAAGCCAGGTCTTTCGTATGGAGTATTGGGTACTTCGTTAATTCAATCAAGTGCATGAAATCGATTTGCACATCCTCGTTAAATGTTCTAAGTGGCCTTTTCAAGGATATCTTGCGCACATTGAGCGGACGTCCAGTCTTCTTGCAGCTGGAGCAATTTTTTTAGACAGCTTCGAGGGCTTGCTCTTAGAGTGGAGGAAGAACTCCACCCCGTTTGCAGAGATCCTTCATGTCCTTTAGAGGCAAATGCAAGTACATGTGAAGTTTTGAATCGAACTATTTCGCAGATTTTCCCATGAACCGCAATTGTTTGCTACTTTCGTCTGCCGAGTCTCCATTGGTTCCAAACAAAGCCCGCTTGGTCGCAAGGTAGCATTGTAACTTGGATATTTGGCTCATAACAACATGAAGATGAGTTCGAGTTTCTCTACCTTCAGTAACATAGATCAGAAGCTCGATTTTGCTATCCGATCCTTTTATTACACCTGGAGGTATAATAAGAACACGAGGTGTATGCGAATTGAGCCCATCCGATTTGCTCAGTACACAATTTCCAAGTAAAAGAGGACCATTTTATTCCCTTTCAAATCTTCAAAAGATTGTCACCATATGCTGAATTTGAGCTCCCCATCACTGTAGTTCTGTCCATAACCATGGTAGAATGTCTCACAATCTAAGGACTCCAACATGAATTCGATGCCCATCGCTAAAGACAGCGCTACTGTTGACTTAATGCCTCCGACGGATCGGGGGCAACCCTCGTCCAAAATAGGATTCGGGTCGTTATCCATTGGTATCAGATCAGACTTGGTAGGGATTCCGCTTAACAGGCTCCTTTGCCCTTGAAATGCTTGGAGCCCGGACGAAAATACCCATTGAAGTTTTCAGGTATTCTGTTTCTTTCGGAATCTTTGTCATGGCGATCTTTTGCTTCTCGGATCTTCAAACTGGCATAGATCGGACGATGGCACTTCAAATCACCTCGAGCGTGATTCTTCCTTCCACAGTCCGTGCAGGATTCTCCGACGAGTTCCAACAGCATTGTTGACTTCTTCCTCTTTCTATCCCCATTGGATTTGTAATTATCACCGTCGTTGCCGTAAGTCATCCGCTTCTTTTCGTTGAAAGCGCGATGATTTGACTGGTTTCTGATTTTGAATCTCGTTGACAAGTCTCTTGACTTCCAAAGAGAATTCTGACTCTATGATCAACTGCAGACTAAATTTGAGCCTTTGTTACCGAGGCTTCAGTTCTTTTAGTAGTCTGAGCAAGAGAGGGAAGTATATCCACCGCGTCATCCAGACTTAAGGTGCAACGAAGACCAGAGGAAGCAATGTATTTGGCTATATCTCGAGTAACATTTAGTGTCTTGATATTATCGAAGATGGGCTTGGCATCTCGACAAATATCGTCTAACCGACCCATCACCTTCCTGATGGAGCGTTTATCAGTACGACTGGAACCCCTCGAGGCTCTTGCAATCGAAATAGCAAGCTTTCTGGTACTCAAAGATATCTTCTGTGCCTCATCCAAATTCAATGTGAACTTTTCTCAGCGCGCATCGTTCCCCTGCTTCGTTCCATCGCCATTCCAATAAGTCTGAGCTTGGTATTGATAAGCTACGCTTCTGAGAGAGAGGCATTATTGAGCAGGGTTATGGCCAGTACTTCCTCGATTTGAGATTGACTTGTTGAGCCTGCTTTCATTAGGTGCTCGGCGGCGAGTCCGCGAAACCTATACAAATAACAGTTCAAGTCTTCATTGTTCTTGCGCTTGCAAAAATTCACCTTATTCAAGGAATCAATGAGGCGAGTAACCACGGAGATGGGAGGATCTTGGGAAATCAAGTCCACAATCTCTTGCACAGCTTTGACTTGGTCTTCCTGCTTTTAATCGATCTTTCCTTGCTCTTGCACTTCATCTACAAGACTATGCTGAGCTTGGCGAAGACCTTGATCGTACAATTGACGTCTAAATGTGTGGAATACCGTTTTGTAGAATTTGTCTTCTCCCTTCTCGGCTGCGGTTGCAATTAAGTCACCCCATCTTGCAACTTTCTTTTCCACGATAGGAGGTCTTGGTCCAACTCGAATAACGGAGGGTTCATCATGTCAAAAACTTTCTCGAAGTCCTTCCCTGGGCACATAACTGTAGAATGCGCGGTGCAAGCGAGGGGGGCGGAAAAGTAAGGCACAGTGAACGGGTACAAAGGTCCCCGGGGATGCAGTCGCAGTCCCGTATTTGGTTGTTTAGTAGAGGAAGTCACTAGAACGGTCGATTTTTCTATGAATCACCAATTAACTCCCTTTCTCCTCAAGCCCCGATTGGGAAGTGCGGGCTTCATTTTATGGCCGTTCGATAGCTATAGAATAGTAGATACAGTAGACGACAGCCACTGTAATACAGGGAGCACAATACAGTAGTACTACCACTTGGCTGTTTAGGGCACAAATTATTTGATCTGCCAAGTCAGATCAGTCGTGGCCTGTGATTGGCCGAGACTATTCGTATAGTATACACTGTATAACAGCATCATGTGCTTACAGAACAGCAACAATGCGTACTGTGCTTCCATTATGAAATTCTGGCCCGTGGATCTCCGCACCTCGTTCATTGCTGCTGTGTCTGGCACAGTAAGTCAATGAAGGCTTAGAGCAATGGTCTTACAAGCCAGGGTTATCCAGAAAAATTTGGAGCTCAAGTACTGTGCTCGGCCAAACTTCACATTTTACTGCAGTCTCCACTGCCACCCTCCAGCCAACACGTGGCTTCGAGAGGCTACGGAGGGCTCAAGATGGCTCGCTGTACTGTATGGTAGTGTACTTTATTGTGGAACCCGGTTCTTACGCAGTGCGGCTAACTGCTGTAAAATCAACAGTTTTAGTCGCAACGCAAGTTTCGTGAAAGCAAGAAAATCGGTTGGATTTTATTTGGAAGTGCCAACGCAGTGCACGCTGGTGAAAGCAACGAACGTTGTCGTCTGCGGTGCTTAACTTTTCAATATTATAATCCTTGCCCGGGGAAGAAAGCAAGAATTTTGGGAGTTGCACTATCACTAAATACAGTATCCGTGAGAACTAAGAACGCGACAGTAGCCGCATATCGACTGCGGCGACGGTGGGGCAAGAAATTATAGTACTGATCTGTAAGGAGACATATTTAAATTTATTTATAGCCCATTATTGTTTATCCGTCATTTCACTATCCTCATATGAGGAAAAAAAAGGAAGTACTGTACTGTTGTTGTCAAATGAATTTTTTTCTGTCCCAATATTTATTAGTAAAAACGTTGTACTGTAAGGAGTTTGTTACAGTAAGATTCGACTGACCGACGTACTGAATATGCAATAGCTTCCAACTTTATACACTCCCAGTCAACCCCTCACATCCATCACTGGGATGGTGACCTATGGTGCGAATCGTAAATTGCTAACACAGAGATTTTGAGTTCGATTCTCGCTGGGCTTTTGTAAGAAATCCGAAATTTCCAATGGGAACTCGACTGGTTTTGAAAAAGCTGCTGTCTCAGAGCGCCGTTAGGCATCCACTTGAAGATGAGACAGAATACGGTGACATCTCATAAAGGAATAATTCAGTACGCCATAGACAGCAGCTAAATTCGCACGTCAGATGACACAAGTAAAACCAGTAGGGGGCTATAGAAATAGAACTCATTGATCAATGTTTCTTTTAAAACGAAAAGTGAGAATATTTTATATCAAATCGGAATCCTATTTGAGATCCATATGATGTTTCTCGCGCACGTGGTCCGTGACGCAATACCAATTTGTGCTCGCGTCACAGATATAAACATCACCAAGGACGTTTTCACGGCAAGTAGAACAAAGAAATTTTGACCTACTGACCTGAAAAACTCGACAGCGACCTAGAACTCATTGATAAGTTTTTCTTTTATAACAAAAAGTCACACTATGTTATATCAACTTGGAATCCTATTTTAAGTCTATATGATGTTACTCGCGTACGTCTTCCATGAAGCAAAAACTTTTTGTGCTCGCGTGACATATATAAACATCACTAAGGCCGTTGTCACGGCAAATAGAACAAAGAAAATTTGACTTAATGAACTTACAAACTCGACAGCGACCTTGGTAAGATGCGCTAGTATACTCACCATTTCTCAATTTCCTCTTCTTGTTGGTTACAGCAAGATGTGTTCCAATCCCTGAAACAGGGTCCAACATCTCGTTGTCATCCTAATTTTCTAAACAGTTAGATGCCCTACGTGATATCGAATCAAACTTGTTCTCAATGAGTTCTTCGGCAAGCATATCATAAAACTTGAACTTTGATAAGCAAATTCTTGGACCAAAAGAATGTTTATATATTAAATATGAATCAACAATTATGATCGACAGGAGAGACGAACTGACTCTGAGCGACCAATCTTTGACATCCTGCATTTTCAATGGCCTGCTTCTCTCCATCTTGTTTCTTCAACTGCTCTTGATAAAACAGGTTCATAGATTGGAAAAGGGTGAGATCCGAAACCGACCCCGGCTTATGAGCACTTCATTCAATTGCAAAGACACATAGCAAAAGGATACTTCTGTTTTGTAACCAAAGAGCTGTCGATTTACACAAAAATAAAGTTTCCCTTCATCAAAACTCCCACGCAGAAGAAAGCTTGGCTAGAATTTCACATTGGTTGCGTAGCGGGCCATCCGGTAGTTTTGAAACAGAAAATCCTTTCTTACAATTTCATTTACTGTCCACTTCTTTGCCTAATACTCGACAAAATGTTCATATATGGGATCAGAAATGAAATCAATGAACCGCATGATCATGCTCTCGAAGCAGGGTCCCTTCATGCCAAATATTTTTACAAAAAAACAATACTGCCCACCGAGCTTTAGAACGGCTAAAGTTGAGAATAAAAATCTTTAGGCGTTCGAGCACACTTGTGACCCCGACTGCTATTGTACCGTTTTTCATGAATTTCTCGAAAGTCAGCCAAATAGTGGTAGATCGAAGTTCATCATTTGAACAAAAGGCTGAGAGCTACCATTGTTGTAGAATTGATCAATGATAGGGGCGTCACTACCTGAGTATTCATCAGAAAAGTCGGGATCTTCAGAAGAGGAAACACATTCCTAAAGTTCAGCATAGGAGAGTAGAATAAGAGCTTTTGCAGATTGATTGGAGGTGACAGTTTCTATAATTAGGGCTGATTAATGCGGAATGTGGACTGGAAATGTCTGGGGGTAATGAGGTACAGATAAGTCTGTTTAAGACAACTGTATAGGTTTGAAGTTCAAGGTATTGCACTATTATCGAATGGTGTCTAATAAGACCCCCATGATTTGAAATTCATCAATAGTTTTCAGATTTACTGAGAAATCTGCATTTAAATCAATCTTGAAATAGCTATTATCAAATTTGATAAAGATGAAATCTATTCCGAATTATTTAGCGTGTTTCAAATAATTTATGTGATGGGATTGCAGGGAGCCATTTCTGTAAATGACTGGATAACTTGGCATGCATATTATGTTTGCGCGTAAGTACTACAAGTTAGTTTTACGATGTGGTAGTCTGGAGCTACTGCAATCATAGTTCGTACTCCAGTGCACGTGGCCGACGTGTTCCACCTGGTTGGCAGTCTTAAATACCGTATTTAGTATTGCACTGGACCCTTGATCACGCTGAAAACGCTTTCAAGTGTTTTATTGCCCTCAACGAAGCGGGTTTCCGGTTCCCCGCCAGGTAACCCGGCGAAACCCCCGCTCCTTCGAAGGTCGGACTAAATTATTCAGCTAGCTCCATCGACGTCCTGCAGCTTACAGCTTACAGATTACACCACCGCCCCCCACCCATCCCCAACCCCCGCACCACCCCTCGGGGGTTCTTAGGGGGGGCAACCTCTTAAAACCGATGGTGCTATTCGTCGGCTTTAGACAAAAACCGTCGACGAACCGTATCATATTTTGTACGATCTTTCAGCACATCTTATTATCGATCTTACAGCGCATTACACGATACACAAAGAGAGAGGTATGTGGGCGGCCCACGTAGTGGTCCGCCTGAAAGGGTGGGTGGGAGAGAGAGGCATGCCGATTTCCAATCGGCGCCCGACCACATAAGTAGACGGGGTTTTGCGACGGCGGCTCATGATCGAAACCTAAGTGCTGTAAGCCATCCTCGCATTACACGTACGCATCATGTGGGCCACCATAGTGGACCCCTTCGCTATTCACTGCACGCTGTTTTCATCCGCATAAACTTCGTCTACACTTGACGAAAACCCCAGCTTGGGAGTACCACTCCATGTCGGACGGGTGCCAGCACCCAACGTCCCGACTTATGCTTGCGGAGGAGGGATGGAAGCGGGCGGCCCGGAAGGGCCAGCACCGAAAAACCAGAACGACGCCGCGGTAGTCTTGATAGTACGGTCAAAGTAAAGAGAAGCCATCTCTGCGCTATTGTGACCCCAGCCAAACCTGGCCAGACGAACTTCCAAAGGAATACCTAATAGAACCTGCTCGGTGTGCGCCCCGATTCGTAACGAATGAGAAGTAAATTTGCCGTCGGGGGGGGTTGCAGGTTCAAGGTCTTGAGCACACGCTGCAGCCCGGTAGTCAAACTACCCTTTGTCCATTCCACAGGTTCTCCTGGCAGAGCAAAGAATCGGAAATGTGGACGCCGAATACTAGCCCATCGCGCGAGAAGATCCAAAAGAGAAGCCAACGTAGAAATTCGATCATAGGATACGAGTTGTTCTCGGCTTGCTTGACGCCCCTTGACCACGGAAAGGCGTGCCACTACTTGGTCGTCGGTCAAAGTAACTTGAGATTCCAACAAAGACATCACTGAGCTTTCTCTCAGACCATTAAAGCAGTAGGCAAACACACAAGCGCAGCAGTCCCGAACCTCCATACTGGAGGTGCTTTGCATTCCAAGCGCCCAGATCGCTTGCACACTGTCCGCAGGAATACCACAACGGATTTCTTCCGACGGATGTTGCTCTTCTTCCCACTTCTTGTATGCCCGAATGACGTGGTTCAAGAATGGGTACGGAGGAACTTGTTCCCCAGTGAGCACTAGCTGCATCTGTCGAACAGCGCTGAGATACTGCGGCAGGGAAGCCGCTCCCACCTTTCTTCCGTTCCTATCCCTTTCCAATCGAAGCCAGCCGATGAAAGCGACCAAACTTCCTTCAGTCACAGGTAGTACCGCACGTCCTTCAGCTGAACAAAACTCACACCACGCTGTCCATTGAGAGTTACGCGTGGCTGTTGTCCGGTCGCTCCAAGCAAACTGCTCTACCATTTCGGCGGACATACGCGCACCAGGAGTGTCCCCAGCTACAAGAGATACCATGGAGGAAGCAGCGCGATTAATTGCTAGACGGGCGCCGGCCCGTGTTAGGCGAGATTGATTTCCAGCTGAAGCAGCCTCCACTGCGGGTTGAGCTTCCGCTGTGCTGCCCACACCTCCGTCGGCGGCTGCTCTAATCTCTCCACCCTCGTCGCCAAATGTATTGCGGCCTGGTGCCATGGCTGTCTCGGCCAGTCGGGTATTAACAGCAGCGCTGGCGCTTTCGTGAGTGCCAGCTTGCGCACGGTCGCCCCAATCAGGTCCACCGGTGGGCACAAAAGACGCACTGTTTCCCGGTCCCATTCCTTCTGTAGCTCGTCCATGACCGCTCGTCGGAGGTAGGATGGATGTTCGCCTAGTGGGCGGAACTTGAAAACGTCTACTGGAGCCTTCATCCCATCCGCGATGGAACGCCGCAGCTGCCTGCGAATCTGCAGGTCGCCGCGGGGGAAGCGTCGCGATAGAGCGTCGGCAAACTTGTTCGCGACGGAAGGGATCCATTCGGCCTTCACCCTGATTCCTAGTCGATCTAGTACGGCCTTCAGCCGACGCAGCTCCCGCATCATCGGGCGGCTTGCTGACACTAGGCTGTTGACAATGTGCGTCACGGGTTGATTGTCGACATGCAAAAGCAAGTCCGTGACGGAGGAAGCTGCAATCCGTTGTCCCAACGTCCTAGGAGTAGCTTTCTGATCGCCTTCAGTTCCCTTAAGCTTATACTCTTCGCGCGATCCTTCCAACTCCATACTCCTTGCGAACACCACATCCCGGGTACCCCTTGTCGCAAGTCGTCGGTATTCAGTGTCCCGCCAAACCCCATATCGGCCGCGTCTGTGTGCATGGCCGCTTGTGGTACGGGCTGGGTCATTGGTCGACCGCCAAGGTCGTGTTCGGCTAGCCCTTTCCAGAACCTGAGGTCTTTGATCGACTGATGTGAGAGGCGGCATCGGCCGCGGTTGTCTCGAGGGCGGTTGGAGCCCAAGTCCCAATAGAGTGCACGAGTGTAAAACCTTGCCCATGGCATAGCCAACGTAAGAGACACGCATACACCACAAAAGCTGCGCAGCCTTTGGGATGTCACCCATCGTTTCCCGAACCGGACCTCCTTCAATAGCTTTCCCGCTAGCCGTCGAACCTTCTCTGCCTTTCGAGGAACCACCGAAAAGGTCATTTCCTTGGTGTTGATAACAATGCCGAGATGCTCCACCACCTGTGACCCATTCCATTCTCCCTTCGTAGGGTGTCGGCGGAGCCCTAGCGACTGCAACAGCGCTTCGATCTTTTCCTTCGCCACTGCACAGTGTGTCAGTGAGGCTACCTGACCATAGGGTGACGGGGCTATAAGGAAGTCGTCTAGGTAACACAGGACGCGATAGCCAAGTTGGCGAAGCGGCCGTAGAAACACGGTCATTAACTGAGTAAACCACAATGGGGACCTCCCCCACCCGAAGGGTAGCGCAATACAACGATAGTACTTCCCGTAGTAGTGGAATATGAACCAATCGCGCATCGCAGGATGCAACCGGAAGTGCCTGTATCCCTTCTCGATGTCCATCGAAAGCAAATGGTCTCCCTTCTGGATACTTGTGGCGAATTCGGACACTGATTCCATCCGCACCGAGCCCTTCTTCCATTTCTTTGACTGCTTCGACAGGTTTACTACAAACCTTCCCTTCACCCCTTCTCTGGTGTCTTGCCACACGGTAAACGCCGAGGACACGATTGCCCCGCTCTTCTTCGCCCGTTCTGCATGCGCTTCGGTAATCTCTTCGTAAATCCCCGACTCGCACCCTTCTGCTAGATCTTTCCAGGCAAATTCCTTGTCCTCCGGCGATTGAGGTATGTCCGAAAGCTCCTCGCCCTGTCCAGCTTTGAACGGGACGCATGGTGCCTCGTATATACCAAACTGAACGGCTCGGCAGAGGTATTCCGAGGCGCCCAGGCGACGCCACTCGACGGCTCGCCGTTGCGTAGCAAACCAAAGAGGGCGTCGACGACCCATAGGGCCTACTGGCCATCGGCGTTACCACCGTTGCCCTTGTTGCCCTTATTCTTTTTCGTGGCATTACTGGCGCTTAGGGTGGCAACTGCCTTCAGTAGTTGCGTGTGCATATGAGAGTCTAGCTCTGACATAGTCTCGTCGAGGTTGTCGGCCGCCGCGACATCCGTTCTCTTTTCCAGCGTGGGAAGTATCATCTTGGCATACGTTGGATCATTCGCTGCAAGCTTGTAGAACTCTGCTCTGAGACCCACAGTTCGCAAACAGTACCGGTTAGCAATGATCACCCAAACGTCAAACTTCTCGGCATCTTCCAACTTCTTCTGAGCCAAAGACTCTTGTCGGAGTGAGATAGCCGTCTCTTGGAAAGAAGACCAAAAGCCAGCGGCATTTATGTACTTGCACTCGTACTCGGAGACGGCTCTCATGCTTTGATGGCGCTCGAGACCTTTGCGCAATGGCCATTCCCGGTGATCGAAGAGGCCTCCAGTGAAGGCAGCGACGGAAGGTCCCGGCTCGTAAGGGTAACGGCTCAGCCCAAATCGTCGATCACGGTCGTTGCGTTCGGCAATTCTGGCGTATGCTACCATCCACTCCGGGTCGATCCCCGCTTCATCCATTGACTTGCCCTTCTCGATAAGTTTGGCTTTGCCCAAAAGTTCGTCGGCCAACACGAGGCTCTTCTCAAAGGGGTAGTCATAATTTAGTCCTGAATAGCGCCGGCGCTAATCTTGGTCGAATCCTTTTGACCTACTTGAAAGAAGCCTACCGCCAGTCGTACTGGGGACTCTAAAGAGAGAGGCATGCCGATTTCCAATCGGCGCCCGACCACATAAGTAGACGGGGTTTTGCGACGGCGGCTCATGATCGAAACCTAAGTGCTGTAAGCCATCCTCGCATTACACGTACGCATCATGTGGGCCACCATAGTGGACCCCTTCGCTATTCACTGCACGCTGTTTTCATCCGCATAAACTTCGTCTACACTTGACGTAAAAGTTAGTCACATCTTACACTTGTACAGTACAGTACAGTACAGTACAGTACTACACAGTACAGGTTTTACAGTAGTACATAGTACTGTACTGTACTGTACATATGATGATCGACGTCGGCGGGGACGCACTTAGAATGGCCTCAAACAGGTGCTGATATCTGCAGCCACAGGGGGGTTTATTCGTAGGAAGCGTTTCATTAATCTTAACTCTTTACTTATCTTTACTTCCTCAAGATAAGGAGGACGGGTTCCCTGGTTTTTCTCGAATTTTCGAACGTTCGCTACTCTTCTCAGTTTACGCAACATGTCTGGACCCCCTAAACGATTTCGAAAACGAGGCGGCTCAAAGAAAAAGAAGAAGAGCCAACTCACTACTTCCGACCCATCGACAATCGCCTCGAACAGGACCCTCCTACCCCTTATTTCTCAGGTTTCCGTCCATCTTCAAACTCTGTTGATCCCTCCCTTCTCTCCTATCTCAATCAACTCACATCTGAGTTACAAGCCCTTGACCCCGATGAAACCTTCGCCAAAGCCTATGCTTCGTATCCTACCGACGACGAACCACCGCCCTCCGTCCTTCTGTCTCGTAATGCATTGAGTTACCTTCTACCTCACATTCCTACACTTCTTCGCGATTCTTCTGCTTCTCATTTGTTGGAGTCCCTGCTTGGCGCCGTGGCAGATCCGCTTCTTGTGGCGCGGGCGTTGAATAGCGTGCTGAGCATTGGTGCATCTAGAGTTGCACAGCTGATAATCCAAGGGGTTGCAAGTCGGGTTATCGAACGGATGTTAATCGTAATGGAAATGGGGCGCGAAGAGGGTGAAGTGCGGAATGTTGGAGACTGTTTGGCGACATGCGTGTCAGAGTGGACTGGGCGAGAAATTGAGCAAGTTATGTGGAGTTCTGGGGGCAGTCATGTGTTTCGTAGGTTTGTAGCGTTTTTGGGTGGCGTTCCTGTTGATGAACCCAGAGAGGCAAAATTGGACGACACAAACGAAGGGAAAATTATTCGGTACATGGAGGAAATGAGAAGAGAGGTGCCTGAGGAATGGGGGTCGGCTTTAGCAAGGGTTGGAAGGAGGTTGAGAGAGGAGGTACCACAGGAAGAGTTGAGGGGAATGGCGTGGGAAGCAGCGCCCTGTGCCGCAATGCAGGGCTTGATGGCGGCAGTAGTGAGCGGACATGAAGAATGTGCGAGTCAGTTGGCAGAGGTAATGGTGAAAGGAAGGGTTGCAGAGTTGGTGAAAGACAAATGTGGCGGGAGGTTGGTAGAGAGGGTTGTACTGTGTTGCGGGGCGGAGTTAGTGAAGAGTGAGATTGGAGATCAGTTAGGAGAGTTGGTGGCAGACGGGAGAGGAAACTTTTGCGTGCAGAGAATTATACTAACTGTCAAGGGCAGGGGAGAAGTAATGGGAATATGGGATCAGTTGGAGGAGAAAGTGAGGGAGTTGTTGGGGTTTGGAAGGGGAAGAGAAGGGGTAGTGCTGGCTTTGATGAGGGTTACCGAGATGGAAGGGGATGAGAATTGTAAGAAGCGGGCTAGCCGATGTTTAGCAAGGGCGTGCGGAGGGGTCGGAGAAAACAGTAAGAATTTGGCACTAATTTTGATGTTGGGTTCAATACAGATGTGTGAGAAATGGAAGACCGTCGTTCAAGGGTTAGGTGTAGAAGGACTGGGGATGGTAGGGGCGGAAGGGATGCGCTAAGAGTACCAAGGGAAGTGCCGTCGATTAGTTTGCTTGGTGGACTAATTGCGAGATGTATGTTGAGGTACAGCGGAGGGGCAGGACAGGGAATCAGAGACTGTCTGGCAGGCTTGAGAGATGTGCATTTGCTGGCATTGATGGGTTGCGCGTCAGGAAGTCGGGTTTTGGAGCAGTGGATAGAGGTTGAGAGACATGGGGGGCGGGAAAGCATGTAGGAAAAATTGTGAATATGATTTGCAAAATGAATGGAGGAGGAGGCGTCTTAGGAGTAGCAAGGAATTCGTACGGGGCAAAAGTTTTGTTGAAATGCATGGGGTGATTGGGACTGGACAAAGGAAAATGGTGATGGATGGATTGGCGGGACATATTGAGAAACTGAAAAAGGTTGACTGTGGAGAGATGCTATTAAGGAAGTTGAGGGTTGAACACTACATGAAAAGAGGAGAGGAGTGGGAAGAGGTGGAGTCGGCTAAGGAAACTAGGGAGAGGTTATTTAGGACGATTCTAAAGCATGATGAGGATGACGGAGACATGAAAGGGAACGATAAGAGCACCAGCAAGGTTAACCATACGCGGCCAGAGAGAAAGCGGGCAAAGATGGAAGGACGTGGAGGTGGCGAGCTTAAGGCTGATAGTATTTTGAACTCGCTGATGAATAAGGGTGTTGAGAAGGACAATGAGATGCATGGGTTTGGACACCGAGCCCAGCCAAAAGCCGAAGTAGAGAAGATCACAAGCAGGGAGGAGCTTGGGTGTGTGCTCGGAGCTATCGAAAAAGCAGCTGGCCCGGAGAAGAAGAAGCGGAGGAAGAATAGAAAACAAGAGAGATCACTTTTGCAAGTTGAAGTGCAGGAGCAATAAAACAGAAGTGCAGAGTTTTTTTTTCGGCTGGGACCCTAGTCAGGCTATGCCGCTTCGGGACCTCAAACCGGACGGAAGTCACGAACACGTAAGGCGTATACTCAACTCTCCTTAGTCGAAGGCTTGGAGGCATCGCTTGCAGTATTCGCAAGCCGCGGTTGCTTAGCTGTGCAAACAAAGAGAGAATTATTTATTTCTTTTGTAGATTGTGCACAAACTGACCGGCAGTCCAGTTAAGAGCTAACTGGATGGACTAATACGTATTTCTGCAAACAGAAAACTGTGTCGAACGGCAAGCCACGACTCGCCTGGACATTTGTGTCCTTTGGGGGGGTCGACTCGTTGAGATCCCCATCTAACACATTATCCGAGGTCATCGATGAACGCGCCGGAACTATCGCAACGCGCAGCGGCAACTCTTGTGGGAGAGTGAAATGTTGTCTGTGCCAGAAATTAAGCTACGCATTCTGGTCCACATGTGCCGCCTCGACAATTTGCCCCCCCCGCAAAACGCATGGTTTTCCCTCCCAATAGCCACCTAGCGTTGTTCTAATGAACCTGCAAGTTGCACGTACGCAACAATAGTCGAAATGAAAATTTTAAGCTGCAAGGCCTTAGTCACTTGTATCCGAGGGAATGACACCTGGAAACTGTCTTTGGCCCACGGTTGTTTATTGGTAAACATTAAACTCAAGATGGGTCGAACATTTTATTGATACCCCGTTAATTAATAAGCCCAAGTGGGCTACGGGAGTCCGGAGTTCCCCTTAGGACGAACGACTACGTTGCTAACCTCTGCTCTTGGCGCCGTTATCTTGGTGTGGTGAATATCTATTTCGACTCTGGACTATAGCCGCCCTAATCTTACCGTTTTCCTCCTTTCAAACAAGGCGTACGCACAAGGGCCACGCAAAAGGCCGGCGGCGCCGCCGACATTGCCCACTGAGACAAAGTCAAAGACTTGGAGCGCAAACTGGTACGCCGGATCCCGCCCCCTTTTCACAGCACCCTTCAGGAACAAACTTCCGCCCCCTTCTCACAGCACCCTTCAGGAGCAAACTTCCGCCCCTTCGCACAACACCCTTCAAGAACAAACTTCAAGTTTCAGCCCCTGGCTTTCGACTCCTTGGGTGCCCCATCCCCCGCCTCTATTCTGTTGATCGAAGACTTCATCCCGCGCATCGCAGAGAAGTTCAACACAACCACAGCGGTGATCCGCAGACGTATTTATCAGCGCATTAGTTGCACACTGTGGTCTTTTGTTGCAATGGCGATTCTATCGCGAGCCCCACTGCACGTGCCTGACGTGGAACATCCATTTAGTTCTTAGCCGTATAGACAGTCCTGCAGTGTACACGATAGATACTCGAGAAGAAGTTTAATGCGTTCAGTATCAACTGGGGACTGCGCGCATCCTAATTATACGGTTTAGATCTATCTGAGCTCTAATGAACGCATTAAACTTCCTCCTCGCACGCCAAAAAATGTTGGTTAAAGTTACCACCAACAAAAGTTTGAAAGCTTCTTCCTCGACTTCTGCTTCCTCCGTCTATCCTCCAACAAAATCTACCACGCCCCTCATGCCCCCTCTTTCTTACGCGGCTGTGGCGGCGGTCGCTGCGCCGCCTCAGGTCCCTACCGCTACCCTCGTGGAGCTATCCCCCACCGACGTACCGGAACTCTCCACCCTTCTTCCACCCCCACCAACCCGCCGCTTACCCTGGCAGAAGCGGAGATAATCATGGCCGACCCTACCCTCCGCGCCGACCCCCGCCGTTCCGAGGCCAGACGCCTAGTCTCTTCCGTCGGGCCATCCAGAATCTGTGCCCACGCACTGGCCTCCTCCCCACCCCCCCGAAAAATGTCATCTCCATTGGCATTTCCCCATCCGTTGACCCCAGCCGTGCGTTCCGCTCATATGACCACGCGCAAAAGGCCCTCCTCGCTGCAGCGGCTGACGTCGGTCTCGCTATGCCGTCCCACGTCCTCCTTCCGCATTTCGGGCAGTGGACCTACGTCTACATCCCCGAACCGACCCTGCCGCGGTTCTACCGCATTCTAGCCCAAATGAAATTCTCATTCAAGGACCTCCAGGTGACGACGTCCTCACCGGCCGCCTCACTCCACTGCCTCCCGCCCCATGCGGCACGTGGCGCCGCTGCATGGCTTGCCCGAGAAATCCGGGCCATCACCAGCACCTCTGTGCGCTCCACGGTCCCACTCGAGACGCGTCGAGCCCTCCGCGACGCTCTCGTGGCATCTCGCCAGGCCCTCGAGACCGCCCTCAACGAAAGAAGAAACGCCACCCGTGCCATCCTCACGGCTCCCGACCCAAGCCCAAGACCCCGACCGTCAACACCTCGACCTCCACCGCATCCCAGGCCCCTCCCGTGACCGCCACCCCAGCCGCTCCTTCCCCCGTCCTTCCTCCCGCGTCCCAGGCCCCCAAACGCCCTTCTGCCACCCCGCCTACATCGGCGCCCGCCATAAGACCTCAAGGCACCCCGTCCGAAGACGAGGATGCAACCCTTAACTCGCCCGGCGGCTCCCCGTCGGCCACGAAGCGTCGCTGCCCGGCAGCGACCCAACCCGCCGGGCCGGCACAAGAAAAAGGAGTCGACACCCTCATGGTGCCACCCCTCCCGACTCTCCCGGCAGCACGGCATGAGCGAGGCCCCGACCAACCGTCGGCTGTCCCCGCGGACCCGATCATCCCCCTCCCGTGACTACCTTGGACTCCGCCATGCCGGACGCTCCGCCGGCTGCACTCGACACGAAGGAAGTGCCGACCCCAGAGGATGTATGTGAAATGGCCGTGGCGGTGTCGACCGACCCGCAGGGCCAATCTGCGTAATCGCTCACACACCCCCCCTCAACACATCGCAATGACTCCTCTATCCCTCAATCCCCTTCCCCCATCCCCGAAGACAACTCTCACCTTCCTTCCCCCCCTGAAGTCCTCCGCACCCCATTTCGTGAGGCGGACATCTTCCAAAACATTCCCTTCCCACGCCTCAAGCCCTTCATCCTACTGTTCATCAAGCTGATCCGCACAGCGGCCAACGCTCGAGGCGATGATGCCACCCGCCGGGCATTTCTTCATCTCCACATGCTTCCTACTGCGGTCATGCGCCGCTCCCTACGAGGAGAACAAGGATGGCAGCACCCCAAGGGCCAACACGCAGCACTCAGCTCCCGGATCCGTCGGGCCCATACTGGCACTGAGTGGGCAGCCCTCTGGTCTGAAGCCTTGAATGCACACCACGCCCGCACCGAATGGACGGAACAACACCGCCCAAGGCCTGCGTCCAGCCCCGCGCGCAGGGCGCGGCGAGCGCAAGTTCTATGTGCTGATGCCCGCTACGGCAAGGCAATGAGGTCGCTTCACAATGCCCCGCTAGCAGATGTGAACGACCCTGCAACCATCGAAGCACTCCGCACCTTACACCCCGCGCCCCCGCGCCCGATCACACCCATCCCAACAGACTCCCTCCCACCGCCGCCTGTTGTTACAACAGAAGCCGTTGAGAACGCCGTCCGCCGCCTTTCCCGGGATACGGCGGCCGGCCCTGATCGTACGCCGGCGCGCTGGTTCCATCTGCTCGTGCAGACGCCAGTAAGCCCGGAAGCCGGTATTACGGGCAAGGGGGTGCTTACGCAACTCGTTTCTCGGATCGCGAGAGGTGACCTGCCAACCTCAGTCCTGCCGCTCCTGGCTGCAGCAACCCTGCTACCTCTGCGGCCCAAACCTAACAAGATTCGGCCCATCGCCGTAGGAACGATCCTCCGAAGAGTGGTAACGAAGACACTCCTCCCACCCGCCATTGATGATTCTCGTCAATTTCTGGCCCCCTTCCAATTGGCTAACGGCATCAGGGCTGGGATGGACGCCATCGTACACGACACGCGCATGCTGCTCCGTCGCTTCTCTAATCGCAAGGATACCGCCACTGTTCTCGTTGACGCGAATAACGCCTTCAACCGCGTTGATCGCCAGTCAATGCTAGACCAGCTGCCCACGCGCGCCCCAAGTCTCGCCCGGTTCATCAACATGATTTATGCACGCTCGCAACCACCGTTGATCGTGCCGAATCGTGACAAAACGACCATCGCGAGTGCTCAAGGCACACAGCAAGGCGACCCTGCCAGCATGCTCCTGTTCTCACTGACGATCCAGCCCCTCATCCGCCGGATTGCAGAAAATACGGGCATCGTCCTCAACCAATGGTACGCCGATGATGGTACATTGATGGGGTCCCTCCCCGACCTCCGACAAGCCCTCCGCATTCTCCGCGACGAGGGACCCACCTACGGTCTACATCTCAATCCGGGGAAAACGCGCATTCATTGGCCAACGGTCCTACGCCCACAGCGCGAGGCTTTTCTCCAGGAATTTCGCCTCGCTGAATGCTCCCCGGACGGATTCGAGCTCCTCGGGGCTCCGCTCGGAAACCGGCATTTCACGACTGCCTTTCTACGAGACAAGATTGAGGGGTGCCGCCGAACTCTCCAACTCCTGCCCATGGTTGACGACCCGCGCGCGCGGTTTCACATGCACCGCCTCTGTGCGTCGGCCTGTCTGGTGGACCACGCCTTCAAGCTGGCTGACCCACGGGAAGCCCGTACTGCCGCCGAGGCTTTTGATACTCTGCTGCAAAAGTCCTTCACCGAGCTTCATGGTGTTCAACTCAGCGACAACGCGTGGTCGCAGGCTACCTTGCCTATCCATCAGGGCGGTCTTGGGTTTACCCTCATCTCACCGTTCCTAGATGGCGCCGCTGCCTCGAGTATCATGGATGCAGCACCGGCACGACTGAGGTCCGCAGCCCATATCGGGCCCCGCTCCACCGCGCTCACGGGCGCCCGCTACCGCCGTGACAAGGCTTTCCTTCTCGGTCAAGCCGCCCGTCACATTCGAGACTTCCTCCTGCACATCCCTGGAATGGCCTACCCCGTTGACCTCGGTTCCTTCGACCCGCTCCCTCTTGCTACTGCACACACACACATCCAAACCTACCTAAAACGTGTGCAGCAGGAGGCGCTGGCCAAGGCTCACTGGCGTGACGACCACTGGGCTAGAGCTCCGAACCCGGACCGACACACGGATGCACATGTACGGCAACGCATACGCGGTCTAGCACTACGCAAAGGCCCCGGTGCTGCCTTTCTTTACGCACATCCCTCGGCTGACACGGAGGTGTCCGCGGTGCACTGGAAAATAATGCTTCGCCGATATTTGGGACTGCCCGTTTATGATGACTCGCTTCCTCGGAACTGCGAGCATTGTAAACGCCAAATGGACATATTAGGCGATCACGCTGTAGACTTGTGCCCGTCTGGGTTTGGTCGCAAACACCGGCATAACTCACTGCGCAACGTCATCGCTGGTCGTATCGCCCGTGCCGCCGGCCTGGATTGCCAGCTCGAGGTCCCACTCCTCGTGCCCGGCACCGAGCTGCGACCCGCTGACATACTGGTTCACCCACCAGCAGCCCCGGAAGGCACTGTGGCCCTCCCGATCGCCTGCGACGTTACCATAGTCTCGCCATTCAAGGACGATATCAGAACGAGAGCTACAAGGGAAGTGGGCGGTGCAGCTGCAATTGCACACCGCAACAAGGTGACGGACCTGGAGAGAAAATTGTCGCGTCGACTCCCCCCGCCCTCCGATAACCCACACAGGCCCCCGATTTCGAATTTCAACCGCTGGCCTTTGATTCCTTGGGTTCCCCTTCCCCCGAAACCGTCCGCTTCATAGAGGGACTGGTGCCTCGCATTGCTGACAAATTCCACACGTCGACAGGAGTTATCCGCAATCGGATTTATAGGCGCATTAGTAGCACAATCTGGTCGTCGAGCGCACAATCTATTGAATCGCGTATGTCGCTGCACGTGGCCGACGTGGACCACCCGGTTAGCACTTAGCTAGCAGTATAGTCGGATCCTGCAGCGGACACCCGTTCTACTGATGCCATAAAGTTACCACCAATATGTAAGTGATCTGAGCTCAAAGAAGTAAAGTTTCATTCAAGGGTATTGGAGATTACACGTGTACTCTCCGGCCGCCGCCCGCCGCCGTATTGCGCTGTACTGCATCGGTGTGTAACAGGCGTAAGTTCAAACACACAGTAATATTGCAATTACTAATTTATTGTGTGTGCATTATTAATGTATCACACGTTTAATTGTGATTGTCGACCGAAAATTGAAGTTCAAGAATAATATTTGACTCATTACTTACAGTAATTGGTGTAAGCAGCTGATAATGCCGAGTCTTCACTCCTCCGTCGAACATCCTCGGCGGGTTGCGACAGCGGCAGCGTATGAAGGGTTTTCGCTGCAGGATCCGACTATACTGTAGTATACAGTACTGCTAGCAAGGTGCTAACCGGGTGGTCCACGTCGGCCACGTGCAGCTTTGTGTTAACTTTATGGCATCAGTAGAACGGGTGTCCGCTGCAGGATCCGACTATACTGCTAGCTAAGTGCTAACCGGGTGGTCCACGTCGGCCACGTGCAGCGACAAATTCAATATTATAGAAGAAGATTAATGCGTTCAGTATCTACTGTGGACTGCGCACGTCCTAACTATACGGTTAAGATCTAACCGGATGTACTTCGTCGTCCGTGCGCATCGGTGCTCGCGACAGGATAGCTTCAGCGATGGAGGACCACAGGGTGCAACTCAGTCGCTGGTAGATACGGCGGCGGATAACGCCAACTGTCGAGTGACACTTGGACGCGATCCGCGGAACTAACTCCTCGATAAATGCAATAGTTCCAGGGGAAGGGGCACCTAGGGAATCAAACGCCAGAGGTCGAAACGTGAAGTTCGGCGTGTAAGGCGCAGAAGATGGGCCAGTTGAGGGAGCGGGGAGGCGTCGGGCGATGTTGCGTTCCAGGGTTGTAACCTTGTCGCGGGCCGCCAGTTCAGCAGCGCCTCCGGCAACCTGGGTCGCCTTGGTGCGAACTGCGGCCTTGAACGGTGAAACGACGGTGATGTCACAGGCAATGGGGCGCAACGTTGTGCCTTCCGGGGTTGGTGGTGGTTGTACAAGGATATCGGCGGGGCGGAGCTCAGTGCCCGGGACGAGGAACGGAACCTCTTGCCGAGTATCCAGACCCGCGGCGCGGGTAACGTGCGTCGCAATCGCATTACATAGCGAGTTGTGGCGGTGACGACGGCCGAAACCAGGGCAGCAGAGGTCGGCGGCGTGATCCCCGAGGGTGTCCAAGGGGTGGTCACAGTGGTGGCAGTTGAGGGCCATGGAGTCATCATACACTGGCAGTCCGAGGTGACGGCGGAGCATGGTCTGCCAGTGTGTAGTGTGGACCTTCGTAGCTGCCGTGGGATGAGCGAAGAGAAACGCCGCAGCGGGGCTGCGGCGGAACGCTAGGCCACGGATGCGATGTCGAATGTCGGCGTCGCTATGGGCGGTCGGGTTTGGGGCATTCTCCCAGGAGTCGTCGTGCCAATGTACTCTTGCCCGCGCCTCTTGCTGCACCCGTTTGAGAAGGGTTAGTGTGTTGGTGGGTGAAGCAGCTAGAGTTGGAGGGTCAAGGGTGGAAAGGTCGACTATTCCGGGGATGGAGAGGGCGAAACGGCGGAGAGAAGGCCCAGCCTGACGGAGGAGGAAGGACCGGTCGCCGCGGTAGCGGCCAGAAGCTAGTGCACAAGCACGCGGCGTGGCGTATGCGGAAGTTCGCTGCCGTGCGGGCGCAGCATCAATGATGCTGGCGGCGGCAGCGCCGTGGAGGCACGAGGCGATGCTTTCGAAGCCCTGGCCTCCGAGGTGCATGGGGAGGCAGACTTGGTCCCAGGCTCGGTCCGTGAGAGCTATGCCGTGTAACTTTTCATATGATGACCGTTGTAGATCATCAAATTCTTCTGCGGCGGACTCTGCTAAGCGCGGATCTGAGAGCTTGAATGCATGCGATAGGAGGCATGCAGAGGCACAGATCCGGTGCATGTGGAACCGGGCGCGGGCGTCGCGGACCAGCAGGAGGCGGTCCAGGGTACGGCGGCACTGAGCAATCTTAGACCGGAGAAAACTCTCCGTGAACGTTTTGTTCCCAATGGGGGCCCCTAGAAGCGGAAAGCCGTCCCGCGAGCATTCTGCGAGAGGGAATTCCGCTAAGAGGGCTGCTCGATCCGGCGGCATGACGTGAGGCCAATGTATGCGTGTCTTCCGTTGGTTGACGTGGAACCCAACCGTGGGACCATCTCGGGCAAGGAGCCGGAGCGCCTGACGGATGGCGCCAAGGTTCCCGACGATCGTGCCGTCATCGGCGTACCATTGGCAGAGAGCAATGTTGGGGATCTCAGCAACCCGACGGATGAGGGGTTGAATCGTTAGCGAGAACAACAACATGCTGGCCGGGTCACCCTGTTGGGTGCCCTGGGCACTTGGTATGACGGTGCGATCCCGGTTCGGGACAAGCAATGGCGGTTGCATTCGGCCATAGATCATGTTTGCGAAGCGGGCTAGCGAGGGGGCGAGCATTGGTAGGTGGTCCAGCATAGACTGCCGATCAACGCGGTTAAAGGCGTTGTTGGCGTCTATGAGGACCGTGGCGACGTTCGGGGTGGCGGAGAAGCGGCGTAGTGTCGTGCGGGTGTCGTGGACAATAGAGTCCAACCCGGCTTTAACACCATTGGCCGTCTGATGCGGCGACAGAACCGAGTGTGAATCGGCTATTGCGGCGGGGAGCAGTGCCTTCGTCACTATCCTGCGAAGCACAGACCCGATGGCGATCGGGCGGACCTTGTCGGGAGTCGGCTGCAGCGGGAGGAGCGTCGCCGCTGCCACGAGGGGAAGCACAGCGTCCGGGAGTTCCCCCCGTGCGAGCCGGGAAACGAGCTGTGTCAGGACACGCAGACCGGTCACGCCGGCCTCAGGACTGACGCGAGTCTTAACCAAGAGGTGGAACCAGCGGGACGGCGTTCGTTCGGGTCCGGCGGTGGTGTCCCGCGGGACGCCGCGGACCGCGTGTTCCACAGCGGCCTCAGTGATGCACGGGGGCGGCGGGAGTCGTCCTTCCGGGAGCGGCGAGACAGGGCGCGGCGGGGTCGGGTGCAGATCCCTGAGCCGCTGAATCGTCGCCGGGTCGTTGACGTCGGCGAGCGGGCCATTGTGGAGGGCGCGCATGGCCTTACCGTATCGCGCATCAGCGCAAAGGGCCTCTGCACGACGGGCGCGCCCGATGTCGCCGGGGACCGTTGGGGCATACAGCGTGTTTCGTTCCCACCATTCAAGCCGTGCTTGGTTGCTGCGAGAGCTTCGGCCCATAGTGCTCCCCACTGTGAGCCCGTGTGCGCACGACGGAGGCGCTCTCGGAGGGCGATCCGTTGGCTCTTGGGGTCCCGCCATCCGCGCTCTCCTCGAAGACAGCGACGGAGGACAGCCGTGGGCAGCATGTGGAGGTGAAGGAATGCTCGTTGAGTGGCGTCTTCCCCACGAGCGTTCGCCGCAGCTTTCACCAACTTGATAAACAGGAGGATAAATTGCGAGAGGCAGGGGCGGGAATATCTTGGAAGATATCCTGTCGCGGTAGGGTGTTGAGAGGATTTCCAGGGGAGTGGGCAAGGGGAATGACGCCGATGTATCATGCGGCGTGGGGTCCGATTCCATGGGGTGGACCGAATCCATGGTGGGGAGGAGCGGAGTTAGGCCGACTGGCCTGTTGACTGATGGTGGGCCCTCCGCACCTTGTACGCAGCCATCATTGGCTGCATGGAAACGAGCGGTGCGGACTCGTTACCCATCGTTGCCGCGGAGGCGACGGTGGGAGGGAGAGCGGCCCTGGGCGCCGGTGTGCGTTGGGCACCATGAGGAACTCCGATGCCTGGGCTTCTTCAGTTGCGGGGCATCGGCGTTTTGACGCCGACGGGGAAGAGCCCGGGGAGCGGAGTGTGAGGTCCGGTGTGTGTCCAGCGGCGGGGCGGGGAGCGGCAGGGGGGAGGAGGGTGTGCCCCCGTTGGGGCGTTTGGGGGCTTGTGCGGGGCCGGGTGAGGCCGCGACGGTTTTGGTCGGGCCGGGGCGGTGGGTTTGCGGGATGTTCGGTCGGTGTTTGAGCGGGCGTGCGGGCGGGATTCCCGCGGGTCGGGCGGCGCGCCTCAGCAATGAGGCGGGCATCGTGACGGAGGGCTATCGCCATGGCGTTGCGGACGTGAGGGGCAACCCACGAACGCAGTTTGGGGCTCACCAGGCGAGCCGCTTCACGTTGGAGGCGGGTGGCCACACCGTGGGCGGCAGAGATATCCACCGTGGCGCAGTGTTGCGTGAGCGTGAGAGGCGAAACGTACAGGTCCGGGTACGTCAGACGGAGGTGAGCGAGGACGTTGAAAACGTCAGGGCGGGCCGGGGCGGGAAAATATAGGTAGAACAATTTCCCGACGAGCGGGACTAGGACGAAGGGGGGCAGGTTGTCTTGGCAAGGGCGGCGGCCAAGCAGAGCTGGCGGTGGGCTGTGTCGAAGGATGGGAAGGCGGACGTAGGAGACGGGGCGAATCCCACGTGGAGGAGGTCGGGGGCAGGCGGGCGAACGGGTTCGGGTTCGCCCGTGCGGGGTCGAGGCGGCAAGGGTTGTCGGTGACGGTGGCGAGGAGGGCGCGGGCGCGGGCAAGGTCGGCCTGGGAAAAATCTTCCGGGTGGCCAATCATATGGCGCGCCTTCGGGAGATTGAGAATGTTTGTGTCCAATAGCAGGGTCGATTTCGGGGAGCTGCACCGATGGTAACGGACGCAGCGTGGAGGGGGTGGATGGGCGGGGTGGAAGACGGGATGCGACGACCGCGTACGGCGCGCGCATCCAGGGGAGGGCGTCTGCCCGGTCCATGCGGGCGGAGAGGGCGGCCGCGCGGGAGGCGGAGAGGGGGGGCGGCCGCAGGAAGGGGGGGAAGTCATGGGAGTTGGGGGAGTGGGAGGCATGATGTAGTGAAGAAGTCTTCGAATGAAACTTTACTTCATTGAGTATCTATCGCGTATGAAGAAGAATTCGAGGAAGTTTAATGCGTTCAGTATCTACTGTGGACTGCGCACGTCCTAACTATACGGTTAAGATCTAACCGGATGTACTTCGTCGTCCGTGCGCATCGGTGCTCGGACAGGATAGCTTCGGCGATGGAGGACCACAGGGTGCAACTCAGTCGCTGGTAGATACGGCGGCGGACAATGCCAACTGTCGAGTGACACTTGGACGCGATCCGCGGAACTAACTCCTCGATAAATGCAATAGTTCCAGGGGAAGGGGCACCTAGGGAATCAAACGCCAGAGGTCGAAACGTGAAGTTCGGCGTGTAAGGCGCAGAAGATGGGCCAGTCGATGGAGCGGGGAGTCGTCGGGCGATGTTGCGTTCCAGGGTTGTAACCTTGTCGCGGGCCGCCAGTTCAGCAGCGCCTCCGGCACCTGGGTCGCCTTGGTGCGAACTGCGGCCTTGAACGGTGAAACGACGGTGATGTCACAGGCAATGGGGCGCAACGTTGTGCCTTCCGGGGTTGGTGGTGGTTGTACAAGGATATCGGCGGGGCGGAGCTCAGTGCCCGGGACGAGGAACGGAACCTCTTGCCGAGTATCCAGACCCGCGGCGCGGGTAACGTGCGTCGCAATCGCATTACATAGCGAGTTGTGGCGGTGACGACGGCCGAAACCAGGGCAGCAGAGGTCGGCGGCGTGATCCCCGAGGGTGTCCAAGGGGTGGTCACAGTGGTGGCAGTTGAGGGCCATGGAGTCATCATACACTGGCAGTCCGAGGTGACGGCGGAGCATGGTCTGCCAGTGTGTAGTGTGGACCTTCGTAGCTGCCGTGGGATGAGCGAAGAGAAACGCCGCAGCGGGGCTGCGGCGGAACGCTAGGCCACGGATGCGATGTCGAATGTCGGCGTCGCTGGGCGGTCGGGTTTGGGGCATTCTCCCAGGAGTCGTCGTGCCAATGTACTCTTGCCCGCGCCTCTTGCTGCACCCGTTTGAGAAGGGTTAGTGTGTTGGTGGGTGAAGCAGCTAGAGTTGGAGGGTCAAGGGTGGAAAGGTCGACTATTCCGGGGATGGAGAGGGCGAAACGGCGGAGAGAAGGCCCAGCCTGACGGAGGAGGAAGGACCGGTCGCCGCGGTAGCGGCCAGAAGCTAGTGCACAAGCACGCGGCGTGGCGTATGCGGAAGTTCGCTGCCGTGCGGGCGCAGCATCAATGATGCTGGCGGCGGCAGCGCCGTGGAGGCACGAGGCGATGCTTTCGAAGCCCTGGCCTCCGAGGTGCATGGGGAGGCACACTTGGTCCCAGGCTCGGTCCGTGAGAGCTATGCCGTGTAACTTTTCATATGATGACCGTTGTAGATCATCAAATTCTTCAGCGGCGGACTCTGCTAAGCGCGGATCTGAGAGCTTGAATGCATGCGATAGGAGGCATGCAGAGGCACAGATCCGGTGCATGTGGAACCGGGCGCGGGCGTCGCGGACCAGCAGGAGGCGGTCCAGGGTACGGCGGCACTGAGCAATCTTAGACCGGAGAAAACTCTCCGTGAACGTTTTGTTCCCAATGGGGGCCCCTAGAAGCGGAAAGCCGTCCCGCGAGCATTCGGCGAGAGGGAATTCCGCTAAGAGGGCTGCTCGATCCGGCGGCATGACGTGAGGCCAATGTATGCGTGTCTTCCGTTGGTTGACGTGGAACCCAACCGTGGGACCATCTCGGGCAAGGAGCCGGAGCGCCTGACGGATGGCGCCAAGGTTCCCGACGATCGTGCCGTCATCGGCGTACCATTGGCAGAGAGCAATGTTGGGGATCTCAGCAACCCGACGGATGAGGGGTTGAATCGTTAGCGAGAACAACAACATGCTGGCCGGGTCACCCTGTTGGGTGCCCTGGGCACTTGGTATGACGGTGCGATCCCGGTTCGGGACAAGCAATGGCGGTTGCATTCGGCCATAGATCATGTTTGCGAAGCGGGCTAGCGAGGGGGCGAGCATTGGTAGGTGGTCCAGCATAGACTGCCGATCAACGCGGTTAAAGGCGTTGTTGGCGTCTATGAGGACCGTGGCGACGTTCGGGGTGGCGGAGAAGCGGCGTAGTGTCGTGCGGGTGTCGTGGACAATAGAGTCCAACCCGGCTTTAACACCATTGGCCGTCTGATGCGGCGACAGAACCGAGTGTGAATCGGCTATTGCGGCGGGGAGCAGTGCCTTCGTCACTATCCTGCGAAGCACAGACCCGATGGCGATCGGGCGGACCTTGTCGGGAGTCGGCTGCAGCGGGAGGAGCGTCGCCGCTGCCACGAGGGGAAGCACAGCGTCCGGGAGTTCCCCCCGTGCGAGCCGGGAAACGAGCTGTGTCAGGACACGCAGACCAGTCACGCCGGCCTCAGGACTGACGCGAGTCTTAACCAAGAGGTGGAACCAGCGGGACGGCGTTCGTTCGGGTCCGGCGGTGGTGTCCCGCGGGACGCCGCGGACCGCGTGTTCCACAGCGGCCTCAGTGATGCACGGGGGCGGCGGGAGTCGTCCTTCCGGGAGCGGCGAGACAGGGCGCGGCGGGGTCGGGTGCAGATCCCTGAGCCGCTGAATCGTCGCCGGGTCGTTGACGTCGGCGAGCGGGCCATTGTGGAGGGCGCGCATGGCCTTACCGTATCGCGCATCAGCGCAAAGGGCCTCTGCACGACGGGCGCGCCCGATGTCGCCGGGGACCGTTGGGGCATACAGCGTGTTTCGTTCCCACCATTCAAGCCGTGCTTGGTGTGCTGCGAGAGCTTCGGCCCATAGTGCTCCCCACTGTGAGCCCGTGTGCGCACGACGGAGGCGCTCTCGGAGGGCGATCCGTTGGCTCTTGGGGTCCCGCCATCCGCGCTCTCCTCGAAGACAGCGACGGAGGACAGCCGTGGGCAGCATGTGGAGGTGAAGGAATGCTCGTTGAGTGGCGTCTTCCCCACGAGCGTTCGCCGCAGCTTTCACCAACTTGATAAACAGGAGGATAAATTGCGAGAGGCAGGGGGCGGGAATATCTTGGAAGATATCCTGTCGCGGTAGGGTGTTGAGAGGATTTCCAGGGGAGTGGGCAAGGGGAATGACGCCGATGTATCATGCGGCGTGGGGTCCGATTCCATGGGGTGGACCGAATCCATGGTGGGGAGGAGCGGAGTTAGGCCGACTGGCCTGTTGACTGATGGTGGGCCCTCCGCACCTTGTACGCAGCCATCATTGGCTTCATGGAAACGACCGGTGCGGACTCGTTACCCATCGTTGCCGCGGAGGCGACGGTGGGAGGGAGAGCGGCCCTGGGCGCCGGTGTTGCGTTGGGCACCATGAGGAACTCCGACGCCTGGGCTTCTTCAGTTGCGGGGCATCGGCGTTTTGACGCCGACGGGGAAGAGCCGGGGAGCGGAGTGTGAGGTCCGGTGTGTGTCCAGCGGCGGGGCGGGGAGCGGCAGGGGGGAGGAGGGTGTGCCCCCGTTGGGGCGTTTGGGGCTTGTGCGGGGCCGGGTGAGGCCGCGACGGTTTTGGTCGGGGCCGGGGCGGTGGGTTTGGCGGGATGTTCGGTCGGTGTTTGAGCGGGCGTGCGGGCGGGATTCCCGCGGGTCGGGCGGCGCGCCTCAGCAATGAGGCGGGCATCGTGACGGAGGGCAATCGCCATGGCGTTGCGGACGTGAGGGGCAACCCACGAACGCAGTTTGGGGCTCACCAGGCGAGCCGCTTCACGTTGGAGGCGGGTGGCCACACCGTGGGCGGCAGAGATATCCACCGTGGCGCAGTGCTGCGTGAGCGTGAGAGGCGAAACGTACAGGTCCGGGTACGTCAGACGGAGGTGAGCGAGGACGTTGAAAACGTCAGGGCGGGCCGGGGCGGGAAAATATAGATAGAACAATTTCCCGACGAGCGGGACTAGGACGAAGGGGGGCAGGTTAGTCTTGGCAAGGGCGGCGGCCAAGCAGAGCTGGCGGTGGGCTGTGTCAAAGGATGGGAAGGCGGACGTAGGAGACGGGGCGAATCCCACGTGGAGGAGGTCGGGGCAGGCGGGCGAACGGGTTCGGGTTCGCCCGTGCGGGGGTCGAGGCGGCAAGGGTTGTCGGTGACGGTGGCGAGGAGGGCGCGGGCGCGGGCAAGGTCGGCCTGGGAAAAATCTTCCGGGTGGCCAATCATATGGCGCGCCTTCGGGAGATTGAGAATGTTGTGTCCAATAGCAGGGTCGATTTCGGGGAGCTGCACCGATGGTAACGGACGCAGCGTGGAGGGGGTGGATGGGCGGGGTGGAAGACGGGATGCGACGACCGCGTACGGCGCGCGCATCCAGGGGGAGGGCGCCTGCCCGGTCCATGCGGGCGGAGAGGGCGGCCGCGCGGGAGGCGGAGAGGGGGTGGCGGCCGCAGGAAGGGGGGGAAGTCATGGGAGTTGGGGGAGTGGGGAGGCATGAAGTAGTGAAGAAGTCTTCGAATGAAACTTTACTTCATTGAGTATCTATCGCGTACGAAGAAGAATTTGGTAACTTTATGGCATCAGTAGAACGGGTGTCCGCTGCAGGATCCGACTATACTGCTAGCTAAGTGCTAACCGGGTGGTCCACGTCGGCCACGTGCAGCGACATACGCGATTCAATAGATTGTGCGCTCGACGACCAGATTGTGCTACTAATGCGCCTATAAATCCGATTGCGGATAACTCCTGTCGACGTGTGGAATTTGTCAGCAATGCGAGGCACCAGTCCCTCTATGAAGCGGACGGTTTCGGGGAAGGGGAACCCAAGGAATCAAAGGCCAGCGGTTGAAATTCGAAATCGGGGGCCTGTGTGGGGTTATCGGAGGGCGGGGGGAGTCGACGCGACAATTTTCTCTCCAGGTCCGTCACCTTGTTGCGGTGTGCAATTGCAGCTGCACCGCCCACTTCCCTTGTAGCTCTCGTTCTGATATCGTCCTTGAATGGCGAGACTATGGTAACGTCGCAGGCGATCGGGAGGGCCACAGTGCCTTCCGGGGCTGCTGGTGGGTGAACCAGTATGTCAGCGGGTCGCAGCTCGGTGCCGGGCACGAGGAGTGGGACCTCGAGCTGGCAATCCAGGCCGGCGGCACGGGCGATACGACCAGCGATGACGTTGCGCAGTGAGTTATGGCGGTGTTTGCGACCAAACCCAGACGGGCACAAGTCTACAGCGTGATCGCCTAATATGTCCATTTGGCGTTTACAATGCTCGCAGTTCCGAGGAAGGGAGTCATCATAATTTTTTGAAAATATTGAATTTGACTGTTTAAATAGCTAAGTTTCTGCGTAGCTCTATGTGCCCGGAGGCCTGGTGGCGCAACGGTAGCGCAGTTGACTCCAGATCAAAAGGTTGTGGGTTCAAATCCCATCCGGGTCAGGCTCGGGGAAGCTTTTTTAACTTTGGAGGAACCCTACACAACCCGCATAATTGTTTTGTGCGTGGTGGCGCGGCAAAAATCTTGTTGTACTTCTCTCTTTTGTAGGTTTTTTCCGATGTTGCGCACATCTTGCACGCATAGATGCATTTTTGGCTGTTAACGAGACAACTGAATCTGCGATGTCTTGCTTGAGTCCCCGTCTGAGGGCGAATTTGCGTAACAGAGATATAAGCTCTCTCATCGCATTCATCACATAAGAGTCGTCAAGAATTCTGTAATGCAAAGGTCCCAGCTTCAACTCATCCGTCAGTGTCGTCCTGAGGTGCGCCTCTCATCTGTCACTACCAGCAGAACTATTTCAAATGACGCCGCCACTGCCTTCAAACCACCTTCACTCACACCGGAGGCAGACGAGTCCGGTCACGTATCCTGGCCCGTAGCTTCCCCCGAAGACGGATCACGCCTCGATCGCTTTATCAAACGCAAATCTCCCTGTCTGCCACCAGGTCTAATCCAACGATTGATTCGCCAACGACGCATCATGGTTAACGATACCCCCGCCATCCGCAACGCTCACCCAGTTCGTTCCGGTGATATCGTGCGTTTTCCAGGTTACATCAAACTTGGTTTAACACGAGGCAAGAAGCAACCACCCCCTGATGACATCTCCCATGCAGAGGCCGTGGTAGTACGATCATGGGAATTATTTCGAGATGCGCGATGTGTGGTGCTAAATAAGCCAGCCGGATTGGCGAGCCAGGGCGGGCAATCAATTGGCAGGCACATGGATGGCTTATTACAGGCTTTGGGTACTGGTAGGTATTTCTTGGTTCATCGTTTGGACAAGGAAGTTGCGGGTGCGATGGTTGTGGCAAGGGATGTGGGAGCGGCGGGGCTCTTATCTGAGGCGTTCCGAAACGGAGTGGTGAATAAGACGTATTGGGGCTTGGTTGCAGGTGTTCCGCCAGAGGAGGAAGGTATAGTGAAGATGAAAATTGATGGAAAACGGGCTTTGACGGCATATAGAGTGATTGATCAAGTGGAGAAGCTGTACAGCTGGGTGGAGCTGCAGCCGCAGACGGGCAGGAAGCATCAGCTAAGGATTCACTGCGCGGATGGGTTGGGCTGTGCATTAGTGGGAGATATGAAGTATGGGGAAATATCAGGAGGGATGGGAGGAGGCGGTTTGGAGAATTTAAGCGATGCAGGGTTGCATCTGATGGCGCGTACAATAGAGTTTCCGAGGATGACCCAGGTAGGGTCAGGTGGGGGAAAGCGGGCGAGGCAGAACCGGAAGGATGCGTCGAGAATATCAGTAACTGCGCCGTTACCGGAACATATGAAAGAGACGTGGAGACGGTTTGGATTCAACGAAGGGCTCGCGTCTCGAGAGCACATTCGATAGGGATAGGGGGCTGACTAATCCCTGGATATTTTATTTTCACATTCCTGCTACTAGGGCAGGGTTCCTGATTCGGAGAAAACTGAGGACAAAACTGCTCTACCCGCCGCCTATGTTGACACCAAAGCCAAATTTGTAGTCCTGTTTCGCATGGTCGAGTTCACCCGACAGGATGAGGGAAAACGCAGGATTGATGCGCTCCTCCAATGTGGCGGCCACTCTGCCCGCTGAATCGACATGACCGATGACGGTGGCACTCTTGAGATCGAATCTATACCCAAACGTAGCATGTGAATCCCTTGTCCTAGCATCAATGAATAATTCTGTGGCGAATGCGACTCGTGGATTAATACGGTGAACGTAGCTGGCAATGAAAGGGCCATAACTGGCCATGGAGACGCTTGCAGTCTCGTTATTCCAAGAGTACTTTGCGGCAGCAGTGAGCGCGCTAAATCCAGACTGAGCTTGATAAAAACCTTCCCCACCCAAAGCGAGCCAGGGTGTGACGGACTGAAGATAACTCACTGCGACGATACCACCGTTTGCAAACTTGAGTTGAGAACAAGAGTCGGTACCCCTGTAATCCAGATCCCAACTTCCCTTGCTGGAGTCTGGTTGCGGACCGACATCGGCTATGATCTTGGAAGTGAGAGCGGGGGTGTGATTAATGAAGACGCGACCAGAAACGCGGCCGTCCGCAAGGGTGGAACGAGAGATCATGACGAGACGGGGAGTGTAGTAATTGGCGTTAAAGGCGAAGGAACCAGGACGGTCTTTGGCACCGAGTTCAACAGCCGTGCCCAGACCAAAAGCCTCTGAGATGGGGGCATTAAAGTTGAATGACAGACCCTCGATAAGGTTGGGACGAAGAATGAGAGTAGCATCTTGGTTGATTTCCTCATATGCGCCAGGGTTGGGAAGCTCGGAGCGTTCAAAAGATCGCCACCAGGGTTGGAGGACGTGGACTCGGAAGGGTCGGCTGTAGAAGAGGCGGTGGTTGCGGAGGGTGAGGTGGCGGGGTTTGGGTTTGAGGCCGACAGGGCGGCGGAGAATGAAGAAACTGGTGTCGGGTTGGGTTTCTTTTCGGGATTGGCAGCTGCGGCCAGGACAGATTCGGCAGGTGTGGTCGCGGCATCGGTGCGGGAAAAATTCGAGCCCATGA
Organism: Kappaphycus alvarezii; assembly: GCA_002205965.3. NCBI lineage: Eukaryota > Rhodophyta > Florideophyceae > Gigartinales > Solieriaceae > Kappaphycus > Kappaphycus alvarezii. The sequence continues at coordinate 123,077 of NADL03000721.1, read as the reverse complement.
TGGCCGTGGCGGCAAAAAGGTGGCGACGGGGAGAGGAGGGGGCTGTTTAGAAGGGGAAGTGGGGAAGGAGGCCGAGGTGACGTAGATTGAGGCACTTCAGGGTGGAGATGCAAGTAATGGCGAACGGGAATAAGGATCAAGGAGGCGGCGTCGGGTGAGACGCATTCCGTGCCAACAGACTAAACTGTACAGTACATGTACAGTATTTTACTTTACCTGATCAAGCCATTCCGAGTCCAGTAACATGGCTAGAATTGGGGGAAGACATTTTCATTGGTCACTGAATATCATTACAGTATCATTATCTTCCTATAGAGCACTCTGTAATGCTATTTTATTTTGGCAGTAATGCACAGTACATATAAAAGTTTACATCAAATGGTTTCTAGTTGCAGAATTGATGGAATCGACTGTAAAGCTGTGCACGATTCAATGCTTAGCGTGAGGGAGAGCACTCCCTCAATACATGGCCAAAGGCTGAGAGGGCGGTGATCGATCGGCAAAGGTTGCCGGCTGCCTTCCCTGTTCCCTTGGGAAGGCCTGCTATTCTACGCTTTAATACCCTCGCGCACTATCTCGTCGAGTCCTACTCGACTATGCCCTCGGCCTTTGAATTTACCGTGTGCTACATCTCTAAGGGCGAATGCTATACAGCACCCGCTCATTGTCTATCGTGAATACGAATAGCGGCTTCTTATCGCCTTGCACGAAAGCGTGCAGCTTGGCGGTGTTGTAGCAACGGCACTGTACAGTGCGCGAAATGAAAAACGCAACTCCTTGACTTCTGTACATTTACACGCACCTCTTCAGGTTCTAGGCGTCTGAACTGCCCCACCTGCAGTAGTTTTAAACGAGAAACACGAAAATGAAGTCACATTTATACTTCGATGAACTTCTTCTAAGATATGAAAAAAAAACAATGACTCGTGGCAGCTTGCCCATGCGACACCAAAAGCAATCATGCACTTCTTTACCGCATAGAACTAGGAAGCAAGTAGCTCTTCAAAGGCGTTCCCATTCCCTCAATCACAGCAAGAATCTCTTCGGAATACTGCGGTACAGTTTAAACGATAAATCTATCTCAATCTCTCCCAAACCTTCCGAATCTCAGCCTCCAACTCCTCGACTTTCTCGAAATCCCTGTTGCGTTTATAAACTCTCATTGCCATTAATTCTCACACATTCTCGATTATGTTGAGGTCAGGAGAGCATGCGGGCCACAACAGAGTTCGAAAGGACATCTCTTGAAGCCACTTCCTGGTTTCCCCGGTTTTATGGATGGTACAATTGTCCTGCTGAAAGACCCAGGTCTGCATTTCACCAAACATATGTGCAGCAAAAGAAAGCAAACCGGTATCTAAAGTGTTGCAGTAGGTGGCATCATTTTTCCCCTTGAGTAAAACGAGCTCAGACATACCACAAATTGAAATTGCCCTCCACACTATCAGTGAACTACCCCCTTTTTGACGGGCGGAAACCGCTCCGCATTACCTCTCATATCGTGCCAGTAGTACTTGAACCCATCTGAATCATCCAAAGTAAACTTATTTTCGTCGGAAATTTTCAATTAAAAAAGAACGGATGGCCTCGAGCAATGTTCCAATTCGCAAACTTTACTCTCCTTTCCACTTGATCAGATGTCAGCTTTGGACCTTGAATCATCTTCTTGTAAACCAAATATACAATTCCACGAAGTATTTGCTGAACAGGACGCACCGAAACTGGAATTTACAAATGCCGCTTGAGGCAAGAGGCAATTTCTTGACCCTTCGATGCCTCTCTGAGCAGAAGTCGTAAAAGGTGCTCCTGTACTTGGGTCTTGCGAGGCTTCGAATTTTGGCATCTTCCTTGCTCTTCTCGCTTTTAAAACGAAAAATTGTGGTGTAGTTTCGCTCTACTACATTCACAATCTCCCTCAGGGACATCACTCTTCGATGAAGGGCCACAATTTGTCCCTTTTCGATCTAGCTGAGATGCTTTTTCGAGGAAATGTTGGGAGGCATGTCGTTTGAGTTTAGTGATGAAATGCGTTCTAATCCGGTTCATGTATCAGTTTTCCTTAAAATATATCCCCTCCATGATTGTCCGTTTTGGGTTTGCACAAGAAAGTGGTTTGGTACTTTCCGATTGCTTTTTGGTCTCGCATTAGAAACCTGCTTGGAAGCAGTTTTTTTACATAACTTTAAAGGTTACAACCAATAATTAAAATGATTTCATATTCGTGTTTGTCGTTCAAAATTACTGTGAGTGGGATAGTTCAGACACCAATAGTCTGAAGAGGTGCTTGGAAATGTATAAAAGTCAAGGTGTTGCTTTTTATTTTCGCGCTCTATATTGTGCATTTTATGGCTGGAGTCTCCTTACGGCTCCCGTTCTACTGATAGTTCTCACTCCATCGAACCAAGATCAAAAAGGACGAGTTCGATAAAACAAGATTCAATGCGGTGGTGATGGGAGAGAGTTGAGAGTGGCAATTGTCTCTTCCATTCTATGGGCAAACGAAGATGGCAATGGTCTCTCCCATTTTATAGGCAAACGAAGACGCAAACCGAATAGTACTAGCAAAACGCATAAAAAGAAGAATGATATGAAGAAAAAAATAGTGATATGAATGCATTCTAAATTGCTGAAGGCAACAAATAGTGCTGCTTCATAGACCGGCGTGGCATTCTAACATCCCGGCTACTGATATCACAGGTATCATAATCACTTTGTGATTAATGTGAATAGTGTTTGGTCTCGAGATTGATTGGACGCGCTGCAAGAATGAAATCAAGAGTTTGGGGCAGAGGGGAGAATTTAGCTGTCGAAGCACTTCAGAAAGTTGGAGGTCAAGTACTGTAGTGGGCAGTGACAAAGGAAAGATATCCTGAGCACTGTGAGCACATTTGCTAGATGCTGGGCTGTAATGGTGGAGTCTGCAATGGGTATTGTATCTACACATATATAACGTGCGGTAGAAAAATAGGGATAGAGAGAGAACGGTAAAAAAAGAGAGACCCCTGCATCAACTGGTGTTACGACTCCAAACAAAAACAAAAAAATCACCATCATGATACTCTTGCGACAAAGTTACTCCAAAAAATCTGCATAAATGGACAATAAGATGTACGTCGGTTCTTCTTTTATCAGGAATAAGTTTTCATGCATGGAAAAGAAGATGACGAGAGAAGCTTTGAGTTACTCGCAAATCTTGACGGTGAGGCCTCCGAGTACTTCGATAAATTCACTGATGATGGAAAGATCAAAACGTAAGGTTTCGACTTCGAGAAGGTTAATAATTCATTCACTGAGCGCTTCGAAATACAAGAGGAGCCACATGACATCATTTGGAATGCTATCTCCGTGTGACTGGACAAGAACGAGCTCCAAAATTCTCTATACAAAGTAGAATCTTTGTATAACAGACCATTTTTCAACGAGGAGGAAAATTTTGGCCTCTTGCGCAACATGGTGATGAAATGTTTCCAAGCTGACTGCTTTTTGTATCAAAAGAAGCCCATAAGTTAACAAGACCTTGAAAAAAGTTGCAAAGACTTCCACCAAGGCAATAATTCATTCCAATCCGTCGACATCAATCAAATTAGTCTCTTCCTTAATTAGAGCGACAGTATTGGGAGAGAAGAGGCTGTATTGCAGCCACTGAAAACATATCCCGTGATATCCAGATCAAGGATGTGGGGGATAAGATCGACACCCTGGCGGAGAAGCTAGTAGATTTAACAGTCGTGATCAAAAATAGTCAGAAGATGCAGACAAGTGGACAACCTAAAAGTCGCAGGGCTGGTCAGACGTATCAGAGAGAACCTTCAATTTTTGCAAGAAACCGGGACACAGTTCTAATAGATGCCTGGATAATCTCAAAAGAGACAAGAAATGTTATTCATGTGGAAAAATAGGCTATGTCGAGGAAAACTGTTTGTCATGCCTTCGCAAGGATGTAAAAAGGGACATCAATGAAATTAAAGAATCAAATGGTAACGGATATGATGACGCTTCGCTGAAGGGGCAAAGAAAGAATCAAGATGCCCAGGTTAATCTCGTAATGGAAACTAATTCATCAGATGAGGAAGTGATAGCAGTTAAGAGGAGTGTAGGCGGACAACCGGTCCCGAAGCAGCAAAGAATTGGAGGTAAAGTACTAATAGGACCTTTGGTAGACCCTGGCGTTGCATGGAGACCCAAGAAAAGGGTGACAGCAAAGAAAACCAAAAAGAAACGAATTCAAGAAGAGTAAGAAGACGTACTTGATAGAAAAGATGCCAAAGTACGAGGTGATTACTGAGCTGGCGAATGAATCTTCTGTGCTTACGTTCGGACAACTCCTACGAGTGGACACTGTTGAAGCTAGATCTGAGATGGTAAGGCTTCTGAAGGACAGGAACTCTCAGAAAGTGAAGGTGTTAAATGCTGCAAATCGTCCGTTTGATTACGGCAGAAGCGTTTTGAAGCTGGCCCGTCTCAAGATATTCAGGATGAAAACTTGTGCTCTATTTATTTCGGGAGCAGTACCGAATGTATTTTGCACGAATACTGCTAACAGATTAGCAGTATCTCTAGAGAAAACAAAGAAGAAAATTACAGTAGCTTTGGGAGCAATATATGCGGTTGTGGGTATCCTAAGGGATTTTCCTGTCTCTTTAGGCGAAGTGATAGTAAAACTAGACATTCTGGTGCTCAGGGACTCACTTTTTTGTGTCGTATTTGGATACCTTTCAATTAAATCTCCTAAAGGGATACTGGATCTTGGAGAATTGGTAGCTTGATTCACTATAGAAGGGGAAAAGATTCAAAAATCCCTCGGAGCGTTTTTACAGCCGTCAAACAGTGTCATGACTTTACCTCAGCATTGTCAGCTGTTCCCTTCTCCAGCTCCGAATCTGAAAGTGAAAAAGGAGATCCAGAATATGTAATCTTGATCGAGATTGACCTAGTAAGGAGTTCAGAAACAAAAGATGACTCCCTTCAGGAGAAGCTTAAGCACGTACAGGAACCTCGTCGCAACAATGTCGATGAGATAATAAGCAAAAGTTGCGTTATAGCATCCTCTTTGTACGACTTGAGGTAGGCAGATGCCCCTGCCGAGCACTCATTCATACTAAATGATGTAAAACTTATCGCTCTTCGGGCGTATCGTGTATCACCGTGGTAAAATAAGATCTTGAGGGGAGAGCTGGAAAAGATTATAAGTAAAGGAGTATCTTCCCTCCTTCGTCTGTATAGTCCTTCCCAGTTGTCATTGTGACTAAATCGGATAGAAAAGACTGTTTATGCGTCGACTATAGAAAGTTTAATAAAAGAATGGTGCAAAAAAGGTGGCCCATCCCCAAGCTTTAAGAAATATTATATAAACTCAGCGGCTCCGAGGTTTTTACAACCCTGGATTTGTTCACTGGGTACTTGCAAGTACGTCTAGCCTATTATTTAAGTGAGAAGACTACTTTTACTTGCAGATATGGCAACTATCAATGCCAAATTATCCCGTTTGGATTAATGAATGCACCTTTCAAGTTCCAACGCATGATGGACAGGGTTTCAGCAAGAGTGGAGCTCGTCCGTGTCTACACTGACGATGTTGTTATATTCTAGCGATCAATAACCTACCAGGTGGAACATATAGGGCATTTTTTCGGGTGTCTTTCCAAGTATGGTCTCAAGATCAAGATAAAGAAGCGCTTTTTCGCGAGGAAGGAGGTCAGTCTGCTCGGACATGTCGTAGACGAAACCGGAGTGAGCATTTAATCGACGAAGATCAAGGACATCCATCAGACTCAGAGGTAGACGAATTAAACCGAGTTGTGTAGCTTTTTTGGCCTACCTGGTTTCTATCGACGATTCATCCATGGATTTGCGATTATATCGGCAGTACTGCATCAAATTACATCGAATAATAGACCGTTTAAATGGACATTGGAGATAGAAGAGGCCTTTGAGAACCTGAAGAGTGCTCTCACATCTTCCAAAGTCTTAACATTTGGAGACTTCGATCGGACGCTAATAGTTGAGACGGATACATCATCGGTGCCTATTGGGGCTTCCCTCTCACAGAAGAGTTCGGTTTATTTACTCTCTCAGAAGAGTTGGGATGGTATCATCCACCCAGTGGAGTTCGTCAGTCGCAACTTGACGGCGGCAGAACGCAAATATCCAATCTTTGAAAGAGAGAGCCTTGCCGTCGTATTTTCGTTGCCTAAATTCCGTTAGTATCTTCTATCCTCGGAACCGTTCAGGTTAAAGACTGATCATCAAGCGCTGAGCCACAATTTTAAGAAGAAATATGTACATGGCCGACTTGCACAGTGGCTGGATTTCTTGGCCGAATACAATTTCAAAATTGAAAACCTACTGGGCGAAAATAACAAGGTTCCAGATTTCCTCTCAAGAATCTCCCAACCGAGAGAGGGACCCAGATTCAGACGAAGGCGACCTGTTCATGATGAATATAAGAAATCAAGGATCTAGATCACTCAACCTTGAACCAGAGCTAAAAAAATCCAAGAATACTTGTAGTGTCGCGAGTTGAGTGAAGCCGACGCGAAGGAGCGGCGTAGAATCAAACTTTTAGCAAGGAAAGTTCTTGTTTGTCAAATGAAACTAGTAAGGCGCACTAAATTGGGACCGAAACTAGTCTCAGTGGTGTCCGAGAGGGGTTCGATTCTTAGGCTTTACCACGATGAGCTGGGGTAATGGACCTCTAGATCAACGGTTCAGATGATGGGACAGAGATTTAGGCGGCCGGGATCGGCGACGGATACTACACAGTACGTCAGGTCTTGCGACTCTTGCCAGAGTATAGGACCTGGTAGCGTTACGAAACGAACCTCGGGACTCTATTCTAGAGATTATTCGACACCTTCTCTATCGATTTGGCTGGACCTTATCCACGCACGAAAATGGGTTCGCGCTTTATCCTTGCTTGTGAAGAGCTCGTCAGTGGATGGCCGGTAGCAAAGGCCACTTCCAATGCAATTGCGGAAGTGATTAGGAACTTAACCGAAGAGAAGGTAGTCCACTCATTCGGACCCCCAACTACGGTCATAAGCGATAATGCTGCATGTTTCGCAGCTAAAAGCATTGAATAAATACCTACTCAAAAGCAGTATGGAATGTAAGATGGTCTTATCATTCCCCCAATGTCAAATAGGAGGGAGTACCGGATGATTGGGGCCATTAAGAAGAGTATTAGGAAGATAATTCAATCCCACCAATGTGAATGGGACATCGCTCTGGAATCAGTTGTCTTCCGCTATAGGTGAAGGCCAATAGCTGGAAGAGTTTCCCCATTTGAGCTCCTCTATAGAGTCCTTCCGAAAATGCTACCGTGGGAAAGGTTGGTAGAAATGCCGAAAGAAAGGACACTGTCAGATGAGGGACAGTAGGTGCAGCTAGTGGGATTCGAATAGAGCAGGGCCAACAGAATTCTACAGGAGATCAACAGGCCCTACAGTGTCAGGATACGTTCGTCAGAAGTCGGAGACCAAGTGCTAGTTGTATATGTACAGGCCTTTGGGACAGAGAAGTGGCCCGCTTAAAAGCTTCTGTTCTATGGGCTCTGCGAGATCATTAGAGCCAGCCATCCGCGTTATGTCCTGAAGTCGGAGAAAGGACGCGTTAAATGCAGCGCGATCCACGCAAGAAGTTTCGTGAAATATATCAAGCGAAACAAAGATAAGGGTTGAGATATCATCTATCCCTCAACCACTGCTTGAAGTCTCCATTGAATTGGAAATTCATCATCATCTTATGCATATTGGAAGAATCTTCAAGTAGCTACGCACATCTAAAACTGAATCCAAAGACCTTTTCTGTATCGTTCATCCCCTTTCCTTCGCCATTATTCTTGCTTTCTTTGCCCACGTTTCCTCCTCAGTGCGACCATGGATCTCGAGGAAGTGGTCGAACTAGACTCCTCCTTGCGTTCTGTTTAGTACGAACCATTCCGGGGAGCCATCGGCTATGGAATTGAAACCCTTTATAGCGACTTTTTCCCCAGTCCGATCCTGGCTGATAGACGTGTGCTCCTAGACGAACCCCGGGGTTTCGTCGAAGAGGGGGTGCGTGTGGTGTTTCGATATTGATTGGTCGCGCCGCAATACTGAAGTCAAGAGTTTTGGGCAGAGGTTACATTGTAACTGTCGAAGTACACCAGAAGGTTGGAGGTCAAGTACTGTAGTGTGCGTTGACAGGGAAAGATATCCTGAGCACTGTAGGCACATTTTCTGGAAAGTGGGCTGTAATGGTGGAGCCTGCAATGGGCACTGTACAAGAACATGTATAACTTGCAGTAGTAAAATATTGCTAGAGAGAGAACAGGGAGAAAGAGAGACCCATGCGTCAACTGATGATACGTCTCCAAACAAAAATGAAAACAACACCTTCAAATGGGTAAAACTTTTGCGAAATTTATTATTTGGAAAGTAGTATAAAGTCATTTCTTGAAGTAAGGTTACATTTTTCATTAGGGATTTGTGTGAATGTGGGGATGACAGCAGTAGAATGCTGTACTGTAATTTGAGTTTTTGCAGGGTTCAAAGTCCAAAAGCATGCTAAAAATCTTTACTTCGATGAATATCTATCCAGTACTATATTTTACAGTTGATAATTATTGGAAGCAGTTCTTATAGAGACAGAAGTCGCGCGGTAGAAGTGCTAAAGCCTGAATCGCGTCGATTTGACACTGGGAAACTCGAATCTGCAAAAATTGCCCCTTTCTCCCACTTGGGACCCACGTCGATTTGCTATCCTTTACGTTCAGTTTCCCTACAGTTTAAAAGTTTTTTTTCGCTTATATCATGCTGTAGTTGCCATCGCTTGCACTTGCAAGCCCATTTATTACAGCTTTCTGTTCAAACAATACCTCCACAATCAATGCTTCTGACCAAAATTCATACGCGCACAATTACGCTTCCCAGAGGTCTTCAGCTGGATTCCATGTTCACGTGAATGCACATGGCATTACTCGACGGTTATGATCGCCATTTCTTCCTGCATGCAATATCTGCCTATTGCATCATTGCGCTTGCCGATTGCAATGATCAGCCCTTTTTTGTAACTGTATGCTTAACTCTACATCGAGCGCATGGCATACATGCTACTGTCTCCATTTACGGTACCCTAAGTGTTTCATTGGTCCACTGGCCGTTCTAGTGCTTTCTTTTTCCTGCAAGCTGTGTGCCTTGCTGCCAATGGTAACATAATTTGCTTGAGCCAAATCTATCTGGATTAAAAGCCACGTATGACACATTTCTCACTGTTTCAACAATTGTACAATATATTTCAAAATTAAAAAAACCAAAAGGTTTACAAATAGGCAGTGAACAAGTGCCCAATCGACATGGCGCGCCGATGCTGGATATCTGACGGATCAAAAAGCTAGGCTTATCTCCATACCTTGCGAATCTGCTAGTATAGGCTGATACTGGCTCCTCCAATAATACCGTTGTGTGGCGTCTGTCGTCCATTACAAACATTAGGCTCAAAAATTACGACAACTCCCCCAATCTCTCTAATACCAGTCACCAATGAAGTCTGCAGTGTAAACGCGGACACAAAAAAGTGGCGCGCTTTTCTCAAATCGAAACAACAGCCGTCTTCTCTCAGCGGTGACTATTGATCATTATTCTCCAAGCGCGTAGTCTATCCTTCGATTACCAAATTATCTTCAACAACATCGAGACTCTTGCCTTTACCGGACTAACTTCCACAACACGGAGATTTGTTTTACAAATTAAAAGGTGAGCCAACTGCATGCTTTTCAGAAAAACAATTCTTTACTGACGATGAGCAGTCTTAACTATCTCCAATGCTTTCTTGTGACAAGCTTCTACAATTTATCTGGCAGGTTGGCTCGGCTATCTGACTGCAAAGTTTTGCAACGATCCCAAACCTTGTTTAGCAGTACAATCATACATTTCATCACTTAACCGTCCTTTCTTGGGGTTGATTTTTTCCGTGAAGCTTCTATTGCGCTCTTTAGTCTTCTTTTAGTGCCGAGTAGGTGGCCGTACTTCCGGAATATTATTTTTTACATCCCTGTCGGAAAATGAATCCTCTATTTCTCGTTCCTCAATTTCCCGTTCCTGCCACATGTGTTCATAATGTTGAAATCATCGAGTATTGCCTTGGATACTATTTCGCCTCTACTTAACCGTCTCTGAACTTCTTTTGAAAGCACGCTAAAGCATGCAACTGAAGTTGGTCCTATGCTGTACACCAGACGGTGAATTTGATCGAAAACAGCATGGTTTTTTGACCATTTGATATCCTTTTGGACTTCTGCCTCCGTTGATTTGCCGAGAAAACTGTCTATTTCAATATCATTTCGCCCGGCTGGCTTTCGAAGACCTTCAATCGCTTTTTAAGTGCTTCCATGTCAATAACGCCGCACATATTTCGAAGTCCGCATACCTGCTTTAAGGACATATTCTTTGAATTAGACTGCCAATATGTATCAAAAAATGACTCAATATCGATGCATTTTTCCAAGAAATCTTTCATTTTTGGCTCACGCAGCACACATTAATTGTAAGCGTGCACACATCTGACGATATGTCTGCACGAGAATCCCATTGATTCCATTTTGTTGCAATCGCAACGGATGTGGAGCTCGCTTTCTGGACCGTTCTCAGTTTTTGTGTTGCTTTTGACGAAAAGAACCAATAAAGGAAGGGATGGAACCTCTGGTATTGGATTGTTGGGTATCGTGAGCTTCTTGATCATATGGAAGCTCCAGGTGAGCTCAAACCATACAACGGAGCTAAGGCTTGATCCTTTTGAAATCTCTAGCTCTGGTCAGTGTACTGCATCTAATTCTGTGACATACGCGCTCTGAAAAGCGTTTTTGCGCGACGGCTCAACGCCTATTTCTTTGAAATTCTCAAGCCAATAACTTGTTTAATCACATACCAGTTCATCGAGGATCGCATGAGGTAGAGGCAACATGCAAATTCGAATTGCAAGGTATTGGGAACTTAGACGTGACCTGGATCTCAGTAGTGCATCTCTTCGTTCCTCGGCTCTCTTTTTTTGTTAATATCTTGAGCTGCTTGGTGATGTTTGGGTAGGTCATTGAATGGACTTTATTTGTGGGCGTAGTCCTGATATCCCATATTATATGCCTCGGTGTATCCCATACCCTGAAACAAATAACTTTTCGGGACAGAGATGAGACTAAAACACGCGACGATCAATTGCGGTTTATGGACGTATAATTAGGTCAAACAGACAGTAATCTTGTCTGTGAAACCCACAAAGTACTTCTTTATGAATTCAGCGCGACGTTCGGTAAATATTCCAAGCGTCTTCGAGCGGCTTAGGTTGAAAATATCTCGCGACGTATCATTGCAACAACATGTTCGCTTGATATGAGCACACATACCTGTCATATTCCTAATTTGGTTTTGGATTAGGTGCCATTCGTCAAGGACTATGAAAGACTTACCGAACACCTTTTCGGTTGCAGATATACAAGCTGCGCTCTAGTCCATTGCAATAATGGCTGGGGAAACAGGGATAATGGACTTAAACTGAGACAGAATCTCAATGACGTCTGCGTCCGTTTCTCCACGAATGAATACCATAAAGAAAGTTATTAAAAACTATCGTGATACCTTTCATTAATGGTAATAAGTGGAAATCCATAACGATTTGCTACAGCTTTACAATCTACTGAAACCCTTTGTGCAACCTTAAACGCCTTCTAGTCCTCAATCCACTCCGCGAAGGGCCATCACGTTGATATCATTCGTGCTTCAGAATCGTGACTGACGTAATATCTCATCTCTACGTTCTCTTCGTGTAATGACACCAGCTCCTTGAATAGCTTTGTACGATCAAGATCCCTCGGACTACGAATAATACGCCGATATACGAGCATCTTTCGCACATACCCCGGGTTAATGAAAATCTCATACTTGTCCTGCAGACATCGAATGGTGTCAAAAAGCGATAAGTGGAGGTTATTTGTCATATGCAGGGCTTCCCTTCGTATCTTTGGGGGCAAATGCCGAATTCCTGCTCTGTTCTCCGAAGGGGTGCGTTTGTAGCGTACCTCAAGGAAATCGCCGATGTACGATTTCCCTTTTCCCTTTTTCTCTGGAATCAGCGTTTTCACTGTTGACGAGAATCCGCACAGCTCTTTCTTGTCTTTCTTCCGACATTTTGAGATGCTCTTCTCAGGCACACGCTTTTCCTCAATCTTCCCAGTTCTCTGGTCTACGGCTCTCTCCCGCAGAAATATAGAAGTCCTGAATTTAAGATTGTATCCCATAGTCTCAGCGATGAACGTGATCTCCCTAATTTCTTCTTGCCAAGGAAAATACAGCGGTAGGCTCCCAAAATAAGCAACGAACGCCGCTTTAAAGTAGTCATCTACGTCATTCTCGCCGTCAACTGCATTTTCTTGAGCTGGCGTCTCGAAATCAGAGCCTTTCTCGTCTTTCTTATGTATTTCAGAGACGTTAGCGGAAACATTATCTGGGATGTGAATCAAATGGGTAGGCAAGATCTCCTCGTCGTCGAGGAACAAGAACTGTTTGATGCGTTCTGCAGCTCGTCCATCCCCTGTATCTGGGTGTCTCATACTGGAGGATTTATCCTCCTTTTCAGATAATCTGGAATTGAGGCTGTCCAGTTCGGTAGAGCTAAATTCTAATTCGCGTGCGGTGGTTGCGCTCCACATATGCTCACAAAACGCGCTTTCATCCGATGCCCCACAGAGGTTGGTGATGTAGTCCCCTCCTACTTTTCCTACGTCACCGACGTCACCATTTGGGTCTGGACCAGTGCAGCTCTACACATAGCACCAAAGATAGTTTGGGTTCGACTTGGCGGCCTAACCTGAACTATAGACTTGATAGCTGGAGTGGTTGATATAAGGATGGGCTTGTCTCGAAGAGCGGGAAACTTGCTTGGATATGCCGGTACTACGTTGACTCGTATTTGGGCATGGCCCGAACAATTGTTTCTTCGTACTTTGGCACCATCTTCGTGAATAAATCCATCGCTCTCAGTTTTTAAAGCGTGGTTGTTGGAATTAAATCAACTCCTTTGAAGACTATCCCAATAGCTAGCGCTCTTACCAGCGTACTTCTTTGGACAGGTCAAGAACCGTTTCAGTATTGTAGCCTTTAGCGCGTTCATCGAGTAATAATCTCCTTTTTGTTGAGGTTTAGGGACTTATGGGTTGTATTCATGTTCACAAACACTGTTCAGCTCGCATTTTATTAGGTTAAGCATGCCATCATGTTAGAAGGACAAGAATCAGCGAAATTAATAAGTCTCATACATCGCATTCGAACGTTGACAATGCGAAAAGAGCCTTTCTTTGGAAACTGAACGTATCTGAATTACTGTAGGAAAAATAAGTGACATTTTTACGAAATCGGAGAGATCGCATCAGAGACTTCGCCACTAACATGGTTTCCCTTAATAATCTTCTCTTCTTTCAGAAGCCTGACAGAACTTTTGTCCAGAACGGTCGTGGTAACCCGCTTAGAAGGGCCAGATCTTCTGGCATCGGAGTTGTGAACAACTTACCGCAACAGGGAATCCAGAACGAACTTAGCAGTTTACGTGCTATCGAGAAGCTTCAAACTCCGTTAACATCTTCGAGGAGGGAAGGGAGGCATATTAGGACTTAGATGTTCAATTTTTGCTCGAAGTCGAGCTCTTCGTTGTTTCCTCTGAAGGCCACTGTTGCCTACAATGACATTGCTTTCGAAATCTTCATCATCATTTACACTGTCCAACGCCTCTAAAGCGTCAAAATATAAAAATGGAGCATCCTCATTTTGCTCATCCACTGTAGTTCTCCCTACAATCGATGTTCTCGGTGTGTGTTCCGTCGAATTTCCTCCATTCTTCATTTCCATTGAAATGCGTGAAGAAGATAATATTGGCCTAGGTTCGGATTTACCATCTTTTATCTTCGATACAATAGAGTTCAAGTCCAGAAAAACATGTTTTCGGTTCTGAATCTTCACATATGAACGCCTCACCACATGTTCTCGCATTTTCTATTAAAAACGATTGGGTTTCATCAAGATATCATAAATACGCCTCACGGTAATTGAGAAGGTAAAAGATACCATCGTTTCCGTTACCCGGTCAGTTTTAAAGAGTTGAGCAGCGACAAGAGATTGAAAAACTCGGCTCCTAATTGCCATCCACCAGTACAATTCGGAGAGTTGGGGGCTATATACGCCCTTCTAGTTTTTTCTGAATGTTAAACAATTATCTGACGCCAGTTCTGTAGCTGTCGCGACGAAACAACCACAGCTGTGCCCATCTGTTTGAGGTTTATATCCTGGAACATGCAACATGTAGTTTCTTTTGGAAACAGTAGCAGCAGTACCACTATTATTCCGAAAGATTCTGAACTCAAACTCTTCTTTGAAGAACTTTATTACGTTTTCGGAGCATTTTGAACCCAGAAAATCCCTAAAATATAATGTAGGCTTCTTTATAGGAGCTCGTTCGGAGCCAATGAATGTCTTTTGTATCAGTAAACTCCAATGATTATTTCTCAAATTAAGGGGAATAAGAACTGTGAAATGGTGTGGAATCTCACGCGACATTAGCTGTGAAAGTTCTCTTTAGATTATCCAAAAATGTCGATCGAAAGGGTTCTTTCCACACGTGAAGCGTAGGAAAACAAAAATACTCCTGTCGCACATGTGCAAACACAAACACATTTTGAAGGATTCATGTCCATCAATGCCGAAGTTATAAAGTCTGAACATGGAAGAGGGGACTTTTCGGAGATATGAACGAATGATGTAGGAATAGGGTCACGTTATTCGGCTTCTAAAATTTCATAAAGATGTTGATGAACAATATTTAAACTTTTTTCATTATCTGATCAATTCAGTTTTCCAAATCGTTCCAGTTTTTCGTAAACGTCCTAAATATGCTCGATATTGGCCAAACGCTTACCTAAATATGATTTTTGCAGCGTTTGGCGAGAAGGTATTAGTACAAACATGAATGCAGAAAAAACTGTAGGATGCACAGAATGATTGTTTTCGTCACGTATTTAGCATGGGAATCATAATTTGGCAATCTTGTGCGTCAATAAGTTTCAATGTAACGTTGTTTATAGGTTAAGAAGAGCATAAAGATGAGATTAATCACGAGCAAACAGTAGCAAAACGATATGGGAATAGAAAGGTGGACAATATAAAATGATTGATCGACGTCTATGAGGGTTGTTTTGATGCGCAAACTGATGTCACAATGAGTTTAACCGTTTACATTGCAGAATTAATTGGTGAGTTGTATTGGAACGATTGGGTAGGTGGTGTAATGTTCGAGCCTAATGTTTGTATTGGACAAGGGGTGAAATACGACGGAACTATTGGAAGAGACAGGATCAGCCTATACTAGCAGATTTTCAAGGTATGTGTAATGCCTGTGAATGTCCTTTTTTTTTCCTTTTCCTACCTTAGGCCAAGCGGAACCTATCCTGCCCTTTTTCCGTGCACCCTAGACACAGTACAGTACATACTGTATATACTGTACTGTGCCGGGTGGTGGGAACACAGTACGTAACCCTAATCGACTGTGGAGATACAGTACAGTATCTATCTAGATTACTGGAAGAGCTCACACATCTCACATGCCTCTGCAATCATAGTGCACCACGGGCGCACTGATGTACAGTCCAACTCCACCCTAACACCCCCACTCTACCTCCTACCAACGTCATCCCCTCCCAACCCAAGTCCAATCTATCAACCATCAACCACTGCGACACGCCCTCAACCATCCCCGCCTGCCTCTGAGAAGCGCCAACGAGCCGTTAATCGGCTGGTTTACTCATGGTGGCCCCCCTTGGCGTGTCGTAGCAACCACTCACAACATCCTCTTCATCGCCTCCGGCAAATCCATACTAACCTACCGCAAGTATCCTCAAGTCTCCCATGACACACTTTACTAACTTTCATCTTCCGTTGTCCACCTAATGCTCAAGGCTACCACGATCAGACTCCTTCCCCGCCAGCTCTGGACCACCTTCTCAGTCTCAAATTGGAACGCCCACAGCCCCTCCAACCCTTGCTCACACCGAATCACTTGACGCAATCTCCGACCAGGCATGTTCTTCTGTTTCCTCTCCGGACTCTTCTCGGGACCGTAATAGACGCCCCATCCTTCGTTGGTTTCCTCATTGCTTCCCCGGATAATCATCCTGATCCTGCTTTGCCTGTCTATCCCTGGGCCACTTCGATGCTTTCCAACACACTCTACCAATTCAGTTACTGAGAATTATCCCTTCACATGTACTTGCTCCTCCATGAGGCTCTCTCCTCGCCACATAAAGGGGAAAACAAGTACAAATAAGAGGAAAGAGTGGAGGGAATAGAAACGGAGTCAATAGAGTTCTCGCGGCGCCGGCTGTCTCGCCCACCTTGAGGTCCAGGCCGGAGCAGCCCGCCTCTCATAGCCTCTAGTTCTTTTTGCTTAAGTCCAGTTCCCTACTTCCTATTTAGATCCTCTACCGATCCTTTTGATTCTTATCGCTCCCATATCCATCTTTCCTACGCATCGGCTTGCTAGGTTACCCCTTCTTACTTGTTGAAGGGCTCCGCATCCGCCGGCTTTCCCTCCTTAATTGATTCTCCTTGATGACCTAGTATACCCGACCAGACGACGCGTGTGGATCGCCTTTCTGTTCACTCGACCAGATGACGAGACCAACTCGTAGCGCGGATGATCGGCCTTCATTAGCCGGAACGGTTCGTAGTAGAACGACTCAAACGCGGGCCACTTCCGGGCCTTACTGAATGCTGTCCCGTGCGCCACCACCACTTCGTCCCCAACCTCAAATTGTTTAACCCCCCCTTAGCCCTTTCGCGGAGCGCGCGACCTTTCCACTACAGCAGCCCTCACGCTAGGTCCCCTAACATCCTAACGAGGCGGTGACCTGGGTTGGACTCGCTCAGAAGGGCTACCGCATCGCTTTCCATCATCCCCGGCTCGATCTCGTACATTAGTCGGAAGGGCGAGTTGACTTCCCCGCGATCACGTCGGCGATAGCTGTACATAACTTTCGGTATGGCCTCCTCCCAATCGCCTCTATTCTGCACGACTGACCCTTTGTTGCGTGTTTTATAGTCCCCAACATCCTCTCGGCCCTTCGATTTGCCATAGGGGCGTACGAGAGGACGGCCTTCCAATCGATCCCGTGTTTCTCCATAAAGTCCTAGACAGAAGCCGCCATAAAAGCCGTCGAGTTGTCCCAAACTATCCTACTCGGGGCCCGAACGGCTCGAAAATTTCGCTTTCGACGAATTCAATGGCGACATCGGAGGTGGAGCTTCCCGTTGCCCAAACTATAGGCCAGCCCATCATGTGCTTCACACTGATTAAAGCAACCATCTTACCCTTCCGCAATGGCTTGAAAGGGCCAGATTTGCTGAGTGGTGCAGTAGCAGAATGCCATGGACGGAGGCTCAAATTTTTTCGGAACAAAGACTTCGAAGTAATCGAGGACCTGACAAATCATTTGGCCTATCAGAGTGGCGAGCTGTTAACTATCGATCTGTTTGAAGACATTCGTCGTCGGCAGGGCGCCGTAGAGCTTCTAGTGAAATGGAAAGGATTTTACGAGGAAGAGAACGACTAGGTCGAACTCTCGAGTTTGCAAAATGACGTGCCCGCTTTGCTCAATGAGTACGTGGAAAGTCTTGTATCACATGGAAGTGCAAAACAACGCTCTATCGTTGCTTCGATATAATATGAACAATTACTCGAGTGTTCATGGGGCGCTGTTGTAATCTGTGCAACGATCATTTGCGTTCTCTTGGAATATGAATTGCGTTACCGTGTGAGGCCGCTTTGAATTTCTGTGAGTTTATATCTAGTGACAATTCATGAATGCATATGAATTTCTGACGTGGCATTTGCGTAATGAGCTGTGACTCACATCCAGCGATGACACATATCCCTACTGTACTTTCACCTTCCACAAAGGGCTTGCTTTCGTTAGGCTTGCTCCGGGCACTGCTTAAATAAAGCCTTCGGCACAACCCGAAGGCAGAACCAGAAGGGAACAGAAAAAAGAACCACTTGAATACCCGGAGGTGTGCCCTTACCTTTTCGTGCCCCATTCCCTTCCGTATGTAAGCCAGGAAATCCCAACACCCTCATGAACCATATTGTAGAACCAGTATCCAAATGACCGATATCATCATGGAACGTTCTCAATATTTCTGCACGCTGCCCGATCGGTGGAACAACACGCAGTCCATCCTTCTACAGTCGGAACAGAGCGTCGTTCTAAATAATGAATCTCTTCGCTTTCCTCCATATGGTGGTTTTCTTCTTTGGATTTGTTCCCTGAACCATTTCCCCGGCCAGGATCCTCGTGATGTTCTGAAGGTCCGGGTCCATTCCAGACAGTTTAGAGTCGTCCCACCGCATCATCGTCACTAGGCCCTTTGTGCCTTTTTCTTCCCTCATGTCCTCAAATCCTACGGCGGGTCTGCGAGAGAGATAACCAGCCGCCACATTGGCGTTTCCAGGCCTTGCTTAATTTCAAAGTCGTACTCGGCCATCAAATACATCAATATCGCCAACCTTACATGTATTTCCTTCTACTTGAAAGCCATCTGAAGGGCCTGGTGGTCCGTATATACCACGAATGGTTTATCGGACAACAGATACACACGAAACTTCTTGAGAGCGAACAATAAAGCAAGTGCTTTCCGTTCGCTCGTAGTGTACCGACGTTCCTCCTCCGTCATTGTCCGAGATGCGAACTGCACCGGTGGCACTTCCCCATCTTCTTTCTTCTGAGAGATAACCAATCCTAGGGCGGTCGACAAAGCATCCGTCTCCACCACCAAAGGAGAGTCGAAGTCCGGGAACGCGAGGACTGGAGGCGTAGTCAGTTTCTCCTTCAAGTACTCGAAAGCCTCCTGCATTCCCATGTTCCAATCGACTTCCTTCTTAATGGAGGTTGCAGCATGGAGCACTGCGGAGATATCTGCGAAGTTCCGTATAAAGCGTCTATACTACCCCGCCAACCGGAGAAAACCTCTCAGTCCGGTCACATAACTTGGCTCGGGGGCCTCCACTATATCCTTTATCTTGTCGGCGTCGACCTTTATTCCCGTCCCGTTGAACATGTGTCCGAGCAACTTGACCTCCGAGTGCGCGAAGCTGCACTTTGTCACTTTGAGCTTCATTCTCGCCTCTTGAATCCTTTTGAGCACCCCCTGACAATGACCTACGTGTTCTTCCATTGTCTGGGAAAAGATGACCACGTCATTCACGTAAACCATGGCGAAGGGTAGATCTCTGAGAACTTCATCCATTATTCGTTGGAATGTCGCAGGTGCGTTCATTAATCTGAACTGCATAACCTCAAACTTGTACGTTCCGTACCTAGAAACGAACGTGGTCTTCTCCTTGCACTTTTCGGCCATCCTTACCTGCCAATATCCGGTATACAGATCCAGGGTTGTAAAGACCTTCGAGCCAGACAGATCTTCAAACAGCTCCTCGATCTTCGGTAGTGGCCAGCGGTCTGGCTTCATCACCCTGTTCAACTGACGGTAATTGACGCAGAACCGGGGCCTTCCGTCTTTCTTCGTGGCGATCACTACCGGAAAGGACCAGGCGGACCCCGACGGCGTGATAATCCAGCTTCTAGTGACTCATACACTTCTTACCTCACTACTTGGTTATACTTCGGCGGCATTCGACGGACCTTCGAATGTATCGGAGTCTCATCCGTCAACTCGAAAGAGTGTACCACCGGCACCCGAGCCGGCTCTGAGTCATGTACATCCCACGCTATCACGTCCGTCTCCTTGAGCGCGTTCACTAACTTTTTCTGGCCCTCCCCATCGAGATTTTTCACCTTCGAGACGAGAAACGCGGAGAGATCCACTTCCTCTTCTTCCTCGTTGGGCCCCTCCTCCAGCGACACGCCCTCTAGATAGGTCTCATACGGTTCTTTGTTTAAGATCTCCAGCACCAATTCATGCTCTGTGTCCAACCCACCATCGCTGCTGCCTGAAACTGAAGAGGACGAAGCAGGAAACTGCTCTCCATCCGATTCTCCAAGGGATGTAAAATCCTCACTGTCAGTCCGCATCCCATCAATCACTGGGGGCTCACCTAGTAGTGGTAAAGAGGCTTCTTACTCCCAACCGCCAGGGTGACCTGCTGTCTCCCGGAATACAAATTTGCCTGTATGGATTCGAGCGCAGGGATGCCAATAATAGTGTCAAGTGGTGCGTTCCGTACTACCAAGAAGCCCAAAGGCACCAACAGGGTTCCAAATAAAACTGGAACCTTCTGCACACACTCAATAATTTCAGACACCGTTCCATCGGCGACGGTAACCTGACGATCTGTAGCCACCGGAGCGAGTGCTAGCCTCTCGCAAAAGTCTCAGGACATCAGGTTTGGAACTGCACCCGTGTCCCACAGAGCGTGCATCTCCGTTCCATAAGCCTTCACTGCGACGACCTTCAACCGACAAGAGACTTCAGGGTGACCTTCATTGACGCATGGGTCACTGTGACAGTCTTGGAAACCAGACTCTTCAACTGCTCCCTTACTTCGTCCGCTTCACCGTGGAGAAACTGCCCGAAGTTCATTCCCGAAGAGGCTGAGGCAAGTTCCGCGACCGCATTATACTTCCCTAGGTGGCTCTGGAGGTCTCCCGATGCCTTCTTGGTATTTGGTGCCTAAGTTTTGTTCCTTGGCTCCGACACGACTATCAGTGGGCGATCGAGAGGGGCTTTATTCATCAGCGCGTCGATTTCCATGACATTGTTCTTGCCTTGCTTCGGGAGGGCTTGGATGTCGGCGTTCCTCTTTGCCGCGGCCACCGCATCGCCCTTGCGAGCCTCCTGGACGACAACCAGGGGCTCGTCGTCATTCTTTTTCTACAGTTTCAGTTCTTCTTTCTACTCCGAGCTTGCTCCGGCTATTAATACTTGGCGGCCTCCCTCTTGCTGTCCCTTGGTCAGGCTTGTCGCCTCTGATTGACCTTTCTTCCCACAAAACGAGCACAGAGTGTGTCTGTGGGGGTTCTGCGGGCACTGCGTGGCACGGTGGCCCGTTTGCCCACATAAACTGCAACTAAGGTAGTTATCGACCATAGCACCAGGTCCTTCATACTCAAACGGCTTCTTCACGAAGAGAGAAAACTCCGCGAAATGCCTCGCTAGCTGTTCTGCCTTTTCTTCCAGATCATACAGCTTCGCAGCGTGCATATCAGCCTTTGCAGAATACTTCTCGGTGCGATCAAAGATGCTCGAGCCGGTTCTTTGTCGGCGAAGAATGCCTTTCTTTCAGACTGAAAGTCTTCAATTGCCATCCTAAATTCCTTGTAAACCGACAGCGCTCGATACATGACAAACTGAGCCAATTCCGAGTGTCCCACCACCACCTTCCGAAGCAAACCAAAAGAAGCCGTCCCGTTGAAGATCACCCTTTTTTAAATAGCATATATTTGCGCTAGAGACCCTCCCATGTCTCCAGCGTCCAGTACTGCGGCAACTGTTCCGTGAACCTCCTCCTCCAGCTTCGCCTCCTTCGTGAAATCAGCGAAGAGCTTCCTCTTGACGATGTCGTACTTCTCAGAGTCTTCAGTGAAGGGCCGATCCTGCGCAACGACTCATATAAGAAGTCGAAAGATGCCGCTCCAGATGACACAAAATCTAGAAGGCCTTTTCGCTGTTCGTTTTTCTGCGCATGACCACATTTTCAAACATAAAAAGGAAACGGGCAATATCGGAAGAGAAAGATCCGTCAAAAGGGAATTAAGGGGCGTTTGAATCTTCCATGAAGTCGTCTAACCGTGGATGCGGTACCACGTAATGCTTTTAATGTCCTTTACTTTTTCCTTGTCTCACCTTAAGGCCAAGCGTAACCTATCCTCCCCTTTTTTCGTGCACCCTAGACACAGTTTAGTACATACTGTATATTCTGTGCATTACTGTGCCTGTTGTTGAGAACGCAGTACTTCACCCTGATCGACTGGGGAGATACAGTACAGTATCTACCCATGTAAAGGGGCGAGCTCACACAGCGCACATGCCCCGCACTCATAGCACGCCGCGGGCGCACTGATATGAAGTGCAACTCCACCCTAACACCCCATCCCTACCTCCTACAACGTCATCCCCTCCCAACCCAAGTCCAATCTATCAACCATCAACCACTGCGGCACGCCCTCAACCATCCCCGCCCGCAAAGAATACACCAGCCAATTAACGGCATGCTGGTGCTTCTCAGAGGCAGCCGGCTAACGGCTCGTTGGTGCTTCTCAGAGGCAGCTGGGGATGATTGAGGGCGTGCCGCAGTGGTTGATGGTTGATAGACTGGTCCTGGGTTGGGAGGGGTGACGTGGGTAGGAGGTAGGGTTGGGGTGTTAGGGTGGAGTTGTACTGTACATCAGTGCGCCCGCGGCGTTCTATGAGTGCGGGGGCATGTGAGCTGTGTGAGCTCACCCCTTAATCTGGGGAGATACTGTAATGTATCTCCCCAGTCGATTAGGGTTACGTACTGTGTTCCCATCACCCGACACAGTACAGTATATACAGTATGTACTGTACTGTGTCGAAGGTGCACGGAAAAGGGGAGGATAGGTTCCGCTTGGCCTAAGGTAGGACAAGGAAAAAATAAAGGTCATTCACATGCATTACAGAATGGAGATCTGAGCCTAGCTTTGTGATTGGTCAGATATAGAGCGTCGAGGACGCCATGTCGATTGGGCACTTGCCTGTGCAGTGTACTGTACAGTGCTGTACAGCAGTTGCAGGTCACTCTGTAACCAAAGCACTGTAAGCCACTGTAATGAAGCGGAACAAAGCGGAACGCATATTACAGTAGTAGTTAAAAACAATGTACTACAGTATACTGTGCAGCACAGTACCGGACTAATGTTAATATCGCCATGAAGGGATGAGGTAGGTCACCATTACCATCCAGCAATGCACTTGACAGCTATGCACTATACTGAACTGTACAGTATTGAAATCATTTCGGGCTTTCCAGCAATGAAAATGCAAGACTTTGTAAGGTACTTACAGTACTGGCTGAACAGAAATTCAGATACTCGCTCCACGGCAAAATCATTCATTGATCACGTAGGGCGTCAACAGCAACTCTTCCCGGTCTCGCCTAATAGGGCCAGACGCGCTCTGTATTCCCATTCGCTACACGCCCTCCATCAGCCTGTCAGGGCAGCCGCCCATCATCACAATCGCAAACGCAATTCTGACAAACACCGAAATACAAATAGTCCCTCTCTGTGCGCCTCAACGATAGACAGAACAACCCACTTCACCCCAAGCCACCTTTGTACCCAGCCCGTTTTTCAACATGCAAACTACCGGTCCACCCGTAGAGAACCCTGAGCTTCGACATGGCAACTACATCGAAAAGGAAGGATACCTCCCAAAGAAGGCCAACATCCTTCGTTCCAACCCTATCTTCGGTGTTCACAAGAAATCACGTTTCCTCAAACTACGGGGCTCCAATCTCAAATGCTATCGTAAACATGATGACGTTGTTGTTGAATGGGAGATGGCATTGCAACATGCCCAGGTTACCGTGCATCCCGCACGAATGGAAATCGTTATCGCCTATTTTGATCGCACTGAGGAGTTTGCAGCCGATGATCGCGAAACCTTTGAACAGTGGTATTGGGCTTTGAAGGCTGCAAGTGAGAAAAAAATCAAGGATTACTATGCATTTATAAAAACGCTTGGGGAGGGGCATTTTGGAAAGGTTCTGCTTGCCAAGGATAGATTCACAAGGGATAAGTTTGCTGTCAAGGTCATCAAAAAGGACAGTACCGAGTTGCGCAGTCAGACATTGATTCAACGTGAGCTGGATATCCTCCGTGTTGTCAATCATGAAAACATCGTTCGCCTCTATGACTTGTTCGATGTACAGGACCGCTTGTATTTTGTCCTAGAATTCATGGCTGGTGGAGCTTTGTACGAAGTGCTGTCTTCGGATGAGATGATCTTTTCCGAAGAACGTGCCAGCCATATCATCAAGGATATTTTGCAGGGGCTGGCGTATTTGCATGACAAGGGCATTGTTCATCGCGATGTCAAGCCAGAAAACATTTTGACCACGAGCAAATCGTGGCCGTTCACGTCCAAGCTAGCCGACTTTGGTCTCAGTAACTTTCTCAACAAAGGTGCCCTTGAATCCAAGGTGGGAACCCCGTACTTCTGTGCCCGCGAGGTTGTGACCAATGAAAGTTACGGCTCCAAAGCCGACTTGTGGTCCTTGGGAGTAGTTGCATATGAGATGTTGTCCGGGAGGAAGCCGTTTGAGGGTTCACACACGAAATCGGTGTTGTACGCTATCCTTGATGGGCGGTATTCATTTCCGACCAGGAACTGGCAACATATTAGTTTCGAGGCGCGTGATTTTATTTCAAAGCTAATCTGCATTGATGTCAATAGGCGCATGTCGGCGGTGGAGGCATTGCAACATCCATGGATTGTGCACGAGGGGAGGCATGATCCGTTGCGCGTTATTGTGCAGCCGGCAGGGAAGCCTAGACATGGAGGGCGGGGACATCCGTCAGATGAAGATATTGAGGAAGACATCTAGAGTTGACGCTTTCACACTTTGCAGGAATCTCAGTTGTCCCTATTTGATTTTCCGAGACAGAACTCTTCGGAGTTGCCCCATGTTGAAACCTTTCCGTCTAATTTTCGATATTCGCGAGTGAACGCCTGCGAACGAGCAAGAACTGCAGCAGTGCGGGGCATCTTGTACGAAATCAAGACATCAACACCAGTGTCGTGTGGGTTTAGGTCTTTACCTAAAATCATGCGTTTCTCAAACGATAATTGTAACCGCCAGAGCGCTTGCCCCACGTGCGTCTTGGCTCTTGAAGTGTACAGTGCAATGTCCTCAAACGCGAGGTCAACACAGTCGCAGTCTCAACTGCGAATGTGTGATTGACAAAACGTGCTTCGCGCGGCGCAAATCTCAATCACGCCGTATTCGAACGTTGTGACAAGTGCCTGTGGGCCCTCAACTGAATACTAACTCCAGAGGTGGGAACATTCCTCAAAATTTGCCTCGTCACGCTGCATACAATGTGACACGAACTGCATTGAATCCGATTCGCTGGCTCATCCGATTCGCTGGCGAAGTACACAAATACGACTAAGCCGTTAAGCTCGTCTTTCATTACAATCACTTTGTTCAATTCATATCTACAACACAAAGCGTGACACTAGATGCCTAGACCTTCAATGCCCCCCCCATCCCATGGTCACCCGCAAACAATCACAACGATCCCTGAATAACACGTTCATTCCACCGCAAACACTGACTCACACTGGCAAACCAGTCGTTTGTGGTATCCTTCCGACTGAACGTTGGCACAGGGAAAGGGGACGCACTAACGATCACTTTGTCCCCTTTCATTAACTCCATTCGATGCCTGCCATCAAAGCTGACCCAGGCTGATGCCCGCGAATTCTTCGGCACCTTGATCTGTAGAGTAACGTATTCCGGGAACAGCACTGGTCGAAACGATAAAGAATGGGGACAAATCGGGGTGAACAGAATAGCCGGGACATCTGGATGCACCATACTGCCACCAGAAGAGAGCGAGTATGCGGTGGATCCTGTGGGTGTTGCGACAATTATCCCGTCGGCCTGAACCCTAGTTACAGGACAATCGTCACAGAATACCTCGAGGTTACTGAGGTACGGGGCGGGACCTCGGTCGATCACCAGCTCATTCAGTACATGGTATTCCTCTGTGACTGAGCATTCAAAGGCCTCCTCATTGAGCATGTTATCTTGAAACTGATGGATGCATGGTGAACGAGTAGCATTTGGGGCAAGAGGCTGTCGAGTAACGACACATTTGAGACGCATACGCATGGTTACACTGTTATTCTTACCAGTGAGCACAGCGGCGACGTCACGCTCATGATTGGCAAAGTCAAAGGGGTGAGAAAGCCCATGCTGCCCAAATTGAATGGCATGAATAACGGGACTGCACCAGGGAATAGTTCACTGATGACATGGAGAATTAGACCATCACCACCAAGGCACATGACCAAGTCAACGTCCTCGGGCCTATAGACGGTTCTACCACTCCACAGACCGCTGGCGGAATCAGTGAGGGATAAATTGTCCATACTCTCAGAAACCTTGACACCAGTACCATTCCGTCTGGGTACACCCGCGACAACGGGAATTCTCTCAAACCCCGGGCGCTCTCCCAGACCCTCTTCGAGTGCTACAATGACGTCATGTCTCTTCTGCAAAAATTGAAGCAGGACCGGAAACGAATCTAATGCGCGTGCATTATGGGGATTAGCGGTGATAAGAACTAGACGAGGACAGTCATCCCAGGCAATTGAGGTGCGTCTGCGAACAGCGGAGGGTTCAACCTTTGCGACTTGATCTCGGGCAACGTGGTGCTCCCGGGGTTGACCGTCTCGGTAGTGGTGGGTGATACGGACCTTGCCTCGTAATCCTTCGTCGCGAGATGTGGGAGTGGGTAGTGTACCCGTCATACAGGCTGTGAATTATGACGAGATGGACAGAATGAAGACATGGAAGACCTAGGCCTGGAGGGGGTTAGTGTGTATTAGAGTAACGGATGGCAATCACTTGTCTGTCGGTATTTGATGACAAGAAAACGGTGCAAAACGGAAACCGGATGGATTCTCACAAATCGGAAAATGGGTCAATCAGGAGGAGAAAAGTGTGGATAGTCGACGATAACAGATTACAAAACAACTGGCGGAATAGCCTGCGAGGGACCAGGGCACATGTACGTAGAAAATTGTGTCGTCAGAGACGAAATCGGGTTGACATGTTGCGGGAATCATGCGGGGCGACTATCATTTCCGGAAAGCAGGTATTTGAGGATTTAAGCGAAATTCGGTGAGGAATCCAACACGTGGACAACGTTTGCGTAATAATATTGCACAATCAACCCTTCCGCCCGATGCAAATGTGTACAGCGGAAGTAACAAGACTGGACTAGTCGTGCAATCTCTGCAATATGCTTTCCTGAACATTTATTTGAAAAGCGCGCACCGTAAATCAGCCATGCCAAAGCCACAAGGACAGGAGCACCAGGTTTTTGGTGAGGCTTACAGTGCCTTAGATTTATTCTATTCTGGTGTTTTTTATCGGTTCGGCTAATCTTGCCGTATCATACCTTTCTAAGGGCTGCAATATGTACAGTAGTTGTCACGCGCTAACTGGGTAAGTACAGTACACTGCAGTGTTGCACAGTAGACACTCGTGACTTGTCTCGACTGCACTGTCAAATAGTTGAGGTACGCCAAGTCGAGAGTGTACTGTACTGTACTGTACTCTATGTACAGTAGCACAGCAGCATTACCTGCTCTGCCACAGCTGTCGTCGTCTGTAAGTGGCCATGCTTACACTACAAGTTTTTCAAGCTGTCTTAACCTCGCACTTAGCTGGAAATTACAGTTGGCTGCTCTACTTCGTACTGTAAAGTTTGTCATGATCCGAACAACTTCATGCGGAAACGGACGTTCCCTCCCGGTAAGATCCACCCCCGGCCCCTACGCCGTCTCGATCTCCATTCGCCATCCATCCCTTTGCCCTTTGACTACAACGCGCCCAAACGACCCCCACCACATCATCCTATCCAACTCCTTCCGTTTCCCCAATGCCCCCTCCACGTATAGCCTTCTACCCCTTTCCCGCACAGCCCGTCGTATCACCTTCAAATTCCAAACACACGATGTCCGCACCTACTTGTTCGAGGATGCTGTTCAACGCGCCCGTCGTGCCGTCACCCGTGCAGGCGGTACTCTCCTCGGTGGTGTACACGCCCCTCCCAAGCATATCAAACGTTGGTGTGTGAATCGCTCTCCGCACGTCAACAGCAAGAGTAAGGAACATTTCTGGATGGTATCACATCGTCGTGTCTTTCGCTGGGATGCACCCGCAAATGTGGATCATCAAGCCCCGGATTATATTGCCATGGCTATGCCGGATAGTGTGGCTATGCGGGTACAGAATGAACGCCCTGGTTTGATGTGTTTGCAGGATATGTGGCAGACTATGAGAGAGGCCGAAAAGGGGACGGCGGTTCCGCAAGAAATGGATAGTGAGGAAAGCCCGGAATAGACAATTCTTCTCTATGAAAATGACGCTTCATTTAACAACCCCAAAATACTTGTCCTAACATTTCTTTGCCATTTGCACACCATCCCTCCACTGGCCCTCCCGTCCCCTCCCTCCCCTCCGCTTCGACAAAACAACACTCAGATATTAAACTGCTCAACAATCTTGGTCGCTTCCGGCGATTTGCATCACAGCATCCCTACTCCTCGGATGGCAAAAGGCCACGCGCCTTTTGCGCCTCCTTCATCTCCTCCACAGTCGGGCTGGTGCTGTATGGTAACTCCGGTGTATCCTTGCCTCCTGGCTTTATCATTATCGGCTCCGGCTGTTTCTCCTTCCAGAATGCCAATTTCTCCGCCGGATTCTCAATAAAATCCATTGCTCCTACACTTCCAAGGAACGGTATCCCAGGAATCTCAGTCTGTGGCTCTCCCGTGGGTGTAAATGTTGGCAAATCCGCAATTTTCTGTAGACGCGCGTATGTCACATCCAACGCCCCATCCAAAGTCAGCAAGTAACTTTCGTCCAACCCCGCCTTAATCCGACTCACCCGTGCCGCAGCCCCAAAGTCCATCGCCGACAGCATCTTGGTACGTGAATCAACCATGGAGCCACGGAATTCCGCAAACGCTTCTTCCGCCACAGCGTCATCGTTCACATCGGCGTAAGTTTCAGGCAAAAATGCAGGGTTGTTAAAGTTGATATCCCACGGATAAACTGAGCCCTCCGCCTCTGCGAGACGTGGGTCAACCATGGGCTCCGCAGTTTGAAGAAGGGGGTCTATTTCTTGGGGAACACCACGCTCCGGAACGGCAACGCCGCCTTTGATGTTGCGGCCTAGTTTTGCGTCGGCAAGCGTTTTGGGCGGCCCTTTTGCAAAGTCGGCCATAATTCGGAATTTGTCTACGTAGTACTGCTGCACATGACCTTTGGTTTTGTCTGTGATGAAGCTGTAACTGCCGTACCCCATGCGCGGGGTGCTTGCGGAGAGGGTGGTAGTGGATGTTGAGGTCACATGGGGAGCGAAGGACGAATCCCCAAGTGGAGAAGAGCGACGCTGAGTAATGGGAAGGCCAGGAATGAACGCCATATTCTTGCAGGTATTGTGACTGATAGAGATGTGGGGGTGGAAAGTCTCTCCTTGCGGTGAGATGCAAGTTCTTTGTTCCAAACTAATTGTCTTAGTCTTAGTCTTTGTGTAAACAAGTTCTTCGGAGGAAACAGGGTTTTCCTGCCAGGATAAAGGTTAGTGTTTCGAGACGAGATTTTTCTGAGGTGCGCCTTGAGCCGTCAAAAGTATATGGTGGATTTTTTAATTTTTAAATACTATTGAAGGGTTTTTTATAAACATCCGCCGACCCCAATTTGAGCGCAATCGCCATGCACGAGCACCAGTTTCTGTAAGTCGAGGATCGCGTTTGTTGTAGCCCACAGCTGAAGTGTAAAACCCAAATAGCTTTTCAGTTCCCATAAGAAATCATCGCTCGCCAGGTCTATTTCACCACCTGCAGGGAGTCAGGTTCATCTCTATAAACTCTTTCCATTTTTGTCGTCAGCAGCAATAACGCGAATTTAATCGGCCGAGCCGCCGGGCCCGAGGGAGCTGCATGCCAAATGCAGTAGTTTCTGAGCTGCATACTTCGCGCCCATCTCCTGGCTTATCGGCCAACCCCTTTACGTCCATCTTTCCTTTAGCAGATGTTGCTCATGTACGCTGTTTACTGCGACACGTTGGAAGTTACCTCCCAGAGAGCCCGGGTAAGGTGAAGTATAGTTTGCAGATCTAACATGTTATAAACGATCTGATAGCCATGAGAGAAACAGAGACCTTCTATTTCATGGAATCTAGTGGGGGATCAGGCAAGAGCCCCCTCTGGAGGTTAGGTGGAGGGGTACGTTCGCTGTTTTCGGTGATTTAACATGGCCGCGGTGTGCTGGAGGACAAATGCCGAGACACGTGTCTGGATCCTGCGAAATTCAGACAGAGGATGCTTCCCGCAACGGTCGGCCGTGAAGTTACTAACGTTTTGAAGCGCCTGGAGTCCGGTTGACCCGATTCGTCCGCAAATGTCAATGGCGATAGGTTCTGTAGAAGGTTCATACCCTCGGCAAGACAAGGTAGCACATAGTATTCCCTTTTCCGCTGTCTGGCTCGTGTCAGTGCTGAGACCTCCATCCGCCTGATTGCGAAATGGCGCGGAGTGAGGACTGACAATGGCCACATCGAGACCCTGTAGGGTGGGCGCAAATGCAGGGTCGTCGATGTCGAGGTCCAGTGCGCGTTGCTCGGCTGGGGTTGGCTAGCTTGCCAATTGACGGAAGAAGCTGTTTGTATTGTAATACGGGGGCAAGGAAAGAGATATTGACGCGAATGTAATTCCAGTTGAATCTCTTTTCTCTTCTCGCCGACATGATTCCAGCCCTAGAGGGGTTACGGACTGCTAATTTCGTAGCTAATTTCGTATCCCGACGGCGCGAGCGCGTGCTCACAAAATTTTCCATGCTCCGCCTTTACGGGTTGCGAATTTCGTACCTTCCTCTCTCACCGCCCCGGGGTCCGCGAGGGGTCCGCGTCACGTTCGGCGGACGACTATGCGGCAGCGCGATTTCGCTCTTCAGAAGTGCACCACACGGAGGCCCAAGTGGTGTGAAGTCGCATCAATAGCGTGCGCACTCAATCTGAGCGAAAGCTTGGTCACCACCGACACTACAAGTACTATAAAAGAGTATGCAGATGTTTCTAAGTTAATGCGAAGGTCTCGTCAGGTGAGGAGTGTTGATTTCAACCTGAACGCGTTGTCTGAGAACCAACTCCTCACCGATTTCCGGTTCAAGCTTCCGGAAATCCGAAAGATAACTGATGCTCTCGGGTGGAGTGGTGTTACGGCAAGAAACACTTACGTCTGTGAACCTACAGTTGCTTGTTGCATCATTTTGTTTCGTTTGGCTACCACGCAGCGGTGGTACGATACAGAAAAGAAGTTTGGGAAGTTCTCTTCCGCTTTGAGCGAGATCTTTTGGGAGATGACTGAGCTGTTTGTTTCGAAGCTCAGACATAAGCTGGACTTGTGTGGTGTGCAGCTGCTTATGCGAGCCGAGAGATATGCTAACGCTATTATATTCTTGATGCCGGAGCCCCTTCTCATGATTGTGTCGGCTTCATAGACTTCACGAAAATCAGAATGCAGCGCCCAGGAGGCAGTGGACTCAACCAACGGGCGTCCTATTCTGTTCATAAGCGCTTTCACTGCTTCAACTACCAGACATTAAGCAACCCTAATGGTCTTATTTTCGCACTCTTTGGTCCAATGGTTGGAAGACATCACGATCTTACGCTGCTACGCAACAGTGGATAGGAAGGAATTTTGCAGGGTAGCCTGAGCACTGGAACGCAGCAATACTACCTTTTCGGAAACTAGGCATACATGCTGCGACCTTGGATGATGCGCCCTTTTGTCGGCGACCTCAATTCTGAACAAACGCAATTCAATGCGGTGATCAGCAGCATGCGTCTTGCAGTTCAGCAGAACTATAATGATCTCAAACAACTATGGGTAAGTCAAGACTTTGCGCGTAATCTGAAAGTCAGACAGGCTCTGATAGCGCTGATGTACAAAGCGAGTGCACTTCTGTGGAACTTACGAATTTGTGCATACAAGGGTGGCTAAGTGATGGACAAGTTCCAAGTCGACCCTCCTAGCTTCAAAGAATATCTCGCGTCGTAAAGAGCAAAAAGTTTACTTCAGCTTCTCGGTTAACGCCCTGAGTAAATCTAGCGTAGCACCCTGCTCAGCACATCTAGCTTCACGGTCCTTCTCCTCCTCCTTGAAACGCTTCTCCTGCAACTCCACTTCGTGCGTTCTAATCTCAAGCTCTGCTACTTGGAACTTCTTCTGCTTTTGCAAATCATCCTTCATTTCCACTACCTAGTCACCGAATTCATCGTCGTTCGCCTTGCGGTTCGGCTTCTTTCCCGCGGAACCCGGCTCCCGTATTTGTTGCTCGAGTGCCTGGGCTTGGATCTCCTCCCCGGCTGCGACGAGTTTCGCTTCAGCATGCTTCAGCTCGTTGGCCTTCGCTCGGCGCTCCTCGTCTCGCTCCTTAATCTCGAGAAGGAAGTCATCGAGAAGAATATCGCTGCGAGTGATCTCCTCCGACATGCCGGACACACGTTAGTTCGCGCAATTCTATTCTTGGTGAATCTTCAGGAGCGCCCGAAACTTATCGCACAAAGTTTTGACGGTCGGTTTCTGGCAGCGCGTCCAGACACCAACAGAAACTTGGGATACGAAGATGTCAAGGACTTTTTTGACACGCTCATCTTTGTCCTCGTGCCAAGCGAGGTGCGCATCGACCGTACGGACGCACTGCAGGAGCTGATGCTTCAGCTCTGCGAAGAAGACGATCTTCTTGAGCGCAGTCATCGTTGGGCGCACAACGGGAGCACCCTGTAGCGAAGGAGCGAGGTTGTCGCCAGTCGAGTTCGGCTCGTCTGCACGCTCACCGTCACCCGCGGTCGCGGTTCGGCCCATCAACTTGCCGCCGGGGTTCTCCTCGGGGTACGAAATGACCGTCGTACCGTCGCGAATTTCGCACGGCCAAATTTCGTATGTCGACGCCAACTGTTCAACCTGGCGCACGTGTACATGAGCTCTCACGAAAAAGGTACGTAAACCCTCTATTAGAGGGTTTACGCCGCTCGTTGCATATTCTTTGAGTGCCGAGCTAGCAGGGAGATAGATCAAATGGTTGTCCCTTTACTTCCTACTCGGGTCAAGTGTAACCCCTGCCTCCCCCTCCTTTTTCGACCTCTAAGCGTCCCCCTCTTCCTTTTTGTAGGCCGTCAAGACAGTTACTCCACCCACGAACTTCCCCCGCCGGGCCTGAGATGGAGGGGCTCGTCAAGTTGCCAGTGTTGAGGTAGCGGGAACTAGTGGAGAACAAAGCGGAGTCAGGACAAAAAATGAATAAAACGGAAAGGAAAGGGAGCTGTGCAGCTGTATGCCGGAGGGTGGCATACAGTCAGGGGGGCATGTTGGCGGGACAGGTGTCCCTACTGGAGGCCCGGGAGGCTCGTTACTGCATGCGGATTTTTTACTTCACGGCTCGAAAGCCGTGCCCGACGCGGCCCATTGTGGTTTGGGCTATGTGAGCTCAAGCAAAGAAACCATCTTTTCGAGAGAATACTGTCCTACAGGACTTCTCGCCTCGATACCACATCGCAGACGTTGACGTTCCGAGGATCGGAAAAGTAAGAGACTACACAAGGCGTATCATAACAAAGACCCACCAGGAAGACTTCTTTTCAGGGAGGGTCCCATTTTGATTTTGGACTTCTTGCAGAAGTTAGTAAGATAGTCAAACCTTCGAGGTATGAAGGAAAGCCAAGCTTTCAGAGTCCTACCGGACTTTTTGGAGGGCATCGCCCGTCGCCAATTTCGTTCCGTTTCGGAGACTACAACCCCGGAAAAGGGTGGGATTACGTCCTGGCCAGAGACTGTACAGTGGCTGCTTCGCAGCTTTGCGACAAATGACGCCATTCAAAACGCTATGTTACGGCTCCAGGATGTTAAAAAACTTCCGCATGAAGGCAAAAGGACATATTAAATGCGTCTCACAGACGCCCCAAACCGTTGCGGTAACGTCCATTCCTCTCATGAACTCATGACGATGTTCCTCGAAGGTCTTGACGAGACTACAAAAACCGTTGTGGCTTGCCATCGCGAGACCCATCGTCGCTTAACGTTCCTCGAACTAGCGCAATTTTCACAAGCGGAAGGAGAAGCTGTCCGAGCACGAATAGTACAAACCAACAGTGTCTCATTCGATCAGAAAGTGATTAAACCACAGGGAAAGCCAACGGCATCGCAGCCAAAAGCACAGACACTCCACCAACGGTGGAAAGATAAAGGTTCTTTGACCTTATACAGTCTCGATCTGACTCTAAAGAGTCCTATACACACTCGCCAATGGTGGAAAGATAAAGGTTCTTTGAACCTTGTACAGTCTCGATCTGACTCTAAAGAGTCCTATACACACTCGCCCCATCGGCAATCATCTTATATGAACCTTCTGCAGGAAGGAAAGTATGGAAAAGATCCTCCTTACAGTGATGAGCCAAGTCTCTCCGAAGAGACAAAATACACTGCAGTGCAGGAACTAATACTTCCAATGGAAGGACGTGACAGATTCACACCGGCACCAAGGGTGTCCTATCAAGATTACCGGAGGCAATCAAATCACCCGGGATGGATTTCGAGATCTCTAAGGCCCCAAGGGGAAGACAAAGTGGACAAAGGTAAAAATCACCACCTTATCTGTCATGAGTGCTACGCACGTGGTCAAATTGCACTTGAATGTGTACATCCCTTGGAAGGCCGCCAAATGGTTCTGAAGAACTGCTAGAATTTATCTCCAATCGAGAAGTCCATCATACCACACAACAGGTATCAAAGGATCCGCAGGATTTCAGAACAAGAACCCAAAAGCTCTTTCGCAAGTTATTCCGGATGGTAATAAACATCAGAAGCTCAAAGAACAAATAGCCAGGTCGACACGACCAGCCAGTCAAAAAACTAACTGGGGGCGTTCTCCTTACGGAGAAGGTGGAGAGCAAGACACGTAGGGTGTCTTCTCCCCACTCCCCGACGACTTCCGTACTCAGTAAAGTCCATGAAGACATTGAGTCTCTATCATAGCACTCCTCCTCTGAAGGGGAGGGGAAATGCCCAATTCCAATTGGATCGGTCCTCTCATTGCGAATAACATCCAAGGGAAGGTCACCGTGAATGCCAAGACAGTTAATTAACTGATACTAAGAATACCATGGGCCAAATACAAAGATCCAAGGTATCCTGAAAGGATATTCGCGCTTCCAAAGCGCAACTACAAGGTCTATGCCGGCATATTTGTCACCAGTTCTCTGGTGAGACGGTACTCGCCCATTTTGGACACCGGTGCAGGGCCCAACTTCATCAGAAGATCAGGATTTAAATTGTAAATGTAACAAAAAAATTGAGGCAGGGCCCCTTCTAGATATTTTTGACGCAAACAATAATCCACTCTGGATGAGAGGAACCATCAGGTTGCCTGTTCGGCTCGGACGAACACTGGTAGCCGTCGAATTCATAGTGTACGATAAGTTCGTAGCGCCAATCATACTTGGTGCGGACGTCTGCGACCGCTCCGTAGAAGCAATATTCCCTCGTCGAAGGATAGTGAAATTGCGTGACATTACTAACGTCCAAATATGCAGAAAGCCTTCGCAAAAGGCAGGAGTAACACTTAAAATTCCAAAAGAACAACGAGCAGGGACACAGAAGCGTGAAACATCCAAGATACATTGCGCAGAATCCCCTACGATTCCCCCAGAATCTGAACAATTCGTGTTGGTTAATGCTGACAAGGTCGGAATATTAGTGGTGCAACCACTCCCGAGGGTCTATGCGCAACATGGGCTTTCAGTCGCGAATGAAGTTGTCCAAGGGGAATAAGATAAACTATTCGAGTTGCTGATAGCAAACTTTAGTAAATATCCTAAAGGATAACAAAGGACCAAGTGGCAACCACTCTGCTACCTCACCCGACAGACGCAGTTAACAGCCCTATCCTGTTAGTCGAAGTGCTCGGGATTACCAGAGAACGAGACAAGAACTCTGGGAGTCAAATAAGATACAAGGCCAGCGGCCAACATCAGAAGCCAAGTCCTATGGGGATACCAAACGAGAAAGCCAGAAAGCTCAAGAAATAAAAGAGAAACCACTGACGATGGAAGAGTTTGACTTAAGTCGCGTATCAGATGCTCTACGAGAGCGCTTTAGAAATATGCTTTGCAAGCATTCGTCAATGTGAGATGGATCCCATGGAGAAATTCCGACTACGGAACACAGGATTGAATTAGTCCCTGGTGCCCGGCCGATAACGCAAGCGCCACGCAGAGCAGGGCCGAAGGCAATGAGATAGAAGGACTTTAAGTTCAAAATATGCTTAAAGCAGGGTTCATGGAACCCAAACAGTCGGAATGGGCGTCACCCATATTTTTAGTGCCAAAAACCGACGGGTCGTTGCGATTCTATATCGACTACAGAAGATTGAACACACTTACGGTGAAAGATACATACCCTATCCCATGGATGGACGAATACATCGATTCATTTGGAATTGCAAAGGTACTCTCCGCCCTAGACTGCAATAGCGTTTACTAGCAAGTTCCGGTGGCACATGGAGACAAAGACAAGACAGCGTTCTTTTGTCACAGCAGACTGTTCTAGTTTACCCGAATGCATTCAGGCTTATCAAAGCGCCAGCGACGTTCCAAAGGTCGTAAGAATTCCTTTTATCTCCATACAAATGGAAGTCGTGCCTGGTGTACCTCGATGATGTCATCATCTTCTCCCAAACATGGGAAGAACATATCCACCACGTGGATGAGATCTTAAATACCCTAGCAAGGGCTTTAATAACGTTGAAGTTACGTAAATTTGAATCATTCTCACAAGATATCAAGTACATTGGGCTCATCATAAAGCCAGGGACCCTAGACATCGATAGCGCCCGCATAGCGGCACTAAAAGAAGCCAATTATACAAATGATCGAACACAATTAAGAAGATTTTTAGGCTTACGTTATGTCTACAGACGATTCATTCCAGACTGTACGCGCACCTTGCGTCCTCTCAGCAAACTCCTTAAGAAAGGGGACACCGCAAAGTTGAAGCCCTTTGGGCTAGCCGAGAAGGAAGCGTTCCATGCACTAAGAAATTCGACACTAATTACACCAGTGTTGGTAAGGCCAACCCCCGGGTAACCATATTCCGTCGACACGGGCGTCAGCATCAAGCAGTTAGGAGCTGCACTGTTTCAGAAACACTCTAATGGGAAACGCAAACCCATAGGGTTTTTCTCAAGAACGCTTCTAGACGCCGAAAGGAACTACTCAGGTTCCGGAGTTAGAGTGCCTCGCAGTAGTGTGGGCCCCGACCTCTTAAGGCCATCTCTACAAGGTGAAAGGTTCATGATGAACTCTGATCGTGCATCGTTACGATGGCTTATAAATATCAAAAGCACATCGGGTCGACTTCTAAGATGGAGACTACGCCTCAGCGAATACGGCTTTGAATTCAAATACAAAAATAGTAGAGCAAATAGCTAGGCGGATGCCTTGTCTCGGCTCGAGACGTCCGGAGGAACAGCAGTCGACGTCGAAAAAGATATTCCATTTTTCATCTGCGAGGAATCAAAGACATGTGTCCTCTGCAAAGACGACAAAAATCAGAAGTCCAGTCTGGACATTGACAAGGAAGAAGACATCGTCGACCACTTGCTAGCTCTACAGAGCATTGAGGATTACCAACAAGAATTCGACGAGTTCGTAGCCATTACTCCCGAGGATTTAGTAAGGGAAAAAACTTCCGATCCATATTGCAAGTCCCTTCGGGACGAGATTGACAGAGGGGATAACATCCCATTCAGCATGGATGACCATAACTACCCGTTACTCTTACGTCGGACTTCGTCGCAGTCAAATCAAATCGGGGTCCCAAAGTTGCTACGAGACAGGGTTTTGCGAATTGGATACTACGCCAAGACATCAGGACATCCCGGCGGGAGAAACATGTACAAGGCTCTAGTAAGAGATTATTACTGGCCATCCATGGCTGTTAATTGCTACGTCGTTTCACTGCATTGTGTCAGTTGCGCGCTAAATGGAGTTCAACTTCGGAAGAACAGAAAGGAGGTGAAGCTCTTTACACCAAGTACTCCGTTGGAGTTTGTTGCTATTGACATAATCGGCGAGTTGTGGAGAACGAAACGCGGGAACAGCTACCTTCTTTTGATCACTGATAGCTACTCAAAGATGGTACGGACCGTACCGATGAAGAAAATGTCATCGAGGGCAGTCTCATTTGCGTTCGGACACCATTGGGTGTTCATATATGGACCGCCGGTAAAGATGCTTTCCGATAACGGAACTCAGTTCACAGCCAAGTTCTTTCAGAACGTCACGGTAATCCTTGGGATTCACCAAGTGTTTACGACGACGTATCGTCCACAGGTCAACTGCCAAGCCGAAAGGTTCAATAGATCCATTCTCGTGGCGCTCCGCCATTACGTTGCAGACTATCCGAGGTATCGGGATTTGTTTACAGGTGCGCTAACTTCTGCGTACAGTACAGAATTCCTTCGAACTACTAACCTTGTTCCGTTCGAGCTTGTATCGTCAAACGCTCCTAAGAGCTTAGCCGTACAGGGGCACCCTGCTCTAGGGTGCTTTTCTTCGGAAATACAGTACCACTTGAAGTGGAAAAGATTGCTAGCAAGCGTAACGCAAACCGCAAATACCTCGATGAGGAATGAAAAAGAACACTAAAAGCGTAATATCGATTCAAGGCTTCGCAAGCCAAAGTACGACATTCTGGTGGGATTCTATGTCTTCCTGCGGAATGAGTATATCTGAAAATAGGAAAACGAGCATTAACTCTCTCCTGTTGCTTCAGGCCCTTACAGGGTAGTCGAAGTACAAGAGGACACTATTTTGATCTTCGACGGAAATGAAAAAGAAAGAGTCTCCCGAGACAGAGTGGAACTTGCTTCAAACCCTGTGAGCAGTGTTGAACAAAAAGCCTCTTAAGTGACCCAAGGCTTTCAAGCGACAGAAGGTCGCGGTGTAGTAACCCTAGTCCCAACGGAACAACAAACGACAAGAGGTCCTACAGACCTTTCAACAGACATCAATGGTCAAAAAAGGACGAAGTCCCTAGAAAATTACAAGGGCTTCCAGACCCTCAAGTATTGACGCCAAGTTCCCATTGGGAACCGAGTAATAAACCAGAGGACGACGTCCCAACAGTAAGAAAGGTCGAAGAACTCATCTTTAAACCAAAAGATCTAAAGGTTCAAGAGTCAGAAGAAGATGAATCCTCAGAGGAGGAGGAAGACGAAGACGTCGCTGAAGTTGTAATATCTCGAAGAGATAATGTAATTCCAAGAAAAATTGATCAATAGTAATGATCTTTCAAAATAGACAAGACTCCGAAGAAGCCATTGCATAGAGTGACTCGTAGTCAATCGCAATCAAAGAACCAAATCAATCGCAAACGCCGCAACGCGAAAACATTAAGGCAACCCAAGAGGAAAAGACGCAGTATTTAATTGAAGCTCTGATAGAGCACGCGGAGGCCGAAGACGGCGAATTACTATACAAAGTACATTGGTATGGGTTCCGAAGGAAAAGGTCACATTGGAGCCCATTTCTTTCAAGTCTATCCAGATCCCAGATACTCCAGTATCATCAACGCAAAAAGTTGCCGTTGACTGCGCAGATAGACTCGGCGTTTCGGGGATAGTTAATGGGCTAACAGTCTCCACAATTTGCATGACCCTATCAGGGTTGGCAGTTGGATATATTCCCCCACCCAACTTCTCAGCACCCACCGGTCACGAGGAGTGCAATTTAACAAAATTCAACGTCGCTGAAACGAACGTTAAGAAAGGTAAGACTCTAGTCCAAGGCCAGAACGCAGCGCGACTCTGTGATGTCTATCGGACAGGGAGTAAAAGGCACGAGGTGTCACAATCAAAAAAAAACAGTTTATTCAACTCAAGAAAAAGCCGGAACGGCAACGGGATCTCTCAGTTCGGGAAAGATAGAAGATCCAACGGGTATTGACCTACACTAACAGACAGCTCCCTAGGAGCAAAGGAGCTTACATGCTCTAGGAGCGCGAATGCGGTTTCCGCACTTCTGAGTGGCGAGCCTCGCGTGTCTGCTGTAGTGAAACTCAGATAACTCGCGGAGTTGAGACAACGGAGTTTCCAACTCTTTACCGGTGAAGCTCAAGCTCCGTGGCAGCACACGAGTATTGTCCGCTTCGGACTTATCGCCTAATGCGGAAAAGTTTTCTTACGACCGGCGGTCTCGTCCCTCTCGATGGCATCATCTATGTCCTGTTCTTAATCTTCCAGTCACCCGGAGCTTCTATAGCCGTTTTACCTGGGGGGACGCCCTCTTCATCACTTTCACCTTCCAGGTAAATAAGTCGAACATCTACCGAAGGCGCATGCGGAGGAGCCGCAGGCTCATCATCAAACGACAGCGGTGCTACACGGCCAAGCTTGGCATCTTCAAAAGATGCGGGACACATTTTTTTTTGGTTGCCAATGGATTTAATCCCCCGCATTTGGGTCGTTCCGACCTGGCGACATGTGAACACCCATCAGATTGAATGGTCTGGTAGAACACTTGCGAGGAGCTAGCGTCCAGTCTGTTGATTCGATGACACGCAAAAGCTCTTTGAGCAAATCATTATACTGGGCGCCACCCAAGGGAAGGCTTATGTAGAGCTTACGCATGATTTTTACAAGTCTCCTCAGGACACACCATAGACGCCAGGTGTCAAACACATCCCATAACCGAAAGGCTGCCGCCTTGACATAGTATTCCGTAAGGAAGACGCACCAGACCCCGTGCTGAGATTGATGAAGGTAAGAACCTAAGTAAGTCACGATGTGGCCCATTTCCGACCAGAAACCCTGGAAAACCTC
Organism: Kappaphycus alvarezii; assembly: GCA_002205965.3. Classification (NCBI taxonomy): domain Eukaryota; phylum Rhodophyta; class Florideophyceae; order Gigartinales; family Solieriaceae; genus Kappaphycus; species Kappaphycus alvarezii. The sequence goes on along the minus strand of NADL03000721.1, from coordinate 82,409 downwards.
GAGGTGTGTGAACCATGATGGCAAAGCAAATATCTGCTCAGCTTCATGCATGTGATATGGAACCAAAAAGCCCGTTGAGCTTCGCATCTTACGCTTAAAATTGACCTTTTTTTTGAAAAACCCTTGGTGATACCCTTCCATTGTCTTAAAACCGGCAGGTTGAAAAGTGATTACGTCAAAACATGGCTTCTTGACTTACACCGTGCACGCCGTGCCAACGAAGAACTATCTCTTAAGCGGCGCTGGTTTCGACGGACGTCAAACTCGCGAGGTTCTCATCATTGTCATGCTCATCGATGGTTCGATAATACCAGGTATCGAAACCAAATTCCGATGTAATGGAAAAGTTACTAGGTGTAACCGCCAATCTGATGAGCACAGTTCGCATGAATCTGCGCCTCGAAGAGGCGTAGCTTTCGTGGAACCCACACTTTCTGGCTTCATGCGGGACTTCAATGTGGGTGAGCCATTCAACAGAATTAATAGTCGCGCACGGCTGGTTTCCAGGCAAGAAGCCATCACCATCACCATATCCTGACCGGATGTCATCGTACAATAACTCCGCTACAGCTTAAAACCACAGAGCATCCATTAAAGCGTCTAAATTGTGTCAGACTGGCTCTGCAAAAGCTCAGAGAGCAAAGAGCAGCCCTCCAACGTGTTCGCTTTGGTCCCCGTCGGGGAAGACACATCGTTAACCTGTAAGGTTGGAAAGTGGGTTGAACGAAAAAAGATCGATGCCGACGACGAAAAGAGGGAGGTAAAGCCTACGAATTGAAGGAAGAAGGGTCCAGCTTGTGAGGAAGTGGAATACCCGTATCGGATTTGTCCAAATCACAGAAACGTGAGGAGCTGGAGGGAAAAAAATAAAGAACGGAAAAAAAGGAAAATCACCGCGTCGCTGGAGAAACTTAAATGTTCCGTTAGACTGCCCTTTTGATTGATTTCATGCGGAACGCTGGTAAGCGAAAGAGTGGCGTCAGGAGACCTAGACGGAGTTGTTTCAGGACTTTCAAACACTGACTGTGTATGTGACTTCGCAGAAGCTTTGGAGGTCCCCGACACAAGATATGCCAGCGAAAGACCATATTGGTTGATGGAAACTTGTTTTACACCCTATGGGTTAAGTACAGAAGCACTAATGGGGTTACCTCAATATTTCAGCGCGTATCGAGAAATTTTTAAAATCTGAAGGGGAAGATGTAGTGCGATAACCCCTTGGGTCTACTGTTTAGGATCCATGATCCATTTTGTGATCGAAATTCGATCTGTTTAAACCATATAGTGCTTACTGTCGTGATAGAACAAGTGCCTACTTGGTCATGGACTAAATAGGCCATGGGCCGCCAAATTCCCCTGATATTTATCTAGTTTAACGTAGCTAGCTAACTGACACGTGCCCTGACTTACCCCTAACTTTAGGGCGGCCTAACTGCTTACATAGTATATATTGACGGGCAACTTGCAGCGCCCAAGTAAACAACTATCAAAGGTTTGGCTATAAACTGCGCTCCCACCCTCGCGCCCCTCCTTTTCCAACTCGAATGCGGTTCCCAACTTGCTGGATATTGCCGGTTTATCCCCTTTAGTCACCGCTTTGTAGCCTCTTGGCTCGATCACCCCGATTTTCGGCCCTTTTTCCCTTTTTGTTGCACGTTTTGCGTGTTTCTTCTGTTTTTTAGCCGTTCAGCCTTGTCCTCTGAGAAGACGTATATTTCCAGCTGTGTTGGCGCGGCGCTCGTTTCCCGGGGAGGACTTGTATCGACATCCCGCAGGTTTGCAGCCGTCCCTCGAGGTAGGATCGATATCCCTTAGCAGAGCCTCGCTCGCCGCTGCGTGCTCGGCTCCTGCCACTTTTGTCCGTTTTTTCTCGGCTTTGCCGCTATCTGAAGTCTTTGGGACTGTTCCCCGTTCACTCGCCTTCGGCGCTACATCATTCTAGTACGCTTTCAGTGTTTCCTGGCTAATCAGGCCTCTGCCACCCGTCTTATCAATACATAGAGCTACTTCCCCTCACATTAAAAAGAGAGAGTGTTCTTCGAACGCCCTGTAGTTGCACGGTATACAACCCTTTTCGACATGTTTCCTTAGGTATTTCCCGTCCATTGCGCTACAGTGCCAGAATAATTTCTACAATTATAAGGCGGATGGAAGTAACGAGAGCTCTATAAAAGGTACTGAAGACTCACAATAACCACCTCAACAAACCACAATCGCTAAAGCCTGGGAGTTCTGTATAGGTATATTACAACATGCCGAAACAGAAAGATCGGGTGAGGTGGGTCAGGGCGACATTCGTGGAAGCCACACCATTTTACGTGAAGTTTGAACATTCTAACCGAGTACCACCGATGCGTGTAGCCTACGAACATGTTAGGCTCGTACCAGAAAGCACTCTGGTAGAGCACCGGCAATAGGGAAATCTGGAGAATATACTGGCTGACGACAAACCTGCTGACGCACACGGTGAGGTTGCTTCCAACCTTCACGAGACTGCAACGGAGGTCGGAGCGCCTGACACCCTTGAAAGGATAATGAAGGGGGTCATTGGACTAGAGGGTTCGGAAGACGACAAGCTCGCGCGGCAGAACCAAACAGTCTATTCATACTTTTATTTCGCGATTCAAGGTAACCTTGGGCTAGGTATTGGGCTAGCATTTGCTCAAGGCTCAAACTATCCTTAGGGAGTTGAGCAAAATTCTGATGAACAACACGCCTTGAGTGAGATACATGGTGTAATTAGTAATGCGCAAGTGACCCGTAACAAGATTGACTGTGCGCCACCATGGATACTCGATGTGGCGGTAGAATAGAACATCGAGAAGGCTTGGAACGGAGCATACATCGAAGTAGATGACCGGCCTATGCCAGATGAAGCAAATTTTATAAGTTCCCTTGTTGTGCACAAAGTTAAGAATGAGAAAAGGAGCCGAAAGCGACTGAAGGCGAGACTATACCCTCATTGCAGCAGGGACAAAGAAAAGGGGAACATACGCACCGTTTCCGCAAATGCGCAGTTCCTATAATTCGTAGCTAGCTTTCACTCTCCACGGTCTTGAACTGCAGCCTAGGCTGCATCGATATAAAGGGAGCATACCTCCAAAGCGGACCAATCAAACCAGATTTGCACGTTATGCTATCAACCAGCCGAGGGTTCAAGATCCACAGGCGCGGCGGCGCGGTAGTTCAGAGTGCATCGCTAAGGTCCATATGGATGAGCAAAAGCTTGGTAGCACGACAGACGCGGAGATCGCAGACGTGCAGGATGTAGGAATGAAGCTGAAATACTTGATGCTTGATGTCGTCGGTTTATTGATCTTGTGCAGTTCAGCATCTAAATTATAGTCTCTTACCGCAACATGATTACAGTCCTGCAACTATGTCACACAATTAACTAGCAGCAGATCAATCAATTATGCTTTTATCAACATGATAATAGCACAAGTGGCCCAATATTTCACATAGACACCCTTGGGAATGGAACAGTCGACGCGGTGTAGTGTGGAAGCTTTTTAAACTCCCATTCGGGATCAGCGAGGCTTGCAGGCGATGCAAAACTGTGATAGAGAACTGGCTCTTGAAAAACGAAAATTTCGCGAGGCCTTTTGGTGACAGCCAGCTCTATGTCTGTCGTAGCAAGTATGATGCTATTTACATGCTACTTGTGAAATTGACAGACAAATTACTAGTCTCTGGAACACAGGATAACATGGAGAAGTTTAGTGGACAGTTCGGTAAAAGATTTCGGATCAGTAAGGCAATAATTGAAGAAGAAGTTAAGTTTAATGGATGCACGATTAAAAAAGCGATTATTTTTTCGTTCAACTGTCAATGAGAGAGTATTCGAACGGAATCAAGAAAATAAACATGAGCAAATCTCGTCAAGCCATGGGAAATGACTATGCTTCCTTGCAAGGGCTGGCCGCAAACAGGGCTCTTGTAAGTGAGCTAATATGCATTGTTTTTGTGCTTTCCCCCAAGCTTCGTACTTTGTTTCACTGGTACACCAGGAGATCTCTTAATTGTACGGGTCACATCTTATATAAACGAATAGAATACTATCGGAGCTGCGACGCCTCATACCTGTGATCACGTTCAAGAAATTGTTTGTAAATATACACCAAGCTGAAGTTGTTCCTTTTTCTGATGCCTCGATTAATATATCGGCCAGTCAGCAGTATGGACAGACTGCATTCGTGTGCGTAATTTAGTACCAAATTGCAGACGCGGATGGCACTTTGTATCACTTGATTGAATGGGCAAGCATGAAACAGAATCATTTCTCCTAATCTTCCTACGGCGTGGCAATTTTTGCATGCACCGGTACGGATGGCAGAGTTTTTCATATCAAGAGTACTCTTCATTCTATTTCTACAGCAGATAAATTTCCAAATGCCTTAAATGTTGAGTCGAAAGGACTATTCGACACTATAAACACACTTCATGAGAGTAAGGAGTACCAGTTCCGAAAAATGGTGCAGCACATTAGAGACTCGTTCGAATCGAAATAGTTGGATACTCTTCATTGGGTTTTAAGGAAAAGCGAACATTGCTAACGCTCTGACGAAGCACAGTACGGTCACACAAAAGCTGTTGAACCGAGTCGTCGCTACTGGGCTGGTGATTCTCCCGGACCATGGAGCCTTTTCACTGAACTGTGAGAATTAGAATTAGTTGCAGTATTAAAGTAATGTAGCTAGTTGGTGTGTAATACTAATGCAGAACGCGAGCGCTTCGGGCATCAATCCGTACGCATTACGAATTGAATAACATTACGAAGCAATGCAGATCCGCTAGTGCGGTAACGCCCGTTGTTGTTGTCAGCTCGCCGTCGCTTGAGTCAACGCCCCGACGCAAGACAGAGCACTGCGAATAAGGACAGAGAGGACAATATAGAGGCTTGGCCTCAGGCCCGTTAAGCAGAGGCAGAGCTGTGAAGCACCGCCGAGCCTAGCTTTGTCCTGAATGTGCTTCTTAACATTGTACACTCTGTCACTGCCAACTCTACGAGACGTCCGGCTCATGCGGACAACCCTCAACAACTGTACTGTACTGTAAAGTACTGTACTGTAAATCTTATTTTCTATGCAACACAGTACGTATCTCATTTACTTGACCTTTACCACAGAAAGATGCAGATGCAACATGCAAAGTCCTGATTAACCCACTGCAATAAACCTAAAAGAACTAGGTTTGAACAAGATGTCTTAACTATGCGTGTTTTTGGGCGCGATATATTGTAGACGCGACACACGTGGACCCAGTTGTCGCCAAAAATTCAAGGTTTAGAGTAGGAAAAGGCCGACCGGCGGCGTTCGCAGGGAGTCTGAAAAAACTGTAGCCTTTTTTTGCTAGTAGATCTCCATTTCAGTTACTTGGTAATATAATTACCAGTAGGGTTCTGCAGTAAATAACTAAAAGTTTTCCAAAAACCCAATGATTTACCAAAAGTTATAAAACCAATATGTACTAAGCATGCTTTATTCGTAAAACCCAAATTTGCAAAGAAAAAACATATATTACACATACTAGGGAATTAAAAATGACAGCCTAGTCATCAACAAAGCCAAGCATAGCATCTGCCCCGCACTCGCGATTAGAGCTGCCCGTTCCAAGCTCGGCATCAATCTGTGCCCTGTGTTTAGCACGATACTTCTCCTGGGAGATTCTACGCTTCTAGGCCTTGTTTAGGCAAATTTCCAATAATTTCTCGATGTAAATCTTCGCGTGGCAGCCGTCCTGATCTTTCAGAGGATGCCACTTGATGTGGAAATTTGTCAACGCAAGTCACAGGCTAAAAACCCCGTCATAGATTTTCTCATCCCAGCGCCAGCGATGGCACAAGATTGTACATAGAGAAGAAATGCGCCGGAAATAGTTCTCGACCACGATGCGATCTGGGCTAATTTCTTTGTTTTCTCGCAGCTCATCGCACGTCAGCATCGCCCCTTTAGGCTGCTTCTTAGGTTGAATTGCCCTGCATACCTCCGCCGCGCCTTGATACCCTTATCCATCAAAACCGCGCAATTCTCTGGTACACACCAGAAAGCAAGCCGACATCTGCAAATTCCTTTCTCTTTTCTGATGTCTTTGATAAAGTACTTGTATGAAAATGCAAGTTATTCCGAAAATTTGTGAAGTCGGAGACGGACCCCGGAAAATGCCCTGTGCAGCCGATAGCAAGCCCGCCGGGCAAGACAGAAATTTCTGTTTTGTAGCCGTATAACTTGTGTTTGTTGCTGAAATAGTACTTGGCCTCATCATGATTTCCCATCGGACGATTCGCGTTGTGAAATGTTACATCCGTGGCGTATAAAGCAAACTTGCAATTCTTGAAGATATTCTCGGCTTTTATAAGAAGCGACATTGTACTTTTCTGCTCAACTTTCACTACTCTAATGTCATATAGACGCTTCGTAATGCGATCAGCAAAGCCAAGTTCCATTCTTTCGAACGTATGACCCATCAAACTGAACATTTTTCCAATAAAATCCCAACTCCCTCCATGCTTGAGTGTTGCCAATGTCATGAAAAAGACGTCCTTTGGCTTGTGATCCGGCTTTGGCCCTCTCCCTATTTTCAAGTTGCGTCCAATTTTCGGTTCTAGCAAGTTCCAAACTGCATAAAATTCAAAGACAGAAAAGTTTTTCATCTCAATTACAGCCTCAAATGTGTCGAAAACTGGAGAATCGCTTTTCCCGGATTCTGACTCCTATTCTGTTTCCTGCGAGTCGACCGCGAAGTAGCGCAAATTTAGCTCCCTCTCCGCCCTTTTTCCGCCATGATCCTTAGCACATTCGATACGCTGGGTGCATTGGAAGCCATTGTTTAGTTCTGGATTGTATAGTTCGTCGACGTTGACTTCAGCTGCCGTTTTGTATTTCTCTATAAGAATGTTTGCGTCTCTTGAAATTGGCAGGAAGAGAACGTAACAGAAAACTCAGCTCCTGTTTACTGTTACGACTTGATAGTGCATTCAGTTCGCTAAGCCTGCCACAACCTTTATTCTTTTAAATTGGAAAGGGTTCGACTGCGAGGCTTTTCAAATCTTACTTATTTATTTGTGAAGGGATGGCATCGTTTTGCGGGTAAAATTTAGGTTCGGAAAGGATAACTGCTTTAAAAGTATTTAAAGTTGTAACCGGTTTGTAGCTTACTCTTGGGTCACTACCCTAGGGTGGAGGGCTCTTTTTTTGAAAGCTGCCTTTCTTGGTCCGTACGGGCACATTTACTTTGCCTGCGACCGACATTGGGAGTTAATCGGAGTATTACTCTGTTAGTATAAGTTCCATACTGATATATTACGAGATAACATATTTATTTCCGAAAACACAGTATCTACGACTGGATTCTTTGCTTTGCAGAGTTGCTGACTCATTTTGTGATTTTCTCTGTAATATACGGCAATTTTTTCTATATTGTAATTAAAATTTCCTACAGGGCATGTCTGGTTCTCATGTAAGCACTTTCGTTATTCGTTTTTTTCCGCATTTCATTCGTATATGAAGAAGTGTATAGGTGTGAGAATAGTAATTTCACTATAGGTCTAGTGTAGACGAGTTGAGTAAGTTGATAATAAAACTGTAGGTGTTGATCTTTGCTTCAGTATCTAAGGCGGCTAGGCCCTTTATGGGCAGTAGATGCCGTCGACTCTCTCTAGAATCCCTTCGAACATCCGCTTCGGGTTGCAACAGTGGCCGCATATCCGTCGATTACCTTGGACGTCGTCGCAGACGGCGATCCACAGACATATGCAGGTGCAACATGCAAAGTCTGAAGATTACAGTACAGGGGGAACGTTTGGGTGTTTTACTCATGGAAGGTATATCCGATCTATCCCATGGTTTTCCAGACAACCACAATCGACTCAAAAAGGGTATATCGACACCGTAATGGGGAAGGAACTACGCTCCCAGTACAGTACAGTACAGTACAAAGTACTTGGCACGCAGATGACGGGAACATTCCTCCTCGTTTCCAGGCCGTTGCCGCCATCTGATTCACCCAGCTCGAAGGGGGTGCAGTTGAGTTCCACTTGGGTTCCACTTGGACCTTTCAACACCCCAAGTTTATGGTTTCTCCATTCCCACGCCCCTTTGTCACTTCCCTGCCTCTTTCTCCCCCGCTCCCCGCTTTATTTTGCTGGGATCTCCAACTGGTTCGGACACGTTTGTTCCTGAGTTTTTTTCAGGCCGCCAAACCGCCGTCGAACTCATCTTCCAATATCTTCGAGCGTTGGACGATACACATTTGGTTTTCCACCTTCATCGGTCCTGCGTGAACACCTTCAAATTCATGCACTTGCAACGTACGCTTCCCCTACTCAATCTGCGGTACTCGCCGCCACCTTCGATCAGAAGCAGAGGGAAGAGTTCCACTAATTGCAATTGCCATGCTTGGATCGGGCCTGGCACCGGGCCTCTCTTCCCTTTTCAATGGGTGGTCTCGGTCTCCTGCAAACATCAGATATTAGACTCAAGCCGTCTTTGTAATCGATTCTTTCCGTATTATCCCGGCCTTCTGACCCTTTCCCACGACCGCCACCTGGAAGAGGTCGCTCAGTCTGCCATCTCGCTCCTATCTTTCCGCCATCCGCAGTTGTCTTCGTCGCTAACGGCTACTGCCCTTTTTGAGCGTTGTTCTTCGCCGGTCCCCGGTGAAAGGCCCAATCTGCGATCACATCTGAACTCTTGCTTACTAAGTCTGACAAATTATCCTCGTCCGCGGCAGCAACCGACCAAACGCGGCTCCTCTCCGTGCGCACATCCCCCTCCTATTCCGCTTTCTCTTCGATCTGTCACCCCCACCGCGGTACACACATGTCCTCCCCTGCGTGAAAGGTCGCCCTGGATATCTGTCTCGGTATTGCGCTATTTCCCAGATCTACTCGTGTACGGTCTGCTCCCAGCGGCCGCTCTGTCGACGTCGCGATCGTCTTGAATCCAAGCGGCCAACATGCTTTGGCCTGCAATTGCGAAGACGGCATGACTCTCCGACATCACGTACTTCGCAGGTTTCTTGCCCGCTTACGTACGGAAGTTGGCATCGCCGTCCTCGTCGAACATTAGCTCCCCGTCCAGGATCCCAATTCCGCTATTCATTGGGAGTCCAGTTCATTACGAATGGACATCTATATTACGGGTGCCTATGGTTTTCACACAAGTGATATCGCCGTCGACTGTATTGTTGCCCATTCCTCTGCTCGCCGCCACATTTCGCCAAGTACAGTTATTACAGGCGCTACCGCGACACTCGCAGAGCACGAGAAACATCTTCATTACGGCGATTACTTTGACCAAAATAATATCCTCCTCAACCCGTCGGGATTGATATCTATGGCGCATTGGGCGACGAAGGTCAGAGTTTCTTCCGACACCTCGCTTCCTTCGCTGCTTCCCGTTGTGGTTCCCCCGTTAGCAGGAGCTTCGCGACTTCGTTGCCCGCTTTGCGTTTAGGCTCCAAGCGATACAGGCGCGACTGGTTGCAACCCGCCGCTTGCCTGCGTAGTTGATCTCTGAGTATTCTCCGCACACATTCGTGCCCTTGAGCTCGTAAAGGTTTAACACCACTACCACACTACAAAGTACTGAGAACCAAAGTACAGTACTGTAAACGATAGTAGCTAAATCTGACGCATTTTGCCTGGACAGATTCGCAGTGCTCTTCAAACTTCAAGCATAGTGGCCACTGGCATCGAGCGTGATATCTTCAGCACACTGCTTATTGAGGAGACCGCTTTTCGAGATCTTCCGGAAGAGGTTTTAGACAGCAAGCGAGAAAAGTAGCATGAAGGCGGGATCACCTTTTTGATAACTCTCTCTGCTTAAGCGCTGGGGCATGAGGAGATGGTATGAATAGCGGAGGTCAATCTCGATCATTCATCAAATTAATATAGTGCCTCTGCAAAAAGGCGTGAATCGGGAGTTGACGCAGAGCTTGTTGAATGTAGAACGTGTTGAAGGGGTTCTTAGTGTACTACGGAGACCGAGGCCCATCCACTATCAGAAAATTCCGTCGGATCAGCACGATGGCGTAGTAGAAGAGGGCGTCTGTGTAGTCATGAACCTATGGGCACTTTCTCTAGGATGAAGTAAGCAGGAGAATCCAATGACACGGAGTTGAGAAGAGCTTGGTCGGCCAGGTAATGAGGAGCATGGGCGATCGCAATCGAGAGGATCGTGTCCGGGCGATTTCTAGATCCCCCGGATATATCCGCCCGATTGCGTTAGATCGGCAGTACGTTGCTGTACATATGAGGGGGTAAGCTGAGTCAGGAGGATCCCTGCAGGCAAGCCATTGGACGGCGTTAGTGAAGGCCCAGAGGTACTAGGGACCCATTTTGGGAGTGATGATAGTCGAAAATGCATGATGTTCCGGTAGCGATTATGCCGAATGGGAGTAAGCTTAGAAAATAAGAGGTCAGAAATGTGCCAAAATCGCCCTAGAAAACGGACTTGAGACTAGCCGTCAGGCATGCTGCATTGGAAATTTATGCCTCTGCGGCTTGCCTTTAAGTGATGACTTCTTTAACCTTTCCATATGTCTCCATTGCATTACTTCCATATTCCATGCGACTTAGCTTAGCAGCTCATAGGCATCCAGGGGCAAACCTCAGAGGGTGGGGATGGGGACGGAAACAAGCAAATCTCTACCAGAAGTCGCGCCGATTGAATTGTGCCTTCTCACCATCGCGTTTCTCGGGGCATTGATTGAGGTCAGCGCGTTTTAAGGTGCGAACCCTCGTGTGGGAGGGCGCCAAGGGGTTTTCGAAGGTGACTTCGAAGAAGTCCGTGCCGCCGGGATGCCCCACTGCGCAAATATAGGGACTGGTGCGGTGAAGCCCGTCTAGTGGTTCCACGACTGGGTGTCGAGCTTCCTTTTCCAAATCACTGGCATATATAATGGCCTGACGGTCATGGCGCCGCACCGTTTCACCTCTTTGTAAGCAATGGCGGAAATGGTCTTCGAAATAGTTTAGCATTTCGGGGCAGTTCCTTCTCGAGATTGGCGTCCGCGGAACGAGAAGTGGAACTTGAAAATCATACTGGAGCCAGAACCAGTATTTCTCCGTTCAATATTTGTCTAAGTCCCAGAGATGGGGCACGGTACACCCATGCGTTCGCACCGGGGAAAGCCATGGAGGCCCACAAAGCCTGCCCCCTGTTGTCGCCAAGGTGTATATCTTCCAGCACTCTTTCATGGATTACATCCGTCAAAGCCCTCTGCAAAGGGATTTTGATGGAGCGGAGGGCACTGAACGGGGGAATCCTGGGTGGCATGCATGAAAGTGATCAAGCACTGTGGGCGTCCAAGGTGTCTTGGCATGATCTCTATTCGAAGCAAGCCGAAGGCCTACATTTAACCTGTTTGACGCCGAGCTGGAGGAGAGGAAGGCGGCTGGTGCAATGGAACTTGCAGATGTGAATTCCACCCCCAAAGATAGTATTTCCGTCGTCAGCTTGATTGGGGATGGTTTGGGTGTTTTACTCTTGGAAGATATATTCGATCTATCCCATAGCCCAGACAACCACAATTCGATCTATTGATCAACTAGTGTCCTTACGCAGCTCTCCATCATCTCATCAAATTTCGCAGCGGCCCCTGCCATGCATGATAGTGGTACCACGTAAAGCAGGTAGCCAATCTTGCAGACACCGAAGCAGTAACACAGAAGTTGGAAAGACGCCTGCGTGTTCTCGAGGTCGGTTATGGTGTCGATGGACGGGTTCAAAGACGCAACATGATCTGTGAAGTACTTTTACATAAGGTCGTCGGAGCCTACTGGACGTTTCAAAACGGCTGTGGCTTCACTGCACTCCTGTGTGAGATCGAATATATCTTCCAACAGTAAACACACCCAAAACTTTCCCTCCTGTGTGATGCTTGGTTGGCACAAGCTTTGTACTGACCTCGACGATGGAGTAGGCAACCACATCCGGCATTTCGGCATGTCCAGAGGGGAAGGTTCCGGTGTTTTACTTATAGAAGGGGGGAATGTGGGGTGCTTTAAAATTTGAAAGATATGGTTGGTTGTGTCCCGGAAGCTATATTCGATCTATCCTAAAGTTTTCCAAACAAGCATGGCCAGATGTTGTCACCTGCATACTGCGTCTGAAATATAGAGGATATCCAACGCTTTAAGGACGTGATTGTGGCGTGCGATGATGTACCCATCGTCATGGTACCAGAGTGGAAACAACAAAATGGCGGCTTGCTGTTCCTAATCATCCCTGATCTCAGAAGTTGTTGGGGTTTGAGGTGTACTCGTTACAGTGTTACGTAATTCAGTAAAATCCGCTTTGTTACGTAACAGTATGTAACAAACGATACGTAACAGTTTTTGATTCAATATAGTCTTTGATGTCAAATTTGACATCAAAATTTGACATCAAAACATCAAAATTTGACATCAAAGACTAAATTGAATCAAAAACTGTTACGTATCGTTTATTCATTTAATGAACTTTTAAGTAGCAGACACTTCAATGAGAAACTGTTTCTGCAATTGTTCCGCGTAATGACCAAATTTTACGACATAAGAACCCTCCTATCAAAACCAATACATGAAGTGCTCTCGCACCATTACAGTACATTACTGTAATTCAATTAACAATTCGACAGCAATGATTTGTACATTGCCACGACCATCGGTACATGTATTTAATATGACATTCAGATTTGCAACTCTAAATGGGTTCCAGCCAATCCATACATCTCAATAAAGACACGCCCCTTTTGCCCCATTAACAAGGGGCAACCACGTGGATACGAGCTAGGACCAGACTTTTTCATGTCAGTTCGGTTGAGGACCGACGGTCCTCGCACTGCTACAGGTGTGTAACTAGTACTACCCCCGTCGCCACCTAGCCACTCGCTCCCTCCAGCACCTCTCCACCTTCGGGGCTGGCACCATTGTCCACCGTGCCATGAACATCCAGCTCGACCGGACCAGCTGGCCGACATACTTTCGTCAATCCTGGAACCCCCCTCCTTCGTCCCTCCCACTCCAGCCTACTTAACACCGTACCTACTGTATTGCCATCGTCACTACTCCACCTTTACCAGTTCTCTCCTCATCTTTCCTTCCTGAATAAGTCACAAATCTTCGATCCTCACTTTCTCTTCAACGTCCTAATGCTCAACTTGTCAGAAAATTGGGGAGAGGAAGGCGAGGACGAAGGAGACTGGCATTTGGACATCCCGGAGGATCCCGCAACACTTTTTGCGAGGGCGGAGGCCGCTTGGTCTGACGTCCCACGGAAGCTTAAGCCGCCCGGAAAACCGTTCCTCTGTTTGCTACTGGTCTACTTTGCTGTAGAAAGTGACGTTCGCTCCCTGCTCCGTGAACCGGAACAAGACCTCAACGTGTTTCATGCACAGGTCAAGCACCTCGTGTCTGAACTCCAACGGTTCACCCGCCTACACAGTGTAACTGTGTGGCGTGACTACGGGATCAGTCACGTGGTGGCGGCAATCATATGTGATCTGCTATCTCGCGTGAAAGCGTCCAAGTTATCAAAGCGTGGTTTGAACTGCCCCGTGAGGGACCTTTTGTTCGCAATATTTGATGGCTTAAGGTCGGATTCTCACTCGGCTCCGTCTGTTCCCCATAGAAACAGGCCGCAGTGAACTACGCTGTGGTACCGAACACCCCGCGCCCCCCACCTAGTGGCGGGAAGCTCCAATCTTCTACCTTGGTGGATGCCACCGATTACTAAACCACACCCAAAGGCGTCTATGGGCAGATGTTATAGTGCGAGAGTGGGGTTATTATGGCCACGGAGAAGTACACTAACGTGCCTGTGATGGGACCCTACGGCACGGAGCATTTGTGGGTGCCTGCTCGCTGGAGGGACTGGTCTGATCTCAACCCTTCAGAAGACGACGTCGTCGGTGATATCTTTGCCGATCTGGAGGGGTTAGAAGTTGGTGGGGAGAAGGATGAGTAAGGGGCGGGCATATCTCGTGGTATGCTCAAAGCACTTTGCGTCATACAGGATATCAGGTAGCTTTGCTGGCAAATAGGACTTTCCATCACCGGTAACCCTCCAAGATAACCCGGGCCCCAACTGACCACATCTTTCAAACATTAAAGCACCTAAGCATTTCCCCCAATGTGGACCCTAAACCAATACATATTTCCCCCCTTTTGGCCCTTCCGTAAAATAAATCATTTTTTGGAATCTTGTTCATATCATCCCATTCAGTCTGTTCAGCTGTTCATGGGTAAGCAGGAGGAATATCTGGGGCTGTTACGTAGCAGTAATTACACGGATTCTATCCCGCACTTCCTTCGGATTTCAGCCTAATTATATCTTTAAAGCATTATAAATCTCCATTTTACCTCCGCCGCTGCAGCCCTCATCAAACATTCCGAACAGTCGCACTACGGGGAAGTTTGCAGTTCCAACGATATCCTGCTTATTCCGATAGGCATCAACATCTACGGTGCCTGAGGGCGCGGTGCCCTCAGGCCAGAGGGCTTTCAGTTCTTCCGCCGCCTTGCCACCTGATGTACGCAAATTCGCACACGAAAAAAATCTAGAGGAGGACCATAATTGTATACAGTATCGGAATTGGGAAGATATTTTTACAGTTTTTGAATTTGCAAGATATTTTTAATTTGGGTGAGTGTGGCAAATTCATCGGTTGATTTTTTTATTTTAGGACACGCTGTCATAGTAGATGTCAGTACAGTTCCAGGTTGTGGGTGATACTACGAGTGATTCTGTAAGGTCTATATAATGGCCACATCAATTCCCACCCCTGGCCGATGGGTGGCTGGCAAGGGTATTGCACCTAGATATTTACGTTGAGGAAATATCTTCTAATAGTCTTTCTGGTTCACACGATTCCCGTGAATGCATTTTGTGGTTATTAGTATGTTTGTTTGAGACTTTTGGGGTACCCAAAAGTCTATATAAGCCGAGTAAACTGCTTCCTTTAGTGGATGTGAAGCAAGTTGGCAGACAACTTCGAGCCCAGTCCCAAATAGCTAGGAAGTTGAGAGTCAACTTCAGACCCAAGAAGAATTTATATTACGCTAGTCACTAAGCATAGGTGGTAGACCCTGCCCCTTCCATACTTGCTTGTAGCCCATTCAACTGTCTTCCCTATCCACTCCTTTTTGTTCGTTCAACTATACCACGGTAGCACTTCTGTCGCTTGCAACACCTCCTTTTTGGGGTAATTGGTTCTGAGGATCTCTTCCCCTGCTGATTTATCCCTAACACCGCCCACGCCGCTACGGGAAATTTATGGGTGTTTTTTCTGTTTGGAGATATACTCGATCTGGGCGTCGTAATACCCCTCCCCATAAAGAGTTTCACGATTTTGTTACCCACTTCACCTTTTTCCTGCACGGTATGGAAGTGCGTCAGTTTCTTCCCCAGTTTCTTTCCCATTTTCTTTCCAATTAGTTTTTATCCTAGGCCTCCTCGGCGCCTATGAGTGCTTTTTGCCACCGCCGAAAAGATTTCCCCCATTTTCCTCCTATTCAGTCAGATATCGCAAGAATTAATCCCTCTATACTTGAAAGAATAGCTCTTCACCATTTGTGCTCTTCTTTTTCGCAAAAATACCGGATGAGTTTCTACGCAAGCTTTATGTTGTTTTTCCAAAACCCTTAAGCTGTCATTTGCATTTTTCTAATATTAAGCAAAGCTTAGTTTTAATAGGAGCGACTTGTACGTATTACTGGGCTTCATGTGTAGCTTTTCCTTCACGTTTTCAGTGTGCGATGTAGAGCGCGCGTCATGGCAGTCTGATGCGTGAAGTATTTAATGGCTGTTTCGTTGTTGATCTGTAGTAAGGTATCGATGTTTACGTGGGAGTCTTATTGACGGAGCCAGTAGTGTATATGTATTTTACTTTAAAAAACAGATAAATGAGTCGGTCAGCGAATCATCCAAGGAGTCACCCACCAATTTCCCAGGAAAGAACCATTGGGAATAAATGTACTTTGGTGCATAACATTTTTGCACCTACAGTTGCTCTACGAGTTGGAATGTCAGTCTTTACGTATAGATAGACTTGTGGCTTTCCTTAGTTTTACTCATCCGTTCGTTAAGTGCAGCCTATTTATAGTTTGTGAACTCTTGTGCTTTGGCACGGATCAATCCTCAGAGGCTTGCACTAATGGGCCGCTATGCTTACTCTGACTGTAAAGCATACGATCTAATAATGTAAGGGGAACATGGGGGCTCATTTACAGTAACGGGTTAGCTGACTGATACCCAATCAACTTTTATAGCAGTGTAATATTGAGGCAGGGGCTTATGGAACTTGACTCTACCAGCGCTTCCAGCGGCGTTGATACAACCGACGACATCTTCCATACAATAAAATAATGTAATAATTCCCCCTCTACCAGCAAGTAGAGGGAGGTCGGCAAGCAAGCATGCCGCAATAAAGGAAGTACTTGAAACAGAG
The DNA here is from genome assembly GCA_002205965.3 of Kappaphycus alvarezii. Classification (NCBI taxonomy): domain Eukaryota; phylum Rhodophyta; class Florideophyceae; order Gigartinales; family Solieriaceae; genus Kappaphycus; species Kappaphycus alvarezii. The sequence continues at coordinate 65,978 of NADL03000721.1, read as the reverse complement.
AGGGAGGCAACCGGGGCGCTGCTAAAGAAACTGTAGAGGCGATGGGAATGGGTTTCAGAAAGTTGGGGGCAAAGGGTGTATGGAGTGTACCTGGATTCCCACAAGAATCCAGATGAGTTCCCCCTTTTATAGACAGTACGGTAACTCTACTCTAGAAATTCTATAATCTGTTAGCTCAGTAGAACTTACTAGAAAGTAGAGGTGTAACTATAGAATTGTACTATCTAGAATATAACTACGTAAATAAAAACGATGACGTGGGGCTCCACATATAAATAAAAATATAAAAACATTGAGGGAAAATCAAATTTCTAAAATCATTCAAGACGATACAGTTTCCCTGTTACACCACTGTGTAATAGAGAACTGGAATAGCGACAGCGAAAAAGTCTCTATTACACAGTGGTGTAACAGAGACATTGTTACAGTACTACTGTAGTATAGCAGTCATATTCCGGGCCGATGTAGAAACTTTCAAGGTGCAGCGCCGTAGTACTTGTACAAACAGATACCGTTGCCCCCATACGGTAGTACAAGATTGTACAGTACTATAAACTGCCGAGTACTGGTCCACAATAGCAATTGAAATCAACGATTACACGAGTACTGCATTGTACTGTACATATGTACAATACAGTATTGTACTGTACTGTGCTGGGGGGGATTAGAGTGCTTTACTGATTACGGATGCAGGACGGCTATACTGTACTGTGCAATACGGTACTGTACAGTTCTGTGCAGTACGTCTCTTCCCGTCTGTACAGACGGGAAGAAACTTTTCTGCATTAATATCGACGTTCCAGTGCAGGAACCGACTACTGTACAGCACAGTACAGTACATGTCGTTCCACTACATCGTCCGCAGACAGGCCTTCGACCTACCTGTTATCTCGTGGGACGCGCTTTCCGTCGGTGGAACAACGCGAGACGAGATGGTTCTACGAACAACACGAATGCGGCCGGGGATGTTTCGGCATCACCCGGCCGATGATTTGGTCCTTTAATTGCCAGCGCCGTCGCCACAAATTTCAAACTACTGTAAATCAACTACTACCAATCATTTGATTGATAACACAGCGAGCAACAGTGCAGATCCCAGTTTCAGTCATCTTCCCACTCCCGCGCTTTCAATGTTGGGAGCTTGTGCAGGTCTCAATATCCATTGCTGCACAGAACAACTATCAATCCCGGATTTAAGCAACTGCATTAGGGCTCCGTTATTTCGAAGTTTAGAAATCCCGTCAGCAGGGTTTTCTTCAGTGCTTACCAGTCCACTTGGAGTTATCTCATGGCTCCTGTACGACTCGCGAGCAGCCATTACATCAATCATTAATCTCTTCTCAGTAGTCTGTTGACCCTTTGTAACAGAGTCGAAGACCTGCTTTGAATCAGTAAAGCAATGAAGTGGAACTTTCGTGCCGATCATTCGCTCGAGGTCCTTGCAAATCATGAAAGCTTTGTCAAAACCATCAGCAAAGGCATAAATTTCTCCGCCCATGATCGATCGAACAACCCTCTTCGACTTTTTGCTTGAGTAGTCCAGAATGTGTGCCTTGCCAGAATCGTCGCATAAGAGGATAAGAAACCCAAGTTGGGAAGAAAAATCATCGTTCGATGCGAAGGGAGCATCCGCATACATCTTCACGCGTAGGGAAGGAGTGTTCAATCTACCATAAGTTAATCCCGTTACATCTCCGCTCTTAGCGATCATGACGGCCGTGTTAAGTTCTACGATCTTTTCTTTCGAGAATGTCGCTTTAGTGACTTGCGCAGCTCTGTTAAAGAAGCAGCAGAGTTCGGGATGGGTATTTGCTAGCCATGCCAGCATTGCACGGTACCTTCTAAAATCATCGAAAGTACACTCTTTCGGCATCGGAGCGAGACGCTTGGCATGCCGTTCTTGGGTCATCGAGAATTCCCCTGTCTTCACTGTCTTGATTACTGTACCGAAGAAGTCGAAATTGTCGTATACTCGTGGCTTGGAATCAAATCTTTTAAGGCTCTCCAGTGTTCTTCTCTGGAATTCTTCGTTACCAGCATGAAGTTTATCATCGACGTAGATGCCACCAATCCCTCAAGCTCTCCGTCAGAGACTTTCAGATATAGGGCTGGATCAGCAATAGCGGGAACCATTCCAAGGTCCTTCTCGACATGAAAGTGGATTGTGACGCCCCAATAATCACCTGCGTCGCATACACCGTGCAGAGGGCGCAGTAACTCCAGTAACTCCCAATCGTTAATACCAATGATGTTGAGGTCTTCACGCTTTGGTAAAATGAAGATTCGTCGGGACATCTTATCTTTGCTTTGCACGTAGGCCTGGTTGACATCATGAGAGAAGACTCTAAATCCCTTGATTGCTGCAACGGAGAGTATCAGACGAATAGAGGAGGTCCTTAAGGTGGAAACATCGTGAACCATGTACGGCTTTTCTTTGTCTTTGTATCCTTGAGCGATGTACCTAGCCTTTTCTTTCTCTTCCTTGGCGCCAAAATTCTTTAGAGAGAGAACAAAGCGTCTTCCGAGGATGTAGCTTCCTTTGGGACTTTGTCTCTGGGGACGACTTTCCAGACTTTCCGCTCTTTTAGACCGCTAAACTCGGACAGTTTCGCAGCAGTAAACTTTGAATTTTCCGGCGAGGATCAGTTAGTGTCAGAACCTCAGTGATGTGCACGCCGATGTAACCGATGTTAGTCGTCGGGCTGTCTAGAGCATCTTTAATACGCCTTTGGTCCTTTTCAGCTTGTCGGATGTCAGCGAGAACATCCATGAGCTCACCATCTGTGTCTAAGCGGCCGTCAACATCTGAGCTATCCACTGGCAGGGGCTCGTCAAGGAGATAGTTGCTGTCTTCCACTAATGGGGGCAATGCATCAGAACATATCTCATTAGGACATGGGAGCTTTTGCGAGCTATCTGTCTCAATCGCACATTCCTTGTCTTTGAACCGCTTAACCTTGTCGATTGAAGCTCTCACAATTCGATCACCATTATCCAACGTAAGCCTTTTGCCGTGCACATCCTTAACAACGAGTGGTCCTACCCATTTGCTACCGGCTTCTCTCGGTACATAAGAACCTCTTCTCCAATGTCGCACATAATGTCAGCGGCCGCAGGGACATTGCTACTGAGCGCCGTACTAAGACGGGCAATATGGGGATTCTTGTCATTTCTTTCCGGGCCTCGCTTAGTGCTCTCATCCGGCTACTGTGGTCGGGCAAATCCTTTGGCATGAGTGGGATTCGCGGAAGGATGCCTAATACTAAGAGAGTCAGCACGAGCTCAGATGGACCTGCAGTATCGTTAACGGCTTTTACCGCTAGCTGCAGAGCGATACAGCGTCTGATGTTCGGGTCGTCGGCGATAACCTTGTTGTAGACCCTGCGAAGGTATGAGTGGTATCGTTCTCCTACTCCGAGCGCATTTTGACTTTCAACACCGGATGTTTGCTCCTTTATACCAGCGGCTTGCACGAGGTTCTTCCATTCCAAAGATTTGAACTGACGCCCTTGGTCTACTGCGATATTGTCCGGGAAACCAACATATGTGGAAACCCATATGTGCATAAACGCCTTCCAAGTGTCATTGGTCGACTCGCCTTTGAGGAAGCAGGTAGCGCTGAACTTGGTGTCCTTATCAACCACATGCAGCACGGTGCTCTTCTCAAGCTTCATTAAGTCAAGGCAGACTGTACGATTGAAGACGCATTCGCCTTTGGGAAGAGACACCTTGAACTATGTGGGGCATCAGCTTCCCTTTGGCATACCTCACAAGTTGCAATTATGGGTTCGAGGTCCGCAATGAGCTCAGCAGACGCGGATTCGGGATCTGCTCTGCGCATTAAGGCTTACAGTTTGCCTGGGTTCGGATGATGGAAGTGTCGGTGTATTTTTCGAATCTCTTCAAAGGTGAAAAACACATTAACAAACCATTCTATGTAGACATGCCCCCGCTTACGCACTAATGGCAGAGTCCATCCATCAGCTTTCGAACGAACAGAGTCATCGGCAAAGTCCAAGATAAGTCGTGCCTGAGTGAGGAGATCTTGGCCCAGGAGTAACGGTACGTCAACGTCCAAAACGTCGGCTTTGAAGGAAAGGAAGAAAGTATTGGAGACAGGGATTCGGATTGAGATATGACCAATTCCGTTGTGGGTAGACTCTCCGAAAGTAAATGTCAATTTATTTCCCTTCACCTCGCTCGCCAAATCAGTGTTAAGTGGTGAACAGTAGGCCTTTGCCTGAGGCTTTCCGATTACAGTCTTCTGTGCGCCCGAGTCTACGCATGCACCTTCGATTTCCTCCGTGGTTGGTATGTACCAGGTGGATGTCATGACGAATATTTCATGGGGATCTGGATCGACTTCAGGGTCTGCTCAGGAAGGCCAAGAGACGGTGCATTGGAACTGTCAGAGTCATATTCACCTCTTAGGGCGGACTGGAAGATGTTGACATCATCAGTCTCCTCATCATCATTGGAACCCTCATCGACTGTGTGATCGAGCTGCCCGCAGAGCACCGCTAGAACTATGTGTGCTGCGTGTTTCTTCGGTCCTTTTTCTTGTAGTACTCGAGCTTTTTTGCAGCGGCCCTAGCAGCATTCAAAGGCTTCATGCAGACTTTAACCATGTGACCAGGGTCACTGCAGTTGAAACATCCGTAAATATCTAGTGCCTTTCCACGTGAGTACGTTGCATACTGACGTCTTGGCCTCACATGTTTGGGGTTGTACATGTATCGGCCCTGCCCGGCATATTGGATACCCAGCTGTTCATCCGATGATGAAGTCCTGCGCCCAATGGCATTGTCTCTCGCGAGGGCCAGCCTGGCCTCTTTGTCTAGCTGCAGCGCTGCCTCAAGCTCACCATATAGCATCTGAAAGGTGAGTTGGTGAGTAGCGACACGACTAAGTGGCTCACGAGATCATTGGTATCCTACTGTAGCGTTCCTGAGAAACTCTATGTTGTGCGAGTCACCGCGATGGGAGGCTGGGACTTGCCGAGACAGCTTCGTGATCAACCTGTACACCTTGGCCGAAGCTGCAGAAACCTCTAGTCCATTATTCACGTAATCAGACACGCGCATAGTATTCAAGTAGTTTTTAACGCGAGTCTGTCGCACAGTGGAGTTGTACTCACGGTTGATCATATCCACCGCCTGTTGGAACGTTTGCGCAAATGTCTCCACCTCGGGAAGATAGAACCTTTTCGCATCTTTTGACAACAGGTTGTGTAGATATTGAAGCTTCTGTTGGGGACTTAATCCATAATCCCGCGCCACCTGGGATTATTCGTCCACAAAATCCATCCAAGACTCGCCAAGGTCTCCGGGAAACTTCTTGTCCGAATCCTTGAGCCTCATAGCAATGTCATGAGCCAGTCTGCTCCCAGAATTCCCATGTTTACTTCCACTATTTCCGGAATCATTTGTCTCGATTACGATCGTTCCCTGGTTCTGAAGGTCTGACCTGACTCTGCGACCTGCAGCAACGATGAGCTGAGCAGTGTGAACGGCAGCATCGCGGTCTTCGGGATCGTCGTATATGCCGTTTGCAAGCGTAAGAATTACCCTGCAAGAGGAGTGCTGTTGGAGATTCGCACCTCTGAAATTTAGGAACTTCCTGAGTTCCACCCAGACGGACGGAAGATCGCAGATCTTCTTGGCAAACAGACTTGCGGGAGGAAACATCTCAGCAATCATTTCCTTGAGTTGCGCCCCTTGAAGATCAGCATCCAATTAACGCAAGGATATAATGAATCCCTTTTGGGCGCTGGTGATGGACGACAACTCTTGTTCTGTGATGGACCGCATGAGCTTTGGGGCCTCTGTGCCCGTCTCTGACCCCCCATGCTGTGTGGAGGACATTATTCCGTCGCGTGAACCACGCCCGAAGGCAGAAATTTAGGCGATGAGCTCTGCAAATGCGGAGGTTTATTCCCAATGCCTTAATCGAATCCTTGACTCCTAGCCTTACAACCAATCTTCTGATCTTGAATAGAGAGTAGAAGGGTACTCCGACCCTAGGCAGCCAGTCCCCTACTGGCGGAGGGTTCAGGGTACTCCGACCGTTGGCGACCAGTCCCCTACTGGTGGAGGGTTCGGGTATTGACCCTTGGCACGGAGTCGCCCCCACTCCGGAGAGGGAGCCCTTTCAGTAGTCTAACCTTACACAGGCCCAGTGCAAGGTGGCTATTGCTCTGTTCGGGATATCCCCCGGAGCTATCTACGACAGCTGTAGCCCGGTACTTACCCTATAGGATTTTCGCCGCGACTCTCCCCAACAAGCCTCAACAGCCAGTCCAAAAACTAATCACGTCCGATTAGTTCCTAGTAATGTATCATCTCCAGTATTAAGTTCCGCGCGCTTCAGCTCTAGCTGCGTAGATGTGCTTCAATGCACTTAGGAAAAGATAAAGCGATAATCCACCCAGGTCCCCACGCAATATGCCAGTAGACAGTGCAGCGATTATTTGGGAGTGTCTTCAACGAAGCGGAGTGCAATCCCCTCCTGAAAGAGTAGTCAGATAGGCGGGGGTTTAGTCGTTAGGACCACTTCCCTGGGACTTCCCTCCTTGCCTGGGCGATTGAAGTGACCGCAGACGGCATCTCACAGTATGTGTCGTAGGAGTTGCTCCCTGAATAACTGTACCCTGTGGTGCGCAGGATGTTAACAGCTTCAGCCCACCGAAAACACCGGATCACGCTCAATCGTCGACTGCTGCCCCACCAAGCCAAACAAAACTCCACGCAAGACCAGGACTGCAGCGAGCTTCGTCCAAGTGTGCAGAAATATAGCTGCAAGAGTAGCAACCACCGCCGATAAGTGAACCAACAATTCCTTTTTGCAACCAGAGGCCCAGCAATCACTGGCCACAGGTGCTGTTAACAACCAGCAAAAGACAACAACAGAACACAGGCACCAACAGCCCCGATAAAAGTAGTGACCAGTAGCGATCAACTGCAAACAAAATCACCCACAGCTTTGAAAACAGTAGTGACCAACGGCAGTCAGTTGCAAACACAAGCACTCGCGACCTCACCAACAGTATTGGGCAACGGCAGACGGCCGACAACCAGCAACAGCCAGAAGCAGTGAGCGACACAATAGCCAGCAGTAGAGAGCGAAAACAACAAACAGCTGAAAATCGGCAACGAAGGACCGACAATCAACAACCAACAGCAACAGGCCCAACGGAACCTGCTGTACAAACAACGATCTCAGCAGCACAAACCAATTGGGGGATCGAAGTTTTTGGGGGGGAGAAGGGGTGCAGAAGTGCGGGGGTAAGTGGAGGGGAATGGGGGTGAAGAACAGAGGATGGAGTGCCGGGGCGGGGAGTTGGACGTGGTGTCGAGAGACAGGAGGAAGGAGGGGTTGGGTTGGGGGTGGGTGGGGGGGAGGAAGAGGGGGGGAGGAAGAGGGGGGGTGGCGGGAATGTAGTCAATCGTATGGAAGGAGGGGGGATGTCGAGAGAGCGCAGCAATAAAGGAAAGAGGGGGTAGAATGCAACTTATTAATTAGTGTCGTTGCACTGCGTCGTCCGGAGACAGGCCTTCGACCGACCTGTTCTCTCGTGAGACGCGCTTTCAGTCGGCGGAAAAACGCGAGACGAGATGGTTCTACGAACAACACGAATGCGGCCGGGGATGTTTCTGCATCACCCGGCCGATGATTTAGTCCTTTAAATGCCAGCGCCGTCGCCACAAATTTCAAAATACTGTAAATCAACTACTACCAATCATTTGATTGATAACACAAGCGAGCAACAGTGCAGGTCCAAGTTCCAGTCATCTTCACAGTACAGTATGTAGCTAGCCAAGTGCCAACCCGGTGGTCCACTAGACAACCGTTGAATTCCTGCCAGAGGAAAAGGTACCGCAGTCAAACAGGGGTGGAGGGAATCTTTAATTGCTATATAGAGTGGCTTTCAGAGGCTTCGAGGAGATTCGTCAACTTGAGATCCAATTTTCGGCCCTCTCACAACTGGGCCGTGTCGCCGGCGCTGCCTAATGACTTCATTCCCTTCCAAGGCCGAAATGATGTTGTTATGGTAGTCGGATGGTTGCGGATTGGAGCTTTTGGATTATCGCAATGTCGAATCAGACTCTCCAGGGGTGGGGTTTCAATCTGACAGCATTGGATGGCGGCGCTCGTGGTGTGGATGCGAAGATACTTCGGACGGGGATGGGTGACGTTGGATGCAGCAGAGCTTGAAGAGCGAAGGTTTGCGTCGTTTCTATCCCGATCATCTACTGTTGATCCGTGGTGAACAACCAGTGGAAGAATCGTTCAAAACTCTCAAAGTGAGTTTTCAGCTCAGTTCGATCCCAATTCTTGGCTCCTAACGGCTGCAGTCCTCGATCCTCGTTGTCCAATGGCTGCTTCTCCCTCTCCTTGATGTTCTTGGCCCCACGCCCTTTCACTCCCGAGCTGCTTATTCGAAGTCCATCGTCTCGCTGACACACGCTTCGGTGGATTATCTCGTGGGGCTGCGTTTTCATATTTGACGGTGTCATCGACCTTAACGATTCCACTTCTACCGCTTCCTTCCTGTCTCTTTTCTCCGACTCTAATATTCCTAACTCTCTCCGTTCTTTTAAAAAAAACCCTGGTTCTGTTCCGTTCTGACCACTCCGAACACTCTCGCGAGCTCTTCGACCTCTTCATCGCCCGCTTCTGCTCCAACCAGCATTGCCACTGGCTCCCCGCAGGCTTCCGGGTCCGCTTCCGCCCTAATCCCCCAGATCACTCCGCTTCCTGCCCCGAACCACGATGCTGCCGCCACCCCAACCCCCGCTCCGAAATCGCTTCAAATCCTCCCTTTCCACAGTCTTCATGGCCTCACCCGCCACGTAGACCTTTCTGAAAAGAGGCTCTTGACCAAGTTCGCAGGCCACGTCCGCAAAATCGCACGTGGCCTCTTCAGCGGCATCACAAACGCATTGTCGTCGTCAGTGCTCCCCCAGACTCCAATCCACGACCCCTCAGGCCTCCGACAGGCGATATCTAACGGCTGATTACCTGGCTCTTTCCAACAATTTCTCTGTTACACCACTGTGTAATAGAGACTTGTTCGCTGTCGCTATTCCAGTTCTCTATTACACAGTGGTGTAACAGGGAAACTGTATCGTCGTGAATGATTTTAGAAATTTGATTTTCCCTCAATGTTTTTGTTTGACGTGGAGCCCCACGTCATCGTTTTTATTTACGTAGTTATATTCTAGATAGTACAATTCTATAGTTACACCTCTACTTTCTAGTAAGTTCTACTGAGCTAACAGAGTATAGAATTTCTAGAGTAGTAGAGTTACCGTACTGTCTATAAAAGGGGGAACTCATCTGGATTCTTGTGGGAATCCAGGTACACTCCATACACCTTTGCCCCCAACTTTCTGAAACCCATTACCATCGCCTCTACAGTTTCTTTAGCAGTGCCCCGGCTGCCTCCCTCTCTGTTTCACTGGTAGCATCGCCTTCGCCGTTCGCTGCTTTTCGCTTTCTTCTTGCTCTAGTTCGAGGTTTTCTTACACGTGTATTTTTTGGGTTGTTGAATTTTTGGAAAAATTTTGCTGACAGGTTTACTGTAAGCAATATCATATACTGTACTTGTGGGCTGGAGTGCCAAGTACAGGAGAGAATCTGTAGGCTGGAGTGCCAGGTACTCTAAACCCCATTGTTCCAGCAGGTCGCGGTTACTAATTGGAGAACTAGGTAACCGGGAACTTGGGGGTGCAGCCTAGTCTGCGTTCTCAAGGTTATTCTGTTCTGGTAGCGTGCAGGCCTCACGAAGCTGCGTGATCCTTTTCAGAATACTTAGACTGGACAGTTAGGCTAACTAAGTTGCCTTAGTAAAGCCGTACTTCTGACAAGTCCCATGTGAGGGTCCCCTCACAGTATTCCTACACAATCCTATTGCACTCGTTGGCTGTTAGCTAGGTGCACCGACTGGGTCACGGTTCAGGTAACGCTTCATAGGGTTGACTTGGACTGGACTTGGACTAAGGGTTACGTGCTCAGAAAGGGTATTCTTTGCTTATTCGCTAGCTTAGAGTCGGCTTGAGAGGCTTTCCTATAGGGTAAGGACACCGATCGCGGTCTACATAGTGGACTGGTGGGGATATCCCGAACGGATTGCTGAGTCACATCGGAGTGTCGGTGTGATTAAAGCTACTGGTGAGTCACTCTTTTCGCGGGTAGGGAGCCAACCCGTCGTCCAGGGACGAATCCCTTGCAGATTTCAACTTCAAGTGCTTGTATTCAAGTTTAGGTGTTATTGTAAGGCTTTAAGTGAGAGTTTTGTTGAACATGTCTTTCTTCAAACCAAATAAGCTGTGTTGTTCGATGGGACTCGAGATTCGTTAACGGTTCGGTCATGGTTGCATTCAGTCGAAAAATACCTGAGACTTATTCAGGTGGGCCATGAAGAAGTCATCAGTGCCCAGAATGCTATCGACTTTGCTTCGACATTCATGACCGGAACTGCCGCAAACTGGTGGTATACAGTTGTGTCCGAGAATGCTGTTCCTCCTACATGGGAAGCTTTCAAACTCCTGGTTGAGGCAGAGTTTGTCCCCCAGGACAGTGTCATTCGAGCTCGCGACAAACTTACCAAGATCCGCCTGAAAACGAGTGTGTCTACGTACCTCTCAGAGTTCAGGAATTTGGTTATCAATATTCCCGGTATCAGTGAGTCGGAAAAATTGGCGCGGTTCTGTGAAGGTCTCAAACCCCACATTCTGTTGGAGGTTCGTAAAGGAAACCCATCCAAGTTTGAAGCTGCGACTACCATTGCTCTCAACGTTGACGGAGCATTTTATGGTGCAGGTTTCTTCACTGGCAGAGGTTCATTTCACGCCAATCGAAATGCCTCAGGTCCTATGCTGATGGAGATCGGAAACCTTGAACGTAAAAACGATGGGCAGCGTCAGAAATACTTGATGGAGAACCGATGGTTTACGTGCCATAAGGTGGGATGTAGACCTTGGAAACAAAGAAAAGGAAACGGGAATAAAGGTAACAGGGGTGGTACTCGCATAGCGGCGAACAATACACAGGCAGGACACAGTAATGATTTGAATGGCTTTGACTCGGGAAACTAGTTGGTCCACCAGACTTGGTGAACACTCAGGTGAGACCAGTAGTGAGTGTGAAAATATTCTCAATAAGCAGAGTGAAACTGTTGTGGACATCACCGAAGCTAAATTCTCAGAGGACAGGGAAAAGTCGAGAATCTCCGAAGCCGAGTCTAATGGAATCACGTCTATCATGATGACAGCATCCCCACTGATGGACCTATACCAGTGGAGCCTTTGTTAGTACTTGAAGTTAGACTGAATGGAATAGCAGTCAAAGTACTAAAGGACGATGGATGCAATACAAACGTGGTTTCAGCCGAGTTCCTGAAGCGAAATAGGAACTTATTTGAGATTCGGCGTGAACGAGTCATTGTTTGCCATTCACAGAAGGGAGTCACTGAGGAAGTATCTGAGATCATTTCCAACGGAACCATTAAGTTAAGCGAACATACATATACTTCTAGTTGGGCTGTATCCCAAACCAGTATGATGTTCTGTTGGGAATGCCGTGGCATGTTGCCCACAATCCACGTATCGACTATCGGAAACGAATTGTGATGGTGAAAGATGCTTCCATTCCAGTGATTGATTCCGATGAAGAAAACCGTATTGATGTGTCCAATTTGGGATTGAAGAAATTTAGACGAATGCTGAGGCATGGGGTGACTTCGAAGTATTTCAGTTACTTGAAGTTCACAGTATGACAGTAGTGACAGATTCAAAGTTGATGGAAGACTGAGCACATTACTGGATAATTTCAAAGAGGTCTTTCAGGATGAATTGCCAAGAGGGCTTCCTCTGATTCGATCAGTTGATCATGAGATCAAAGTGGAGGAAGGAGCAAAGGCACCTCATCGACCTTTATTCCAGTTGTCTCCATCCGAACTTAGGGCAGCAAAAGAGTACGTCGAGTCTCTTCTGAGGAAAGGGAAGATCAGGTCCAGTAAATCACCATATGGAGCACCACTTTTCTTTGTGAAAGAAAAGGATGGAAAACTTAAAGGTGTTGTCGATTATCGCGCTTTGAATCGCATCACCAAAAAGAATAATGCTCCACTCCCTCGTTCTGATGAATGTTCGATCGACTTGGAGATGCGAGATTTTTCTCCAAGCTTGATCTGAAAACCTGATTCCATCAGATAAGGGTGAAACCGGAGGATATCGAAGAGACTGCGTTCAATACAAAGTATGGGCAATTTGAATATCTTGTTATGCCAATGGGACTTTGCAACGCTCCTGCTACGTTCCAAACTTTGATGAACCAGATCTTTATGATTGCATCGATGTCTTCTTGTTTGTCTATATGGATGATCTTCTTATGTTCAGTAAGAATGAGGATGAACATTACGAACATCTGGAAATTGTATTAAAGAGACTTAAGGACCACAACCTGTACATCTCTCCGAAGAAATGCTCTTTCTTTCAGACCGAGCTGGAGTTTTTGGGTTTAACAGTCGGGAAGCACGGCACTCGTGTCAATCCTGAGAAGGTCGAAGTCCTACAAACTTGGCTGAAACCTGAATCTCTAACGGAGTTGAGAAGTTTCTTAGGTCTAATACAGTTTTTTCTTAGGTTCATTCAGAAGTTCTCGGCAATTGCTGCACCTCTCACAGATCTGACAAAGAAGAGTCGAGGGCTTGGGAAATGAGACCAGCAGTGTGTAAAGCTTTTCAGAAGCTAAAGGAAGCGATGACGTTGGCTCCAATTTTAGTCGCTCCTAATTGGAGCAAGCCATTTCTTGGTCATGTAGATTCTTCACAGCTTGCTGTTGGTGGAACTCTAACACAGTTGGACGAGAATGGAAGGGATCGTGTAATTTCTTTCGATTCAAAGAAACTTTCACCAGCTGAGTCGGACTACACTGCAAATGAAAGAGCTTCTGGCTTTGATTAATTTTCTGGGAAGATTCAGGTTTATCTTGAAGGTTCTGAATTTGAGATTTTCACAGACAACCAAGTGCTTAAGAGCTTCTTCACAAAACCGAAACTGAGTCGGAAAGAAGCACGTTGGTTGGAAACTCTCGGTAACTTCGGAATCTTTCCCATCACACTGAAGCCTGGAAAATTCACGTCTTGGAGACGCATTATCCAGAGCTCCGCACGTGACCAGAGGATACCTTGACATCTCAGTGAATGACGTTGAAATTCCCTACCTTGACGTTGATCAGATCATTCCTCGGTATGATGACGACCAGTTCTTTGGTCCAGTGGTAAAAGCCACGGAAGGAGAGTGGCCAGAGGATATGGTTCAGAAGCAGAAACTTGAAAGAATTCTGCCAATGTTCCGAAAAGATGGTTCGAGGCTGTTTTACAATGGAAAGTTGTGCGTACCAAGAAGGTTAGTTTCGGATATTTTGCGAAATTGCTCACGACTCTAAAGTTGGTGGACATTTTAAATTTGCGAAGACACTGTCCAGATTAGATAACTTCCATTGGAAACATAAGAGCCGGGATGTTCGAAAGTATTGTGAAGGATGTCTCACGTGTCAGCAGTATAAGGACTCTAATCAAAAAAAGTTGACTGATCCAATGTCACTGGAATTGCCTGACCGCAGATGAGGTTCATTAGCTACAGATTTCATTGTGAGGCTACCCCTGACGAGGAGCAGTCATGATTCGATCACGACTTGGGTTGATCGACTTACTCATCGAGTCCATTTTCTTAAATCTAAAACATCAGATACTGCTGAGGACACGGCTCGAGACTTCTTCGCGAACATATTCAAGAACCACGGGTTGCCTGATGATGTGACCTCAGATAGGGACAGCAAGTTCATTTCAAAGTTTTGGAAGACACTGATGAATCTTTGTGGGGTGAAATTAAGAATGTCTACAAGTAGACACCCACAAACAGATGGCGCTTCTGATATTATGAATAGAATGATCGAGAACTATCTCCGTTGCTATTGCTCGTATCATCAGAATGACTGGGATGAACTGCTTCCTTCTGCAGAATTTGCATACAACTCGGCTGTGAGCGATGACCTGGGTATGTCACCATTTGAGCTAGACTTGGGATGGACACCTAAATCGCCATTGGACTTCTTGGCTAGCAGCAGCATACCTCTTCAAAGTTTGGAAGACTTTCGTGCCAAGCTCAATGTTTCTCTTGAGGATGCGCAATTTGCCTACAAAGTGGCAAAAGCTCGGCAAGCTGCATATGCTTCAAGGCGATACAAAGTTCCAGATTACAAAGTCGGTTCAAAGCTTCGGATCAATCGCTCGTTGTTTACATATGTTTATTCTAGGTCCCAGGATTTTAAAAGCTTGGTGCGCGTAGATATGGGCCATTCGTGGTTAAGGAGCTAATTGGTAAGAATGCTGTTCGACTGGATCTCCCTGATCATTTTAAAATCCATCCAGTTATTCATATCATTCACACCACACCACATTTGGAGCAGCCAGATGACATTGCTTTATCCATTCCTCCTGCACCTGCACCGCTTGAGCTGCTTGACGGACCAGAACAGGAAGTTCAGGTTATCTTGGATCACGAAATGGTTGGACGCGGTTTCAAGTTCTTGGTTATGATGCGTGGTGTGCCATGTCATGAGGCGGAGCGGCAACCAACAAAGGACTTCGTTGATGTTACGGAAGATGAATCTGCTGTAGTAACGGAAGCTTTCCAAGAGTATATTCGGAAACATAATGTACTCCCGCAGTATCATTGACGAGGACGTCAACAGTACGGGGAGGGGAATAGTGTAACAATGTCTCTGTTACACCACTGTGTAATAAATACTTGTTCGCTGTCGCTATTTTAGTTCTCTATTACACAGTGGTGTAACAGGGAAACTGTATCGTCGTGAATGATTTTAGAAATTTGATTTTCCCTCAATGTTTTTATTTGACGTGGAGCCCCACGTCATCGTTTTTATTTACGTAGTTATATTCTAGATAGTACAATTCTATAGTTACACCTCTACTTTCTAGTAAGTTCTACTGAGCTAACAGATTATAGAATTTCTAGAGTAGAGTTACCGTACTGTCTATAAAAGGGGGAACTCATCTGGATTCTTGTGGAAATCCAGGTACACTCCATACACCCTTTGCCCCCAACTTTCTGAAACCCATTACCATCGCCTCTACAGTTTCTTTAGCAGCGCCCCGGCTGCCTCCCTCTCTGTTTCACTCTTGCTACGTTCTGCGCCCCATTTATCGGCATGCCTTTCTAGTCCCCGCTGCCGAACACGATTTGCCATTTTTGCAGCGAGCCTATTCCGCATTCCGAGACCTGGCCAAGAAATCCGAAAACCTCAACCCTCCAGCACTGGAACTCTCCGCAATCCTCTATTTCCCTACGGATCTTTCTCTGGCACAACTTTTGTCCGCCTTCCCCGGCCTTCCCGCTGAAATCGTTCGTCTCGAATCCCCATTCTGCCTGTGATACCTCTTGCATGCCTTTCCTAACGCTCTGCAAGAAATTGAATTGGAGATGTACAGTACTCCCTGTCAAGGCGCCTCTTTTGCCATTTCTCATCACCCACTTCCTCCACCGTAACCCCAAACCTCATCCAGTGAGCCCCGTCGCGTCCCTCCCAGTCAATCTGACGCTGATGGCTTTAGATTAGTTTCGCGACCAGGAGTTTCCTCTCAGGATACTTCTATCGCACCACCGCCTAACTCTGCCCCACCTGCCCCGCTCGCAGGCGTTGCAAGCTCAATCCTCACCGCTCCCTGCTCTGCTCCCTGTAACTCTTTCGACATACTCGAACTTTCCATGCTTCCGAGGATTAAGCTAGCATGAATTATGAATAATCTGGGATCGAACGATAATATTCCCATCGATGCTTCCGTCTCCGGTTTCGTTCCTGGTTCGAGTTCCTTCCCTGCTGGTTCTCCCCGCTCTCACGTTTGCAAACCCTCTTTCTGCTCTTATTCCCGTCCTACCCTATTTACCCGCACTTTACAAGCCGCAGCCTGCGGCCTTTATTACGGGGCTCTTAAGCGGGTTCCGCCAACTAAATCCGATGACCAACCTGTTCGTGCCCTTCTCGGGCTCCCAGCCATCCGAAACCTCGTCTTTCGCGGGTGCAAACCTTAAGATTCTCACTCGCACCGCCGCAGTACATACTAAAGTCTTGCAGAGGTTATTTGTACGGCACGGGGTGGCTTTTTAGACGACATCTTGCAGGAAACGCTCTCAATTTTGTCTTCATTGCATACCATGGACCTCCTCCTCCTCTACCGCATCCGCGCTCCTCTATACCGCTGCAGACACTTCATTCACCGCAGCAGCTCTTTCCACGCAACTGCCGCCCTGTAACAGCCAAAGATATTCGCTATACCTCTGACCTCCGAATAGGCATGTATATACAAAGTGCTTACGGTCTCTATCAGCAGTATAGCTCTAAATGTCACAGTAGAACATCCTCACGCCCAGTGTCGGCTCCCCAGGGCGGTAGGTCTGGGGGTGCGGCCCCTACTCTCGCAAAACGTGCAAAACATGCGAATGATGGCGACGACTGCCGTCGTCACGATATCATCCTCCTCACTATTGCAATTGACGTCCACAGGGCAGTAGGCGATGAGAGTGTCAAGTTCTTCCGCCGTCTCGCCACCCATGCCGCATCACGTCGTAACACCCACCCCCACTAGGAGATCCACGACTTCTAAACGAGCTTTGCCTTCTGCTTGCAAGGAATGCAAGCCCGTCAGATTCTTAGATGCCTTTTCCTCAGTAGCTGGCATTCTATCCAAGCCCTACGCACACGAGTGCTCGTCTGCCCCATTAAAGATACCCCCCCTGCGATGGTAGCATTCAAAAAGAAAGCCATGAGCTTTTTCTTGCAGTCATATGTGACGCAGCAGTGTGGCGATACATTGATTGCTAGGGGTCTTGCAAGTACTACGGGAAACGGAGAGCTGCTTGAGCGCTGTAGGCAGATTGTTCGCTTATTCGTCGGCTTGTGTCGTGTTTTTTGCAGTGCGCAAGGTGGGAAGTAGATTCCGATTAGTTGTCCCTCGACTAAGAACTTGCAATTGCATGCCGTCGTACCCAGTCCAGGTTTGCTTGGGGATGGCTACTGTAGATGGTGCAACGAGGATGATGGTGCTAAAGGGAGATTCGGTTAGCGGAGGAGAGGTAGCCAGGGACCATGCGCATTAAAGTGCGTGTTAGAGGCCTGTCTCGTCCGAGTAGTATGCGTCGGTCACATCTACTTTCCAGGCCAAGTAGTGCTGTGGTGCAGTGTATGGTGAGTCCTCTTTATCTCTCACGGGTGGGTCGGCGTCGATTATCTTGCATCGACAACTCCGACGAGGAATGGTGAAACTTGGGAGTTGCCGTGTCCACTGCAGCGGACGAGTAACTACGCTTGGTTCCCTATCTTGCCCGTGAGTTCGATACCGTGTGGCTTTGCGCAGAACGAATAACCCATTCTGTCCAAGTAGGTTACAGCAGGGAATGAGTGCTGTGGGCAGCAAGGAAAACCGGAAGGCTTTTGTGCATGAGGCAGAGTTGTGTGTCGAACCTGGCTAGGGGGACCTCTAATGTGCTTTAGCGAATGCGTCATGCGTTTACGTGGTCGATCTTCTTCCCAGAGAATGCGTTCTTGATATTAAGATGACTGTTTTGGGGGCCGAGAACATCGAAGCTGTTTCGTGCATATTCTTCGCATGGGGGCTCTGTTAGGAAGGTGGCATGAGTCGGAAGGGGAGGAGTACGTAAATATTTCGGGCTAGTAAATTCGTGTTTGGCGGTTGCTACTCTGGACACCAAATGCTATACTCTCCCTCCGTAAAACAGTAGTGTAAACGCTAGGGTCCATCAAGTGCGCCTGTCAGTGTCCTGTCATTCCCTCACCCCTCCTTGAGAACGCGATATGTGCTCTCCGGATATCGTGAATTGGGGGAGTGGAAGTAAGGGACAACATTGGCGTGATGGGAGCATAATTGTTTAGGCCACGGAATGCTTAAAAGTACAGAATCGATTTGGTTCTTTAATGTTTGAAAAGTGCGGTTCGGCTATCCCCGATGTATGCTAGACGTGTGCAGGATAATGCTTAAAATTAGTGTTTTGTCACAGTTAGGGCCATAAATTAGTGGATGCGCGTCACTGCAGATCACATTGAGGAACTCGGCCGGGGCCGGGTAGTGGGTCAGGGGCAGACTTGGCATCGACTGACGGTCCACACGGTCGATGACGTTGCGTGGGTTGAATAGCTCTACAGCGATGTGGGGTGCATTTGAGACGCGTTTTACGTTGATCTTTCAAAGTCTGCACATACCCTAACGCTCATCCCTGCTTGAATTCTGTGTACTTTTTCGAGTGGGACGAGCAAATCCCTGACACTGTCGATTTCCGGAAAGTGCTGCATTGTTTGTCAAGATTCGATAGAGCACTGAGCGAATCTAGATATAAAGAATTCTATCCTGCTTTGATTGGGGAGAAAGGAGGAGAGGAGGACGTCGATGAGTTGAAGCGTTCTGGAGATAGATTTGACCAACTTGGTAAATTTTTGCCAGGCCGTTAACGCCAGCGTTACAACTGGCAGATTTCTCGAAGAAGAAGTGGTATATGAGCGAAGGGGCCCGGTCCTGACCCTCCGTTGCACAGCATGAGATTTCCTTGGTGAACTTCCCAGCGCGTTGGTGTTGGTTGTAGTGCCTGCGCTAGTAGGTTCGGTCGCAGGGATGATGATGGGTATTAGCGGGGGGGAGGAAGGCGTTACAGTACAGTACTGATATGCCGGCCTTGGTGGCGGAAGTCGGGATGATAGTATATGCGCATTGTCCGAGTCACGGGGTGATTACGTGGTGTCGAGGAGCTTTGTGGCGTATTCCAGTCGTCCAGTCGCGTGGTACAGTGCTACTGGCTGAGCGGGGATTGTTATCATTTCCTAAATAGGATACATCGATTCCAGTAGCATTGACATGCGAAGAATGTGGAAGGGGAAGGGTTGGTATGAGTTGACTAACCCATGCTGGTCGCGATATTGGGAGTTTGGCGGCGGTTTGTCAAGGCGACAATTTCTGGCGAGTCGGGGAAGTTGAGGGTGTGCAGGGAATTAGCGTCTATGATTAGAGTGGTTCAGGGCAGGGATTGGTGTTACGCGAGCACCATTATGACAGAGAGGGACCGCAGGATGCGGCGATCGCGGCCCAGGACTGAGGAGAAGGAGATAGGGTAGGAGCCTAAGGCTTTGCGTATTTTATCCGCCTCCATCACGATACCTGACACATCGAGATCAGTTTTGCTCAGAAGGGCCCGAGAGATAACAAGTACTGCGAGAGAAAGTCATACTGAGGGAGGTAAAGGGTTGAAGGTCGTCATGGATTCGGTTCTGAGTAGATTAGTTGCGTGGTGGGAGAATGGGGGAAACTTGCTCGCCGGGAATCGAAAGCGATGAGCTGGAATGTATTGCGGTTGTTGCCGATTGTGTCTTTGGAGTCGGAATGGATCATCGGACGGTCGGCGAGCCTGCGGTCGGATTGTCGGAATTACCGGTAGCGTTGTGATTTTCAGTTTGCGACGGCCGAAATTCGGGCCCATTCGGGGCAGTGTGCACGGAAGCCCGTTTGTTATTGATTAAAGTGTACAATTTAAAAAGCTGTACGGCAGAACTGGTCTGAAAAATTCGGACAGCGCAACGATCGTGGCTCGTTTGTAAAGTATAGGCTGTTCAAACAGGTCAACCCCCTGGTGATCGATTGTACAAACGGAATGCTAGAATGCACAAAAGTTACAGTGCTGTCCTCCACATAGTGCGCGGTACAGTCGGCGGTCCGCTGCAGGCGGCTCAACTGTCTTGCCCAATAGTCGAAGACAGTGCCGTATGGACCATACTGTACACTTGTACGCTATGGCAATACTGTAAGATGCCGCTCGTTGGTGTGCTGGTGAAACTGGCATCACGAGAAAATCTGGGTCCACTGTGTTCCTGCTGCAGATATTTAGATACGGATCGCTCACCGGCTGTATTGGCCAAACGATTCACAAAAGCATGATACACAACTTCAAGCTCTTGATGCGAATGTTGCTTTCCACCAGCCCTGTCCAAACATTTACATCGCCGCTTGTCTTGAGCATTGCCGTGCAACCATATGGCTTGTTTTTTTCGTATTGTAAGCTTTGTAGTCAGCTTGAGTGCAAATCGGTGGTACAGCGCTCAGAGTTGCTGGTTCTGCATTGATCCGTTATTTTTATTGCAGTGCTAGAAAAATAGCTGTCAGGCGGCGGATGAACAGTTGAACGAATTCACAACGAGTGGATTGATTATTACTTTGCAGGGCTCCGCCCGAGACAGTGAATTTCACTTCAATTTGCACTCTTTGTGCCGTTTCAACAGTTCCCTGAGTCACCCTTGAGAATTCGTTTTGATTGCGATAGTCTCAAGCAACGCAACTCGCGCCACTTGTCAATGCACGAGTAAACTTTACTATAGTTTTACTAGCTGAATAGAGGATGAAACGGAATAATTGGGATTTTAGCTTTGATCAGCGTTTGCTAGGATGGAGAGCATTTTTAATTTTCGCGGTGTTCCAATATCATTTTAAAAATGCAGAGATACTGTACAAGCAAGACAGAAAACAGGTTCCAGCACTAGAGTTGGGAACACCATAACAATGAATGGCCAGAATGGTGCGCTTGTTTTTCAACAACAAACGGGATTAAGTATTGAGTTGGCCCGAAGCGAGGTTTAAAATACAAAAGCGGGAAACGGGTTTGTGTTGCGGGATTTTACAGATTTTTGAGAGCAAACGCAGCTGTGAAAATATAAGCCAAGAGGAAGGGAAAACTTTGCGGTGTAGAGCATAAACATGACAACCAACAAGTTTAAAGTCATGATGCCGAGCGGGGTGATTTGCTCGATCAGTCTGATTACCTCAGCTTTTGCTCGGAAGAGAGAATCTGCAAGCACTTTGAATTCAATTAATTATAAAATTGTAGTATTGCGAATAAAATTTTGGAGTCATGGATTTGCATTGGATGTGTTATGAGAATATTTCCATTTTCGGGTTTATTGCATACTGTACTGCACAGCACTGTACAGTAGCAGGACAGCACTGGAAAACGTAGGCAAGGATGTACTGTACAGTAGCAGCATTGATGTCATAGTGCCTCATGTTGAGCGGAAACATTCCGTACGGCATTAAAGCTCCATTTACGTCACCGAAAAGAACTGTAAGGTAATTTAATATTGTTTTTCATTCCTCTGCTCAGAATTCAGTTCAGTACAGTAATGTACACTTCTGGACCGTTTCAAAAATTAATAAATGTTTCAATATTTGTTTAAATACTATGCTCTAGTATGATTATCCATCCCGATACCATTTAATTAATTTCAATTCGAATATTTTTGAGCCGCGATGTTATTTCCCTTCCGCTGCTCGTCAAGGACGGGACAAGTCATACAGTCTTCCAAACCTTTTCATCTAGTGCGAGGAGTACAAAGATATCTATATGCAAATTTTTGCGAAAAAAAATCAAGGAATCCCACAGATGTATTGTGTAGATCTAATACACCAATCCCTCGTTTGGTGCATTGTCCAACGGGCGTCTAAACGTCAATGCCGTATGAATACAGTAGATAAGACTTGTGACCCTCGATTGAAGGGAATCACGAATGTAGCAAAGGCGAAAAGAGTGGAGTGAAAAAAAACCCTGCAAATGACGTGAAAATTGACAAGTAAATGACCTGGAATTTGCCACCGAAGGGGCACTAGACGTATCCGATGCTAAGGTATGTAAAACAATTCTATTACCTATGCCTCCCCAGCTTACCTCAGAGCAACTTCTACTCCACCTACCCGGCATCAGCACAGCACAAAAGTCAGTTGCGAAATTCCAGGATTCCCGGTAGCCATTGCTATGACAAATGCCCGTAGCTCTGACGCTTTCCCAACTTTCTTGCTTGGCAGTTGGTATTTCTACTTTTATTCATTTAAAATTCAATTCCATCGGGGCAACAGCGACTAGTTCAAGATCCATTTTCCAAGCAGGTCGATCGTACCCGTTGGATTCCCTTCCGGGCCACCGGTCCATGTTCGAATTAAACAATCCAATTCTGACAATAATCTCAATTTCCGCACTAGATATCAGCCTTCATATTCCCCATTTGCTAAATTCCAATTGAACCAACCCAACCAGCCCCTATCGCTTGTCCACTCACCGCCGTCTGATGCGATCTTATCCCTTCTTGATTGTTTTCTTCCCGCAAACATTAACAGAAAACTACCATACGTGTCTAGAATCGCCATTCACACCCTAGGTCTACCAACCCCCTGGCTGCTCCGTAAA
Source organism: Kappaphycus alvarezii (assembly GCA_002205965.3). NCBI lineage: Eukaryota > Rhodophyta > Florideophyceae > Gigartinales > Solieriaceae > Kappaphycus > Kappaphycus alvarezii. Next base: position 43,662 of record NADL03000721.1, on the reverse strand, counting down.
ACTTGTAACATTAAAATTCTGCTCTTCCAACTCAAATTTCGATGCTAGAATCCCTTCCACCCAATCGTGCCGCCCGTGAACAATCTCGTCCCTCAAATTCTAAATCTAGTCGTCAGCGGATCCAACTGTCTCCTCCAATCCCCATAAATACCAGTCTCCTCTCCCCTCCACACTAAGATAATACTCCACTCCGCAGTCCAACCCCCATCCCTCCTACTTGATCTGTCGCCCCTGCCTTGCATCCTTTCTCGCTTTACTTCCTCGTCAGTATTTACGGTTTGCTCTCCCCCGTTGCTCGAGCCCTGATCTTTCCCGTTTATCAACACTTTTTCTTTCCCGTTGATCAACCTCCAATCTTCTCCGTTATACGTGCTTTGGTCTTTCGCGTTGTTCAACCTTTGCTCATCACTGTATTCACTGGGCTACCTTTGTATTACAACAATGTCACATTCGCTTGATACACCCGGATCTCAATGCAATGAAAACTCACCCGCGGATGAAGGATCTATCCCTCTCCCTGCAGCTCTGAGCTTCAAGCCCCGTGTCTCCCCGCATCTCCCGGCGAACAAAGAGGCTGCCCCGATGGCCAAGCAAATTTCAGACTCCTGCCCCGATGGCGGCCTTGGCAGCCCGAATCGCTTTCAATGCACCTTTCCTGATTGCGACATGGTCTTCTCGAGGAGGTACAACCTCAAAGTCCACATGAGAACGCACACTAAGGAGACTCCGTACCGCTGCCCGTTTAGAGGTTGCATTAAGAAGTACAAATGGCGCAGCAGTCTTGCCCATCATACCAAGATGAGTCATCAAAAGGAGTCAGATGACATGATTCAGCAGATCGAAACGGAAAAGGTGGCTACACGGAGTGCTGTTATGGCCTTGACCGGTATGAAGATTAAGAAGAGAAATGGGGGGCCAGTGGCGTCAAAGGCAGATAAGAATGGGAGCACTCGTAAGCAAGCAAAGGTGCAGAAGGGCAACAAGAAACAGAACCCTCAAAAGACTGGGAAAAACAAGGGGGCCACCGGAAAGCAGGGGTCCTTTGAAGTGGAAGGAGGCGCGGTGGAACCTTCCCCGTGATCGTAAACGAGGGTCTTGAGAACTGGCCCACCGGTAGCACAGACTGGGAAAGGCATTTGGATACCAGTTTGGGGTATCAGGTTTCCGGGAATGGCACCATGGAGGTTGCCAGGAATATGGGAGAGATGCAATCCAGCGCGGAGACTGCCCACGTTGGCGATAATCGTAAGAAGAGAACAAGGATGACAAACATGACTATGGCTCAGAGTGAGGACAATGTGCAAGTAGTGGGGCAAGAAGTTCCGATGTCGCCGGTGTCGGCAGGGGAGAATCAGCCGTTTATGGACGCAACATCGCTGTTCCCGCCTGATGGGAGGCACTTGCTCTCGATGGGATTGATGGATTTCGACATGGGGAATGCGGGCACGGAAGCGCTCGGTATGGAAAACATGAATCTGTTTACTGGTATTCCGTACGGTGATGCTAGGATGGCGAGGGAGTTTGTTCCAACCCCCCTGGTGTACTACCCGTACATGATGCCACCCTATGGACCCTAAGTCGCGGAGAGCATTGAGGCTCAATGGGTCTCGTGGTTAGTTGGCTTTAGTCTGGGGACCATTTTAGAGCGGGCGCTAGGGAGGGAGATCGATCGATAAGATTGTCGTTTCCGTGTGCTCTGTCTTTCTAGTCCTCTATGTAAACTACGGTTTCTACCGTGAGTGACGTTGACTTGGTCAAACACTTTATAGTATGGCGTTTGTGCGTCTAGGATAGCTGACTCTCGATTGAAAAAGCAAGGATTTATGGTAGTTGTCGTAGGCGTCTGCATTCAGCTGTAATGGATTACTTTTACGATGAGGATGGCAAGTACGTTAGGCGATCGACATCAGACGTATCCGGCATCATCATCGTAAATTTATGTGATCGCAGACTGAGCCGAAAACGGAAAAACTTGTGCTTGCAGCAAAATTTCGAATCAAGGATAAAAATGCGATGAAAATCTACCGGTATAGCTTGAAGATTACTGTATTTTGAAATCAAGGCGAGCACGTTAGTACTGGAATGCTCGCTTTGAATCAATTTTTGACAATAGCGTGGAGAGTGGCCATGCTGACATATGTGAGACGCGTACAGTCCTGTCCCACACTACTGTACAATACTGTACATACGTATCTGCTGGAAGTTCCACAGAGCACTTGGGAGTGGCATGCACCTGCCTTAATGAAAAATCTTTGACAGCAATTACAATAGTTTCAAGCACGAAATTCAATTTTTGCTATTTTCTGCAAAGATTGGACTGGAGTTTTGAGTACATTTGCCATAATCTTTGCAAATATAGGGATTATGCCTTAAAGGCCTAGGTTTCTGTATTTATTAGGCGCACGGTACTGTACAGTACTATACTAAATACAGTACAGTACAGTACTGTGCTAATACAGACAAAAATAAGGATTATATTCATAGTGCACCTTCACCTATTCTCCCAGATGCTTATTCCACACACCTATTGTTTCAATTGCTTTCGCAATCCCCTTCGCAAGGAGCCTTCGAAACTTGATGAAGGTACAGTGACCTACAGTACTGTACAATTGCTTGATTGACATACAGTACAGTACTGTACAAGCAGGGGGCAGAGGTGACCCTTTATTTTTAAAACCGGAAACGTTCAGTATGTACAATATCGCAATTATTGCAGCGCCAGCGTCCCCGTCTTTATTAATAACTAAAATTTTCTTAGTACCAGCTGTAAAGTACAGTACAGCGCAACACAGTACAGTACAGTGCTAACTGCACGTAATGTACAGTACTCTACTGTAGTTCAGGGGCGGCACGCTGGAAATAATCATCTTGCGGTACTACAGTAATTTATTACTTTGACGAGCCGGGACGGAGTGGAATCTTAATAGACTGACAGTAGCCGGCTCTTGCGCGAGCACTACAGGGATTAAGGGGGCGATGGAAGTAAAAGGACAGTTGGAAGAGGCGAGGAAAAGGGTTGATCCACTATAGATGGAAGTGGGCACGCAATGTCAACGGGTAGCAAACGCATACCCTCGACTGCTGTGGACTGCCCTCGGATGCTCCCCTTTTTTCATGGCACGGAAGGAGTCGATGACTCCTGTACCACCTAGGAAATTAATAAACTGTAAATGTTTTTGCCCTGCATTTAGAGTTACTAACGACTAGGCGACGGCGGACCGTTTCCCAACATGCCCCAATTACATTGAGTTTGTCAGGTCCTAGCTTTGGGGTGCAGCTCAGAAGATGCGGGAAAAGATGGCTATAGCAACGTCAAACCAAGTGTAGAGGAGATAAAGGTTCGGCAAACGCGTAGGTTTGTAGCTACTTAGTAATAGGCAGTGGATCTGGTAGTAGTCCCGTCACAATTTTCTTCTATGAATATTTTCCATATCCTTTATAAGATACCCTCATCATCCCTTTTCTGACCAATTAATCTCTTCCAATTACCAGTTACTGTCAATATCAACAACTCCACGGACAGGCAGAAATCCTGAACAATCCCAAACCTCCCCACCCCTTCTACATTTTGACCTTCCATCCTGTCGTTCATGTCAAATACCGCCACATCCAGGCACTAGCACATATGTGATGGTATGGAAGCCCATGTTTAAACTCAATAGATGACCTTTTGGGCAGAATGTTTATTAACAAGAGCGGAAGGAACATAACAGGGAAAAAGAGGAAACCCCTGATAATTGAGGCGGCTCCTGACAAAAACTTCGCAAACGAAAAACATTGGAGATAAAAAAGATAAAGCGAAGTAATGGAATATTTAAGGAACCCAGAAGGGATAAAAAGTGATAATCAAGGCTTTGAGAGAAGAAAATGGAAGCGGAGAGGAAGCAAGGGTTAGAAATAAGAGGTTAAAAAAAGTGTGTAACTGTTATAGATCTGAGCGCCAAGATGATTGTGCCGAATAACATATTGAGAAAGTAAAATATCACTAAATACGAGGTTGAGGATGAAAAGTCTGATTTTGGGGAGAAAACAAGCAATAAATGGGAAAAAGGCTGCAAATGGCGTCAAGAAAGCGCATTATTCGCTGCCTAGAAGCTCAAAAGCGGTATCATCCATAAAAAAAAGACGCTAGAGATCAAATTAAGTGTTTGATAGGCTTACCACGTAATGTTTTGGTAGTCAATATATTGTTGCTTACCAAACCTGTTCCCGAACTAAAATTGAGCTATTTCGCGTGTCTGTTATTCCCTAAAATAACGAAACGAGTCGCGGAAAATCGCACAGCAACCTTGCTACGCGTAAATGCTCCGACCAAGGGACCATTCCACCCCTACTCCATAGAAAGCAAAATTTTCTTCATCTTACAACTTCCTTTGACTGCTTGTCTATGTTAATTTCTTGGCTGCAGATGCTCTCCGCTAGATTTAATTCGGGTCGAAATTGATATAAAATAGTTGGGTTCTCCGTTGAAGTACTCAAGTTGCGTTTAGATGCATCGAGCTGTTTATAACAGTTTTTGCGGAAACATGCAATTGCTAGGTGGTCCGGTTTTCTCCTTTAAGAATTCTATATTGTTGCCAATCAAGGCTCTGATGGGGCCGCGTACTATCTATTGGAACTGTTATTAAAACTTTTTCCAATCAAGCAGCTAATATTACGGGTTTGACCAGGCTTCAAGCCGATTGGACCTGACGTTAATATGTTTTTGCCTACCTCAAAAGAATTTCATACAACCGAATAGAGGTAGGTTGAACTTCTTTGTCCTTGGGTCTTCAATGTTGGATTACTGGTTGAAATGCCATGCAGTACCGCAACTCATGATGCATCCATCGCAAGACGGCTGTCCTCACGAGGAATTCCTTTTACTTTCTTCTGGGATAACAAGGATACAGCGTCATAAGACAGCGAGGTGACAGCGAGTTTCATTGCTGTAATTATCAAAGTGTTAAAATATCGAGTCTTACAGTCACACCGGAGGCATTATCAAATTGGAACAAAAAACTGTACCGATTTATCATGAAGCGATGTCTGTTGGACCATATACACTCATGACTTTAAGCTGATGAATTCTTTCAGCATGTATACCGCGATATTATTTTAGGGTCCTGTGGCCTTGTACACCATTATACTTTCGTTTCAATATATTTTTCGTCTATCTGGTACATTTATTTCCTTCCTGGGCATAAATTTGTCTAAACATTTGCTGTTGCTCGCCAGATAACAAGTGAGAGAACAAAAACCAAAAATATTTAAGAGTATACAAGGTCAGAAACTGGTAACTAGTTAAAAAATTCAAAGAGACACAAAAATAAATATCGCAAGAATTGAAAGTTGGATTGCAAGGAAGACAGAAGATGATCTCTCATAACTCGAAAAAAGTTCCTTGAAAGAGATAAACGGTGTGTCTTGGATCTAGTTTAGTGTCGTTTGTGACTCTTTCTACCCCAAATGTCGAAATTTTTTCCATTTAAAGTCATCAGACCGACTCCGTTTTGCTACGATAACCGAAAATGAGCTAAGTTTTTCAGTGGGTCATGATAAAAGAGGACACCTGTTTTCCACTCCAGATGCCAGATGTTTTAATATGCAATTCATCCACTAAGATTTAGAAATGGAAGGGTTTGAGGTTGCTGTTGAGCTTCTTGAGCCGACACTGAGAAATAAATAGACGAACGAAAAATGGTTTTAATAAATTCAGAGCTGAAAATAAGCTCTCCACTGTGAAACTAGCCTCTTGGAAATTAAGCTCGAAAATTGGCCCTTATACGTTTTTATTCCACTTCATTCTGCAGTTAATAACATTTTACATTGGCGAAGATATTTTAAGGTGCTCAAAGATGCTAAAAATAATTTGAAATAAAAAACTTACAATTAAATAGAGACAAAAACTTCATCCCCTTTATAGTTTTATGATTATTGGGTTTATTTTATATATTTAAGTCTGAAAGTGACATGAAAAACCTAAAATTAAATTAAATTAGTTTGAAAAGAAAAAAACAGAGATTTTTGTATACTAACATATGCATGAAGAGGAAAAAAAGAAAGAAGATCTTAGAGAGAGTAGTTAGCGATGCGATGAAAACAGAGAGAATTAATCCATTTCAAATGAAACAATGAATGGGTGAATCCACCACAATACTTCATTATAGATATATTCGAGCTTTTTCAGATAAATAAGAGGTTTTCGAGAGGAAGAATTCAGTAATATGAAGAAGAGCGTGAATTTGAAGATTTTATGCCTGTGGTACAATGTCACAACCACAGAATTTGTTTGGACAAATGATAATGGAGAGTTGATCAATTAAAAAATTGAGTGCTTGATACAAAAGAGGTTCTTCTCAATTTTCTTTGACCAAACATTTTAACTAAATCAGTGAGAGAGAAAAAATTGTGCGGCTATATAAACATTGGAATATGTTTCTACAGAAATGCGTTACGGTTCTTTCTGAACGATAAATATGAGCTTCTTGATTTTGGCCAATAACAGGAATTAAATGGATCCTTAATAAAAATGTATCGGATAGTTTTTGGACTCGGCCTCGGCAAGTAGAAACTGAGTTGAAATGAACGGAGAAAATAAAACGAAACGATGGAAGACTTTTTGCTGTATTAAGACAAAAAATGGATTAAAAGCGGTCTAAATCTCCATTTGAACGCGCGTATAACAAGATTAACTAGTTTTATGATTGTGTAAATTATTTTTTAAATGTAGACTGATTGATTTATCCGTCACTACTTTTTTTAACAGAACGAAAGTTCACGAGGCGGATTTACAAAAAATGGTTCTTTTTTAGAAAATGTAACTCTAATTTACTCGGCTGAGTCTTAGAAGTCATGATTTATACAAATAATTTGGTAAAGTAATGAATTCAACTGAAATTGAGACATTATGGCGTGAAAAAAGAAAATCCATGAAAGAAAATCCTGACAATTGAGAAATTTTGGTGATAAAAGTCCAGAAAATCCAAAATTGTAAGCCCTTATTGACTCCAAATAGTAGGAATAAGAGAGAAATAGAATTGAAAAATTTGGTTTTTAATCGAAGCACTAATTATATGGCACACGAATTTTGAATAAAAGGATTCGTATATACAGTTTAGCTCACATCTTTCAGGGCATACACCGTAAATCACATTTTTGTTTATATACCTGGCGTCATATATTAATTCTAAAATAAATTAATGTTTATGATGGATATGTATTCATCATAGATATATATTCTGATACATGCGAGAGGTGCAGTTTTCCGAAGTCTTTATTTTTAAGAGTTTAATGAAAACGTAAAGACAGTTACCAAAATTCTCAATTTTTTGAGAATTTTGGCCTCAAAATACTTATTAATTGATTTACTTCATTTGAAACTAGTCCAAAATTTCATATTCCTCGATATGGCAATTTTTTTTGAAAATAAGGGGGAGTATCAAATGAGTAGTATAGCAATGAAGTGCTTATGTAAGATATGTATGTGGAAAAAGATAACTTTCTCATAAAATATTGAATAGAAGTGCAAATAATGCAGCAAAAAGCGACGAAAGACTTACTTCTGTAATTTATTATAATCTTCGATAAAAAATATTACGGCTAAAGTAGAAATACGCAAAGGTCAATCGATCTCTTTTCAATGAATTTTTCATTATCATATATCATCACAGGAGATATATGAAAGGATTTGAAGAGAAAGTTGGGACATAGAAACGTAAAAATTGGCAACCGTCAAAACTTCAGGCAGAAATTGATCGTATTATATCGCAATCCAATTGGGAAAAATCTCTGAGAAAAAAGGAAATAAATATATCGCCAAATCAATGCTTTTCTAGTAGCCCAAATGGAGAATTAATAACAGTTAAGTATAAAAAAAATAGACGACTAAAACCAGAATCAAAATGGATAGGGGCAAATAATTCAGGATGCTTCTCCAACTGCAAATATTCTTCGGCTGATGGAAAAACAGGAAGCGAAAGGAAGTATAAGTGGAGACTCATACGAATTATAGTCTTAATCTGCAGTCGGAGAGTATAATCACTCTACTTTCGATGAATACATAATGTGTAGAGAAGATCTGGCAGTATTAGTGGTAAAAAAAAAAATTTAATGAATTTGATGCGATATAGCGTTTTTTGACAATCAGTTTTCTGTGAAATTAGGAGAAAGAAAAGGCCGAAAGCATGTACTCAAGCACATGAGAATAGTTTTTTATTGGTGTTTGACTTTAAAAGCATGTAAGTAATTGGGATTAAAATATGAAAACGTTTGGATCCACGAAAAATAACAAGGATATTTTTTGGAAATATCTGGCCCTTACCGTTTGATTTTTTTGTCACAAAGTTGGAAAGTACTTACAATATTTCTCGCCAGATCAAGTATTAGCCTACGTTAATGAGACTATGTTGAAGTCATAAAAGCCCGTTATGTATAAAAATATGTTCAATTTAAAGAAAAAGTAATTGCCATTCACAGTAATACCGTAGTTTCACCGGCAGAACTGCTATTGGTGATATTTATCTTGATCTAATTTTGCATATGTCAACCAACTGGTAAGAGCAGGGACTTTAAGTTCATTCTTGAAGTCCTTCAATTACTAGTGATATCGGTAATGTAACCCTACCCGAATAGGCGCGAGGGCTTGCTTCCTAGATCAGTTGGCCCCCATCTTAAACTGATGTTTCCCAAATGATTGTTACTCATTGAGCTAATTTTCGACCAAAATTTCCCTAACTTCGATATTTATTACTCGGCTGACATACAATGTACTTTCCGCTCCATTATATATTTCTTAACCAAGCTGACTATAATTTATACCCACATGGCCACGAAAGGTCCAGAATGAACAGCCATCCTGGTGATGGATATGGACTTGACCTCCAACTTTCGCCTCTATGACTTGCTACTCGCAGCGACTTTGGATAGATAAGCTTTTATGTACCTGGTTTTTTACTTTTCCCACTTCCCATCCCACATTACATCACCCCTTTTATTGTCTGTCTGCGGTATTTACTTGACTTTACCGTACCAGAATACGCCTTCTACGTATTCAAAGTAACTTAAAACACCCCAATAATCTCCAAATGAGGTACTCAGCGCTACTGACCAACTTTTGTACACATGTTTTTCCTAGTTTTTACCCTAGTGTTACCGCTCCTTTTTAACAATTTCTTCGCAAGTTTCTAGCATTTCGCCGATCACGGTACAACAATAAAATCTGAAGGACGATTGCAATGTCCAGTCGTCCAAATAATCACTCCCGCTCTAACATTTTAAGCCTTCACTTCTCCTTGTCATTAAATATCGGCCTTATTGCACCGCAGGTTGCTTAAAGAGAAAATGGAACAGCGCACACCCTGTGAGTCTTGGTGCATAGGTGTCTGTTTTCTCATGGCCTCAAAGCATTTCGTAGCTCGAAGGGAACTATTATCCACCGCAGATTGCACTACGCCAATCAAACACTACTATTACAAAGACCAAAAAATTAACAGAGTCGTAATTGAAGGCCTTATTTCTAAAGTATGGGATGTCTTATACTTGCAGTAGTCATCCTCATGGCTCTGTATCGGATATTTATTTGGCGAGAACAGCAAGTACCGCAAGCGTGTGATATCTGGAATGCAGGGAGGGAACGAGTTATCCGGGATGGTAGACTGATGTTTGAAAACTAAAATAATCACTGAGTAATTCCGCTGAATAAGATAAAAACGGATCCGCTGAATCCTCTATAGAACTTTATGTGAAAATAAATCCCAGAAGTGGAACTTTAACTTCTGAGTAAGTACTAACAAGAAACGGCTCCGTCCGCACTTTAATCGAGAAAATTGTGGGTCGTTTGTAATCATTTAGAGCGTAAGTGGAGAATTTAGTGCGTAGAGGTGGGGCGGTTCCGGCTTTCAGATTGGTGTTGAGCTTCGGAAAATCATCATGAAAATTAGCTTCTTTATAGGACAAAGATAGTTATCTTTCGATTCACCACAAAAATCCGATGAATCTTGATTTCGATCAAACAGAGGCAAGCAGACTCGCTCAGAATCCATATCACGTAAATCGCAGAAATCATGTATCTGCTGAGCTAGTTAGCGGCTTCTTCTGTAGAGAAGGGAGTTTGGTATTGTGCTTGAATTAATTAAGAGGTGAGATGAGAAATGACAGTAGTTGTACAACGTTTTGCGATAAAATGTTATTGATGTTACTGTATACCTTTTTGTTCAAGTACTGAATTTACCCCCGCAATTCTCTACAAGGCCCGTCCATGCTAGGGGTTAATGGGTTTGCTTCGCCGCGAATGGTTCAAAGGTTATGACTCCTATGAAATTTCATTCACAACATGTGGCAGGATCTCCCATACAACTAGTGGAGCGCGTCTACCAACTAGAAAGTGGGTGATAGCCCAGTAAACAACCAACAAAGTGGCGTGTTCATCGTGGCGGACGATTTGGTGAGAGCCGTATCTACAGTGGATGAGGTGATGGCCGTAAACGCCCAGGGTTTCCGGACACCTTACCCTTGGATAAGGGGTTCGATTCGAATATTGGGACGAAAAGAGTATTTCGACCATACCGAAATGAGGAAACGTTTGGGTGCTTTACTGTATTCTTGGAAGATATGTACCGAAAAATGTCAGTTGCTAACTGCCGTCTTTAAACTTGCTCTGGGCGGGCAGTGGCCCCATTCCCTGACTATGGAATCATACAGGAAGGTTTGCCGGATATTCATGCAGAGGCAGGTTGCGGCCGCTGCCATATCCAGTTTGACCGGCGTGCTAGTTGGCACCGAGCCAGCTTTTTAGCGAATTTAGACTGTTTTAACACTGCTCATCTCCATGTGTCGAATACCATTTATTTGACGCAGGTGGGAACACGGAAGAACTTGTTTTTCAAGCATTATTTTTAAAAACACTCCAAGTTTTCCCCCAATATTCTAGTGTCTATTGGACCGTTGTCCTCATATGAGGACATATGTTTTTTTCAATACAATTCTTTTTCACCTCAGCGCAGTTCTTGTCCCTCCGTATTAGTTGATGAGTGTAGATGGCCGATCAAAACAACTTTTCAAGATTGTTGACCTCGGTTAAGCCTAGAGCAATTTTCCCTCACCAGCTTTGCCTCTTCGCAAGAAGTTGTGAAAACGACTATATTTTGGAAGGGAAAATAGTTCGTATTATCGTGGGGGTTTCAGAAACGAGGGCGCACGTACAGTAAAAATTACTGTACTGTAACTTAACATGAAAAACCTTTTTTCTAGTAAAAATTTCAGGCTTGCAAAAACATTTACTGTTCCAAAATGTAACGGAAACTGTCCTCATATGAGGACAGAGCATGGTCGTATAGACACTAGTTGGTACTATATTTATCACGTTGAGAGTGCGGGAAAATCAAAAATTCAGTCTGCAAATGCATACGTATTTGTGCGCGTTGCGCACAAATCATCAATACATTAGATGCAGGTGGCATCTAAAACACTCGCGATTGTACCGCGGTGATGCATCGGCAACATGCGTTGCTTGCGTCAGATGTACGCGAGGGGTCTGTACGGCTTCTTTGCAAGCGTCTGACGCACGTGAAAAGTTTACCCTGTGTTTATTTGGAACGGTCGTACATAAGTCTGCCTTGTTTTCTCAAAATGTTGTACGGAACAGTACAGTTCTTAACGATACTTGTCCGTAACTTGTGGTTTTGTCAGCAATGGGACCCTGCGAGTATGCTGCTGTTCTCATCCGCAGCGTCGCCGAAGAGGAGGGTATCATTTTGAATCAGTGGTAAGCCAACGACGGCGCAATAATTGGGTCACTCCATGGTCTACGGCGAGCACTACGGTTCCTCGCGCTCTACGGCCCGTCTTATCGTCTGTTTATTAACCACCATTACACCCGCATCTCCTGGCCGCACACTTTGCCAGTTGACCAAAGGAGTTTTGGGAAGACGACCTATGGCACAGGGTGCCCCGTCCCACCTGCCACTCCGAGATATCCACACGTCACCGAATTCGAGGCTTGCCCTTCCGTCACAGCGGTGCCGCGGCGTTCTTATATACTATACCCATCCCACCACTGCGACGAAGGTGTCATCGGAGCACTGGAGCATCATGTTGCGCACGCACCTCGGTATCGCAGTCCACACAGACTCGGTTCCCTTGGAATGCCACCATTGCCAGCAGGACCTGGATGTCCACGGTGAACATGCCGCCGACCGCTGCGTCTCAGAGTTTGTGTTCGCGTGGCACGTTTCGGCCTTGACCACGAGTTTGGAGTTGAGAATCTCCTCCCTGGTACGGACTACAGGCCCTCCAACATTCTCCTCGTGCAACGCCCCCCCGTGACACTGAAGCTGGCTTACCAGACCGACCCATCGCATGCGACGTCGCTGTGACGTCCCCGTTCAAGCAGTCCTCAATCACCAAAGCGACGCAAGTCGCCGGTGAGGCTGCCGCCCTCACTCACCAACGCAAGGTCCAGGATCTACAGCGCAAGCTGTCAAGGCGCCTGGTGCCCCTCCCTGCCCTCCCGCGACCTAGGTTTCCGATTCCAGCCTCTGATTTTCGACTCCCTCGGTGCCCTTTCGCGGAGACAGCATTATTCATCGAAGAGGTTGTACCACGTGTAGCCAGGAAATGCCACACCTCGGACGCTACTGTTCGCTCACGCATCTACCAGCGTATCAGTTGCGCTTTGTGGTCGTCGGTGGCTATGGCCATCATATGGCGCGCCCACTGCACGTGACCGATTTGGTCCATCCAGTTAGTTCCCAACTGAATAGTCGGTCAGTCGGTGCACACTCAAATCAAGTAATGAGTAAAGATCCTTCTTTTTGAGGCTTTGGCGGGGAACCAAATCTATCTACAACTAAGGCAACTGAGCGAAGCTTTACATCGACTATGAGGCCTTCTGAGTTACACGTATTGGAACTTGCATTACAGTGACGATGAAGCCACAGTAGATATGCCAAGTCAGCACAGTTCGTGCAGGCCGTCCGTATGACGGATGCAACCTGGTCGCTTGAATAATAGCTCCGTGCGATCGTGCCGCGGCCGGTGGAGAGGCGGCGAGAACATACGGGCGGCAAGTTCATCACCAAGCGCGTAATCGTATCTCAAGGGACACGTGATATTCGCTTCGGACGAAGCGAATATCAGACTGTCTGGGAGGTTGATTGAACGACGCGACGCGACAGTTTGCGCTCGAAGAGTCACGAATCTTTTCCGGTGACTGATAATGCCTTTATCCGCACTGACTTGAGTGGCCTTCGAACGAAGGCATGGCTTGAAGGGAGACACTATGATGACGGGCGCGGGGGAACCCTGGACTTGGGGAGCATATCTGCATGCCGCAACCCGGTGATTGGGATGAGGAGGGCCATATCATACTGGTGTTTATGGTTTGCGGCGGTGCTGGTATGTGTTGCGAGGGTATTGCGAGTCGCGTTGTAGTGATGGATAATTCGCAGTTGACGGTACGATAAAGCCGGAATCGCCAACATGCACAAATGCAAGTGGCGTTTGGACCGGCGCAGTGATAGCTGATGCGCGGATGCCATCTCTCACGAAATGCAAACGGTATGCTCAACTATTCTGAGGTCAACTGTTAGCGTGGGACTTTGAAAAAAACTTTGACGCACTCCCAGCGCTGCGCCTCGGAATCTAGCATCAACAACCGATATGATTCTTGGTGATACACAACTCTATTATCACGTTTCAAAGCCTATGTGTGTCCCTAATGCCGCCGTTGAAAATTCATGACATCCACATAGAGGTCCTTGATCCCGATTCGGGAACAACTCCGGGGGCATCTGAAACCCGTCGGGTGTACATCCTCCCAAGACCAATGGAGCCTGCCCGTTCGAACCGACCAAACCCGATTTCCTTGGACGGCATAAGGTCGAGGTGAAACTGTCACCTGCGGAGGCGCTGTTTTACTCCTCATGTCCTCTAAGCCCGGCAGAACGAGGACAAGTGTCCACATGGCTTGAGGAAGAAGTTTCGCTCGCGGCCCTCCGGCGGCTCTCAGAGCATTTGGTGCGCTTGGTCTCATCCGCAAAAGAAGAAAAGGATGAGCAGATTCTTGAAACTCGTATTCAAATAGTCGCAGAGGCAACAGCAGTTCGAGCAACAGCAGAGGCTGAGGCAGACAGCCCTAGTGCGACTACAAGGCAAGGACGTGTTGCTGAACTTCGTGAACAGCGCACCTCCATCTCGGAAGCCGTTGAACAATTTGAGGAAAGATTTCATCTATGCGCGAGGTGGATTCCGATGCGGCCGACCTACTTGATACTACAAGAGCTCAGCTGCGTGAGAAGTTGCGGTGTATTTCAGCCGAGCTTTCTATATATGGAGAGGAGAACCAGAAGAGATTGAGAAACAGAAAGAAAATCGCCCCTTTACGCCGGAACCGCCCAATATTTGCTACTTGAATCGGAGTCCGAGCTTGATGAGACCGATGCTGCAGCGGCGATCCGCGTGTTTCCGGAGGAAATGTTGGAAACGCCGTCTACAGCTGGTGGATACATCAGTGGAGAATCCGATGATAACAGTGCCGGGGCTGAGGATTATGAACGTGGCTTGCGGAGAGGGGCAGTGTCCATCGCAACAGAGTTGCGTGCAAACTATGTTATCGACTTGGACGGTTCGCCAGTAGGGTCATTATCTGGGTTTGGGAGAATGCAAGGAATGATGAACTTGGCACCTAGGCAAGGAGATATTCAGATGAGTGAATTGAACTTGAATGAATTGGAGGGACTTGGGCAGTTTTCTGGTGCTGACCAGGTCTCAGAAAGGTTACCTATGATTCCACTTGTGGATAGGGACAGTGACGATCTTGACGACTTAGAATCAAGTGCTGAGAAGGGGAGAAGGCGAGGAAGGGACAACAGTTTGGTCTTGATAGCGAGAGATGAGAGCGGGAACGAAGTTGATGAGGAAGATGAGCAAATACTGTTTTGAAATCATCGTCCAAGATTCAAGGATCTGACGTGTGTTAAGAACTTTGTAGAGGAGATGAGTGGTAAGTCCCACTAGGAATGGCAGAGTAGCACTACATGTTCTGAATGGCCCATCGGACAAAGGGCATCAGGCAGACGCAAGTCTTGATAAGATCTCTCAAAGCCTGAAATGTTGCCTCTTTAAGTGTCACTTTGCTGATTCCTTGAATTTTACGTGTGTTCGTATTGCTGGCAGAAACTAAGGCGATGGAAAGCGAGCCAGCCATTGGATGCTTGCAGCCCATCACGAACGCAGTAGAAAGCTTAGATGAGTACGCGGCGAAGCGTTTTCAACATGGCAGTGCACGCCAGACCAGGACACTCTCAAATCGCGGCCGTGTCGAGACCATATTGTCCTTGATTGTGACGGTACTTTGGGAGCGCTGTTTCATAGGGCTCGTGCCATAAGTCTATCTCACTAACGGGTCTCAAGAGTGGTATAGAATGCATGGCAGGCCAAGTACCATGAATGACGAAGGTGGCGCTTCTTCTCAAGGTAGTAGTCCTGATTCGGAGATTGGTGTCACTCTATGGAATCCTAAATGTAACTCATAAAAGAGGGTCGGTTTTGCAATTTTGGTAAAGGAGCGAATCAGAAACGTCACAAGTTGCGCCTTGCAATTGATCGGCTGTTCAGAACGCAAGACTGCACTGAGCTGTTGTGCATGTGCAGAGGCAAAAATTTTACTTGAAGCTTTCAAGCGACCGCATGTCTGGGTCGAGTAGACTTTAAGAGTCCTGAGATATTCCTCGGTACGTCGACAAACCGGCTCTTCGCTTTGAATGAAAACATTGATGATAAGCTGCCCGTTAGAAGTAGTGCGCTATACCAGAATCCCCTCTTCACGTAAACGCTCGATTATCGAACGCCCGAACGCAAAGGCAATGAAAATTTGTAACGCATTTACCAATTGTGTTAGCTGGATCGTCAGGAACATGCATTCATGATGTTGAGTACTACGACGTGGGGGAGTCCCGGAGCGCTATGTGTCTCCAGTTTGATCTACCGCCTTCACCGCTTAGCATCATTTCACAAGCACCGTCAACAAGGTCTCTACAAGGTCGCCTCCCACAGCGGAAATGAAGGATCAAACTGGGCTCTTCACGCTGCAAAACGCCACTACCGTCATCATAGTGCAGTCGTATTTCCTCGACTGCAACGTGTACCCTTCTCGATGTTGAACATGCGATCAGTTGGCCTTCAATGGGACGGTACTTCTTGCAAAGAACAAGGCGTTCTCAGTTCTGAGAATCCCTCTCGGCTCTCGTAACATTCACACACTGCCTCCAACATGTACCATCGATTAAGCATCGACGCATCTAGCAGAGTCTAAAGTTATCCTACCCTCGGCCCATTGCAGCTTTAGTGATGCAACCCCTCTGCGGATACGTCGTATCCGTTCGATTTGTCCAAAGCGCCGTTTTCCGATGTGTCTTTATCCATTTGATTATCACAAGAGTCTTTGGAGACTCCATTCCCCCGATGCTGAATTGCTCGCCAATACGATTCTCGTCTCTCGCCCGGAAACTGTAATCTCGTCTACGCCGTCCTCGTCCTCTTCAGATTCAGACTCATTTTCCACGGCGCCGGGGAAAATAAATCGCCGCGGGGCTTGAACTTAATCGGAACCGATCTTGACGCATCTGGATCAATATCGTGACATATTTCCTCGGCGGAGCTGTTTCCGTTCAATGTCTGATCATTACTTTGTGTAGGGTTAGCACCCCACCCAAGTGCTCGTCGAAGATGCCAGACAACATTATCGCAGTTGCCCAGCAACTCTATATCAAAATCGTAGCTGACAAGTTCCCGGTTGACCAAAATACGAGGAACAGTCTGTGCAAAATATTGCGGGATTCGCGCCACAGGTGCAACCTGCAAGCTTGTACCAAGCACGAGTAGCAGATCCGCCTTTTCAACGTCTTTTTCCAGATTATCGGCGACACTCTTGGGAAGGTTTTCGCCGAAAAACACAATGTCTGGCTTTAGGACTCCCATTCCTTCGACATCAAACTCCCCGCTTTCCTCTTCATCTTCGCTCTCATCCTCTCCTCCCCTCTTTTCCGAGTTGGACCCGCATAGCCTGCAAATTGGCACCGTTCCACGTGCAACCTCGGCCGCAATTTCTTCACCTGCAATTGTTGCTCTACATGTGCGGCGCATGCACGTTGCAGTCAGAAATGAGCCATGGCACAGCACGACTCGTTCCTCTGAAACGCCTGCGCGTCGCTCCAGTCCGTCAATATTCTGGGAATAATTTCGCAACAATTTGCCCTTCTCCTCGAGCTCAGCGACAAAGCGATGAGTGGGGACGGACGCAATTCCTTACTCGGCATGACATCCTTTGCAAAGGAATAGAAGAGTCTCGGATCCATGCGAAACTCCTCAAGGTCAAAAATGGCCTGCGGATCCGTCAACCCATATCGCTCCAACACGGTGTCATACAATCCCCCCTTTGACCGAAAATCGGGAATCCCGCACGACACAGACACGCCAGCACCCGTGAGAACTACGATATTGTTCGCCCTACTGACCAACTTTGCGACATCGGCCAATTCGCCCAAATTCAACTCCAATCTTTCTCTTCCCGGTCTCAACTCATCCCTCGCCAACTGATATACGGTCTCACACATTCTGGCCACAGTCCTTAAATCATTTGCAACTCCGGGGTTGCTGAAAGGGCCGAAAGCACAGGCGCGGCGAGATCGATACGGCGAGCGCGACCTTTCAAGCCAACTGAGTCAAACAAGTTAGTAACGGCATCAGACAAACTTTGTCCAGCCGACGTTTCAGCGACTAGTAATCCGTAAAATGCGGACGAGGAACTGTCTCCGGAGTCATCGGAACCGCTGTGTTCCGCCATATCGGGGTGCGACTGTGTCATATTTGCGGCTCAGACCGGGGGGCGTTGTGCGTTGACGCTCTCCGCATGAGGTGTCACTCATTTTTGCGAGCACGAGAGGTTGATTTGTACGAGGTATTGTAGGGAGGCTTGATCTTGAGCAAGGGGGAGGGTTGGGACGTTCGATAGGAAGAAGGATGTGGGTGAAAAGGGACGGACGGCAGCAAAAGGAGAGTTTGAGTTGCCGTTATTGAGAATAATGGTGGTGCGCTGGCGAAATGGTTTTTAATTATTTTTTTTACCATATGATCATTTTGCGGCGAGACCTGTCATCCTTGAGAATGGTTATGTCAAAATAAACTAAACTTGTATTGAGACTGTTTTGCGGATAATCGCCCATGTCGGCTCTATAATCGACCATACGGTACGTCATGAAGGTCCACAAGTCCCGATCCCTCATGACCATAACCACAACCAACAAAAGCTACAGACATTCAAGGTCCTCTAAGACTTGGTCTGATCCTTCGCGCCATAGTACCGGGACTTGCAGACCTCAAAAGACTACCCAACGTGATCCTCCTACCACTTGGGTGCTTCTCACGACACACCCGCCCCTCTATTTTCCTCACTCAACTACCAAAACACTCCCCACAGCCTACCCAAGCGCCGCCTCAACAACCCACCAAGCCGCCCACAACTGCACCAGAACCCCCCATACCCAATCCCTCAGCAACCACTTCCACATCGTCAACACCAATACCACCCAAACAACCACAAACAGTCCAAAACCCGCACCTACTACGCCGCCCACACGCGACGCCCACCTCAAAACCTCACCAACACTCCTCCCCACGATCCAACAAAAGTCATTGAGAAACGCGCCCCCACCCCACAAAACCACACACAAACAAACTCCCCATCTCCAACAGCATATCTCCCGCACAACGTTACACCCCCTTCCAACAACGTCCAAACCATCAACCCCATCCGATCAAACGCACATAAAAGCATTAAACATCCTTTCATTCCACACCCCTGCAACGCACTGTGTATATATCCTCCAACGCCTACTGCCCGCGCTGAAACGTCGTGACAGAAGCGTCGTATAGAATTGTCGTGGGTTGCTACCCGCGGGCGGTACTACATGACGGCCTACCTCAAACAGTTGATCCGCTTGGTCACTGGTGCTCAACAAACTGCTCGACGCGTTGGGTATCAAACATACGGTATGTGCGGTACGGTCGTCCGTGGGATGCTTGTGACGGTGCGGATAACTGCTCGATCCCGTTTTCTTCAAAAAGCATTCCGCCAAAATACTCGCGCGGCGAGAGTCAAAAATTCAATTTCAAACCAACCTTTACGCGCAAAGATGAAACCGGCGTGTAGTGCATCCTACTGAAATGCGGAAAAAAGTGCACTGAATTGCAAAGTACAGTAATGGATAGACTTGCCATGCTACGATTGCAAGCTCCCTCGTACGTTGCATGCATCAGTGCGTTTCTGTCCCTAGTCGTGTCGAGCAAGCAGCGCGAGGACAGATGCTGTCGTCAAACTCGTGCCTCGACTCTGGATGACGTTTCCGCACTGAGAAAAGAGCCACGAGCAACGACGAATCGTACTTTTTGCAGAAGACCGACGCGAACCGCCGAGTAAACCCAAATACTGTACTGGACTTGTTCCACAAAAGTGCACTATTCCGAGTACCGCCCTATTTAGTCTGCACTATATCCTTGTTCTGTTTGCCACACCCTTACTACATCACCACCCATCAACCCGCAACCCGTCATCCCTTCGGCACCATCCGAGCCTCTCAAACCCCCCCCTATCGCAGCAACAGTCCATCCTCCCCTCGCAACAATGGAATACACGTCCCTAATCCCCATCTCTCTCGGCCTCGCAATACCATCACCAACTTCCCCCCACCTTGCGTGCGCGTCCAACAACTGCCTCGACATCTACGACCTAGCCACTCTAACGCTTCTCCACACGATTCCGATGACGACAGCCATATCGCATATCACATGGGGCAGTACACCACAACTGGGTAGTGTAGTTGCAGCGGCTGCGTCTCCACCGTCGAATACAGTTGTTGTAGTATGTGCGACGAGTGGCAAGGCGGTGTTGGATGTGCATGAGATGGGGTTAACCATTGCGAAAATACAGGTGTCGGAAAGTGGGGAGTTGTTTGTAATGTCGGAGTGTGGGGTATGGATGAGCGTGATTCGGGTGGAGGAGGCGAGACGGGTGGGGGTGTTGGGGCATGTGAGGGGGTTTGTCGGGGGGTGTGGGGAACGGAGACTGTGGAAATGAGAGAGGGTGGTGGAGTTGGAGCGGTGGTTGTGAGGAGGATGGTGAGGATGGGTTGTTGTTATGGATATGGAAAGCGGGGATGTGGTGATGAGTAGACGGAGTGTGGGGGTTGGGGAAATTGGAGGGGTTGGATGGGTGGATGGTGGGGTGATGGTGTGGGGTAAGGAGGGGGAGATGGTATTGGGGATGACGGGACGGATGTGGATGAGGGGGATTGGGGGGGGGCGGGTGGGGATGGGGAAGCGAGGGTTGGTGGTGGGTGGAGGGAAGGATGGTGCGGTGAGATTAGTGGACTTTGCAAGGGGAGTGGAAGTGGGGAGGTGGGATGGCGGGGAGGTACGTGTGGATATGGAATGGTTGCCTGTTATATTCAAGGAAGGGGAGGAGGGATTTGAAGTGGTGGAATGGGGACGTGAGGTGGAGATGAAAAGTAAGGTGGGGGAATGGCGGAGAGGGAGGGGAGTGAAATGGGTGGGTATGTCGAGTTGTGGGGGTGGTTTGCGGCGGTGTGGGAGGCGAGGGGGAATGTGGTGATGGTGTGGTGTGTGGAAAAGTGTCGGGTAGTTGCGGTGATTATTGTGGAGAATGTGGTCAAGGCGTTGAAGTGGAATCGAGGGAGGGACGGCGTGAAGGGAGCGATGTTGGCATTTGTTTGTGGCGGTGAGAAGATGTATCTTTGGAGACAAGGAGGAATGGCGGTTGTTGGCATTCGGCCGTTGAGAAAGTGGAGACGGGATTTTCAGGGGGAAAGGTGGCGTGGTCGCAAGGCGATCGTGCCGTGGTGGTGGTTGATGCGGTGTGTGCAAACGCGTTTTCGGTAGTGTATTTATGAGCTGGTTGACGACCAGTCAAGGGAGAGAGGGGGGAAGTACATTTTCGCTTGAGAGCAACCTCCTTGTCTTTCGATTCGATGCTTCGCTATAAAACGGGATACAATCCCGCACACGGCCGTCCATGTCAACATCGACCTCCCCACCAACGGTCTCACAAAATTGCATCATGTCATGTGTGCCATTCCACCGTCGCGTTTCCAAACCGTTCCGATTGCCTCCGCTCATGTTTCTTCTTTTGCTTGTTCCATTCGCCTGCATCCTTTTCTTTCATCCCTCCTCCCAACTCAGTCTCCCCCTTTCCTTCAAGTCCACCCCGCACAGGAACACCCCCATTCTCACGCTGCATTTCAACGCAAACTCAGACCTTCCATCCGTACAGCATAATTGCGCCTTGTTGCATGCTCAAAGGCTCCAATATATCATCTACACCAATCATCTCAACGCCACCCATTGCACTGTTTGCCAGTGTGTCCCGTTTACTCCCGCGGATTGTCAATGCCCAATCCAGGACAAGCCGCATGCAATCATTGTGAAAAGTTGTATTTCCTGGTCCAACGATTGGAGCAGTTTCAACAATTTATCTTTTTAGACTCTGACGTTATCATCTTGAAGGATGACTTTCCGGAAAAGTTGATCGCCCGAGGCGAGTTGGACGACATGTTGGCGAGTCGTGCGCACAGTCAAGCAAATATCAGAAAGTACTATGGTGATTTCAATTCGGGCGTCATGTTTTGGAGACGTATACAAGGCCTGGATTACAGTCAGATGCTTAAGACGATGTACGAGAGGAAGAGAAATCGGGACCAGAGTATCGTCAGCCAGTTTGTGTTTCATCATTATCGTAATTGGATCGCTTGTCTGTCAAATGGCACTGCCGCGCTTTGCAACGGGAGAGTTTTGATATTCCACCCTCAGAGTGCTTGACTTTGCATGATCGCCATGAACGGGATGAGCTGCTTGATAAAATGGGCGTCAAGTTGCGCAAGGTTGATGTCAAAGGAGGGAGTGGATATTGATCCAGTTAGAGAGTTACTAGACGTAACAAATAAACAACTTTGAATCGCTCCGATACAGCATCTGGTGCTCCACCCAATGGTTATGCCCCAGCAATGACCATTGTTGATACTTGTCAAATCATCTACAGTAGTTGCTTTCCTTTTTCAAGATGACGTACTGCCTCATGCCAATATTACAGTACTAAACTGTACTGTACACCCAGCAACATTGTTTTGAATGAATACAGTATTCGTTGGGCCCCAAATGATAAGCAGCCCCTATCTTCTTCGGAAGCCGCTCCTATCATACAGTATTCGCCCCAAAGGAGTCTATGGGTATGCGTCAACTGCGCGCGCGAGCTGATTACTACGAGCACAGGGATAGCAACGAATTTGTCTTTACAGGCTCTATACTTTACCTTGCTGGTGATGTGGTGCATGGATACGCAAAAGTGAACAACAGTCCTTTTTCTTTAGACCAACCCCAATCTACCCCATTAACCCCCCTGCACACCGTTCTGCACTCTGCCGCTGACATTTACAAAACTGAATGATCCTTTATTTATCTCATATCTACGTGGCTGCAGCATGCAAAAGACATTGGACACCCAACTGAAAAGCTTACCACGTCTTTCGAGTACTAGAGCACCGCAAATCTTCCCGCGACCCACCTGACCTTTGACTCTTCAGGGACCCTGTCCACTGCCACCATTCGCCTCAGTGATGCATTATTACCCTCATTCGACCGCCCCTTCTTTACAGACACTGCCACGGTTCGCCGCAACCAACGCCTTAATTCTACCATCTGGTCGTCCATAGAGACGCCTGTCTAGCCCCGAACCCCGTCGCACACCGCTGACATGGCATACCTGGTTAGTTCCTATCTGTAGTGCCAGTTGAGTGAGGGGGAAAAGTTTGAGTGTCTTACTCGTGGAAGATATATCCATTGAACTACAAACGCGTTGAAACAAATGAGTGCAACTAGCGGGGAGAGGCAGCACACTACGACATGTAGTCCAAGAAGATTGCCCCGTAGCTGTCTCATGGCGAGAGAACGATGAAGAGCCGCATCATGCTTTTAACCTGCGCAAGTGGGAATTGCGACTACGGCGGGAGCTGATACTGCGGTGCATGGCTAAGAAGAAGTCTACTGCGCCCCCTGCCAAGGTCTGGAAACACGCACCCCGAACAATCAGCTTTCAATCTGGTTGCAATGTTACTGCCAGGTGCCTACGCTTGCACAACGAAGATTCTTTTGGCTTTAATTCACAACAAGAATGTCCGCCTCTTGTTAGTACTACCCGTTCACGCTCGCCCCCTACAGAGACATAGACATGTTGAGATGCCCCTACGCATGGGTGAGTGGGCGGAGAAATAGACATACCGAAACTGTGTCCGGCCAAGGCTCGCCGGCGATACTTGTACCTCTGGAGGCCCCAAGAATCAAGGACGCACGGCATGCTCGCTACTCCCCATAATATCCTAACAAATATACACACTTGCACATGTCGCGAAAATTCCACACCTCAAACCGGAGACGCGCTCTCATCCCTCGCGGGCCATGTATGCGAAAAACCATGTGGAAGCCGGACTCACCTCAATGCTGATGTCGAAGTACACCCAAAACATCGACTCTGAACCCTAATCCATCCTCTGCATTATCCGCGCCGCAGTAAAATGAATGTTCACCAACTCATTAAACGCGTCGATACACAGACTGTGCGTGCCGAAATACCTCCCTTCGGGTGCCTCTACCCCCAACTCCGAGAGCACTATCGACAGCCCATTACCCAAGTCTGCCTCCCCCCTCTCTTCACCCTCTTCATAGTTAAACAGCCCTTCGCCCAGCGGGCGCAACCTCAGCCATCTCTTCATCACTTCATAAGGGTGCTCGCCAACGTTGAAGGCCACTCCTCATTCTTTGGGTGAGCTAAGACCAAGGGCCGTGTGTTGGCTTCCATTTCCGATGAGTAGATGTCGCGCGAATCATCCCATCCTCCTGTACTTCCACGTGACACGGCGCTGCATAAAGAACCGAAACCGACCGGCAATGGAACACGTAGGCTAGCAGAGCGATTACACAGCTTCCTAGCACCTTCAGATCTCCCGTCCATATTCCCAGCTGCGCAGCGCGAGGCATTAACCTCGCCTGCACCCCCACCCTCATCCTTTGCATCCGCCCCGCGCCGTCCACCTTCTTCTCGTATGCTTTGAGAAGGTTGGCCACCAACCGAGTCCGAGTTGGGTACAGTATCCCGCATCCTCATAGTATCTTGACACAGCAGAGATGTACTGGCGGGCTGACGCCGGGCCAACACGCCCCTCCAACGACGGGTAACCTGTATAAGCCAGAACGCCCCCTTCTTCGGCCGGCAGCAGTGACCGTCCCTCCTCGTCCCAAAACACCAGTCACCTCCGGAACTGGCTTGCCCGATTCCTCCACGTGCTTTCCGCCCAACCATACTCCGCCATCAATTCCGCTGCTTCCGCCCCACCACTTGTCTCTCCCGTCCTGCCCTCTCTCCCCGTCTTTTCCATCACAACTGTCCTAATTCCTTCCTCCCACTGTCTTTGCACCCGATCCCGGCCAGTACCAGCTCCTACCCGGCGTTGATCACCCGCTTCCCGTCCATGACCTCTCTTCCTCCCCAACGTGACGATCCGTGAGCTAAGTCCTCCAAAGCGCTCGTACCAAGGTTGAGCCGTCCACTTCGGCGTCAACAAAATCCCTCTCCTCCCGTCCGTCTCTAACTTCCTGATGACCAACGGCAGGAAATCGAATGGAGGGTTCCACAAACTCGCCTTCCCGTCCCACTGCTTTCATTCATCTGCGTCTCAACATGCTCCCTGCACTCTACAAACGTCTCCCCCAAGGGACGAGACCGGAACACCACATCGTCCACCCTGTCCTCCCACACAGTTGACTCCAACGCTTGGTTGTCCTCGTGCAGCAATAGTTGCCAGCCAGGAGATGTAGGCTGCGAAGTGACCTTGCAGTACCATACGCACAGTCCTCAATTCCCTCAAAGTGATAGAGTGCCCTCAGTCTGCGGCGTTCCAGAAACCTTGACCCTCCCAAAAACCCGACGACCCTTGCGCTTCTTCGAAACTCAACGTCCATCATTACCCCACATCCGCCGCGTCTTTGTGCATCACAAGATCTGGCTGCCCCCTTCTCAAGTCCCTCGCTTCTCCACGCACCAACGAGCGCCAGAAAATGAGATCCTTTAAAGATTGAAGACTCAAACTCACTCTCTCAACCCCCCCTTTCCCGTCCCCGACGTCCCTCTTTCTGTACTTTTTGTCTTCTCCGTCCCCTCCTGTATCGAAAACGTTGCCAGAAATTTCTTGTCGCCTCGCGCTCGTCGCTGTGGGACTTTGCCCTCGCTCTTCCCGCTCCGCTCCATCTCCCAATCGCCGCTACGAAATGGAGATATCGAAGTAGATCGAGAGTGTGAAGAACCTCGGTATCGGAATCGCCAGAGTGAGGGTTACACATATTCCATAGAAACGGCGAAGCAAGCTTAGGGGTACCAGCCGCCGGTTCCTGTACGCCAAGCCAACCACCTTCCTCCCAGCTTCTTCAGCTGACGTATCTTCCGGTCGGTAAAAAAAACCTCATCTCTTCCGTGTCCAGCAACACCCTTAAATGCTCTAACCTCCTCGCCCCCTCCTAATTCCTCTTATCCGGATGCCTCACAATGCCCAACCTCTCGAACTATCCTTGCAACCTCTCTCGGGCCTCTGCGCAGTCTTCTTCCCCACTATCGTCCCCGGGCGACTCGGAGCGATCAATCAAGAAGTCATCGATGTAGGGGAGCATGCGATATCCCAGCACCTTCCTCATGTACTTGACCGATGGCCTCAGTATTTTGCAAAACGAATATCCAGACCTTTCCCATCCGAACGGCAAGGCGATAAAAGAATAATATCTTCCCATGTACCGGGTGCAAAGTAGTCCCGGATGTCTGCGTGTAGATAGAAGTGTCAGTAACTGCTCTTGAGATCCCATGAAATCAACATATCCCCCTTCTCCGCTTCCAACGCGAACCCCTGCAACGTCTCCATCTTGACCGTCTCCCTCGCCCAATGCTTGCTCTACAGACTAAAGTTGATGACGAACCTCCCCTTCCTCTCTACCCATTCCCTTGACACGCGACGGACGACGACGAGACCATCTTTCCCTCTCTCAACACTCTGTCCACCTCCGACTTCCCGACGTCCTCGAAGATCCCCACCCTTACCCCTTTGTCCAATTCCTCCCTCGCAAACAACCAATTCTCCTCGGACTGCAGTATGTCCCCCAGCACCAACCCATCCTTGAACTGCACCGTCTGCGTATCCTCACACCGAACTTTACCGCCCGCAACATATACCTTGACGCCCCCAAAACCGAACCCAAAACGTCGTCCTTGGACGCCATCCTACGCCACAACGACTTCCCTTCCTTCGTCGTCCCGACGTAACCCTCCCCACCAGTCTTCTTGGACATCACTCATCGTCGGTGGCCAACGTTGGGCCGCCCCTTCCGCTTTGGCCTCTAGCCTTCTAGAGCCTTTTCTCCGCCAATTGCTTGGCCGCCTCCACCTCCAACCTGTCCGTAAGCGCCGCCCTCGCCGTCCTGTACGACTCCGAAAAGACGGCATCATGCAATGCTAGACTAAAAAGGCCATCTGCCTCGCGGTTTCCACACCTTGTTCCGTGATGTCCCGGAAATACTGTGCCCTCATCGACAAACCTCTACCCTCTACCCCAGCCTTCATTGCAGTTTCGGCCATCCTCAACTTTCTTCCCATATCCTCCACATCACCTCCCGTCCTTGCCACCTTCAACTCCATCAAAACAAGTTCCGCCCACGCACCTGCCGCATTAACGTATTCCCATTCCTTCGCGAACCTTCGATCCTTGTTTCTCAGCTCCGAGAGAAATGCGTCGGCGGACGGCTTGAAATATGCCATATGAGTCACCGGAACATGCGCACCCGCTCAAACACACTCCCCTCTCCGACCAATTTCGAAGCGTTAAGCTCCGCGATGACTTGCCGAAAATCCCGACTACCCGGTTCAATGCCGCCCACGGTGCCCGCAAGGCACCGGCATGGTTACCGAGCCCTCTCCCTCACATTCGTTGCCTCGGTTGTATCTTGAGAACTGCTCGCCATTTGCTCCGAAGGCACTCTGGTTGTCCCCTGTCAGAACATGTGATCACCCTGCTTTCACAAGGGGAATTTCTCACAGAGAAATAGACATACAAAAACTGTGTCCGGCCAAGGCCCGCCGGCGATACTTGTACCCCGGAGGCCTCAAGAATCAAGGACGCTCGGCATGCTCGCTACTCCCCATAATCTCTTCTCAAATATACAAAAGTGTATACGTCGCATATTCCATGCTCTAGAAGATCCGCCCCTGAACTTTGGACATACGCTAAGATCACCTCATGCGTTTTCGGTGCGGAATAGAGCACATCATACGGCATGACAATCAAGTCGCCTTGCAAAGAAGCGACCTCACCCGCGTGGCAAGGTCTACTTTCATTGAGATTCGCCCTGGAATATTCCACAGGGCAAGGGTTGATATCAGAGCAACAGGAGTAACAGGCGGTTTGGACTATTTCGTCGTAAACTCCGCCAATTGTTCCTCTTATTCTTCTATTTGAAGTTTCTAAGTAGAGGATTTATGGGCGGGCTTCCATGACTGCGAACTGGCAAGCGCAACTACTTGAGCCTCCGAATCGGTGTCGTCTGAGATGGAATCTCGAACGCTTTCAGATTCCACTGCCATGTACGCGTAGGTCGAATAAACTTTGTGCCACGACCGGCGCGTGGGACAGATACCATTCTCTGAACCATCTGCTACGTGATGCGTGCAGGCTCACCATACGCCATCGCCTTTCCTACCAGACCCTGATAAGCCGTGTTACGATTGAGTATGTAAATGAACGTGTTAAATGATGAGTAGCCGGCAGCAATATTTCTAAGAAGCGCTCCTTTAAAACCTGTTCTGAGTAAACTGGACCCCACCGGAGTGCCTTCTGCCACAACATGTTGAAGTACGACTCCTCCGTCATCGACGACGATTAGCGGAAATTGTACAATTCCGCGTGAGCCTCTGCAATTGCTTCATCCGTAGCATACGTGCGGAGAAGGTAGTTCACCACTTCTGGGTAGTTTGGGATCATCTCCGACCGGCGTAAATCCCTGGCGTGAGAGATGGTTAGACGAGCGATCACCGAAGACTCTGCTTGACCGGTGAGAAATGATTTGATGCATAAAACTGCGGCATATTCCGAAACTCCGTTGCTATCGTACCCGTCGCGGAATCGAGAAATGAAGTTCAGCACAGCAATCTGATCCTCTCCGCTGAATTCGTTGCCTCTCATCGGAGTATAGAGCTTCCTACGGAAACGTAGGACATACTTCATGACTTCTCTCTTCTCGAAATCTCCGCGACGTAACGTAAGGCGATAGGTGCGATAGTCCACCGCCTTGGCGTAATCTTTCTTCAAGGGTTTCATCACCTCTAGAATCTCCCCATTCTTCTTCTTTCTCTTGCGACGTAGATCTCTCTCCGACTCAGAGTCACTTGACGAGCTCGAGAAAGACTCGGGCTCGCTCTCAGAATGGTAGGGGTCATCATCGCTTGGATTGGTGTCGCTGTCACTCTCCGAGCGGGCAGCACGCTTCTTATTTTTCCTTTATTTTTTCTATTCTTCTTTCGGCTTCTGCTCTTCTTCCGGCCACTGCGGTCGTCGTCAGAATCCTCATCAGAATCATTTCCATCCAAATCGGGTTCATAACGAGATCGGTGTTTCTTTCTTGACTTCGTCTTATTTTTCTCCTCACGGGAAGACCTCCTATCCTTCTTCCAGTAAAGGCCACGTCCGCGAGAAACATCCACATCGGATCCTTGTTCTCCTCCGTTTCCCGGATCTTCTATGCCACCTATTTTCTTAGACAACAGAGCGAGACTCTCATCTGGAATCGCTTGTGTCCACGCGGTGTTTTGTTGTCCCCTGGTCGAACTACCCCAAAAACTTTGGGTAGTTCGACGACCGGCGCCTGTGGTGGAGCTGCAGAGCCTGTATTCGGTGGAATATGGACATCTTTCTCCATGACGGAAGGTTCTGATCGCGGGATTGTTCTTGGTCCATATGTAAGAAGTCAAAAGTGGGAGTGGTTAACAACATCGGCATGATTCTTTCCACGTGGTCACGAACGGAGGAAGGAACATTACTGGCCAGGTATGTTTCCGTCTTTTCCGGCACGATATCCTCAATACGGGCGGCGGGGAGATTGGAAATGGTTTCCCTAATCCGTCAGGCGCATAATCGTAGAAGAATTCCTTAAACTTCTCACTTAGATCTTGCTCCCAATTACTCCGGACGGTGTTCAACTTCGACTTGAGTTGCTCGTCGACCTCCACTTGTACTCATGCGGTAACCTGTTGATTCACTTCTTTCTCGATGTCTTGAGCAAGCCCCTATCGGAGACGCACCTGTGGCTCCTGTTCCACACGAGCGATCACTTTGGTGTAAATCCAATGTGTACGACCAGAGCCGGCGACGGTCATCGACGATGAAAACGGAACGGAGACTCCTGTAGTGGGTGTAGAACATAACAAACGATCAGGCTCCGAAACGGCGGGGACGGGTGGTGTACCTGCACTGCGGGTATTCACCGTTCCCGTAGTCGCGTTTGAAAAGGGTAGTCATGTTTGGCAAAAACTCAAAAAAAGGGTTACGAAAGGGGGTACAACAGGTGATTTTCGACTCGAATCTTTTGCCCTTTTCCGACGGGAGTACCCAACGAAATCTAGAAACTTGCGTTTCTAGGTCGGGAGACCAGAAGATGTGGTGTAGTGGTAGGCACCGGTAGACGTAAAGAACACCAGACAACGGTAGCTATCTTCGATGAAGTGATCCACACGATCGGGGATGAAAAAGAAAGCACAGGAACGAGGTTGGCTCACTCTCGGGAACGTTCGTCCGGGACGTGGGTGGCAAAGGAATCCATAGCAAGGCGCCGGCGCATTAGAAGCCAATGGAATAGGGATTACGCGTAAAGGAGTTGTAGTAGAAGGCAAACTTGCGGGTATAAGAGTAGGGTAAAGGGTGCTTGCCATTTCGTAGGAGCTGGGGTGGGGAAAGGGATATTAGTAAAAGTCTCACCCTATTCCGGTAGCCCGATAGGGTTGACCCTAGTGGTCCAGCCCCTTGGCGCCACAAGATCGAGATCACTCCTAAAAATTTACCGAAATACACTACATTACACTGTCAACCACCTACGGTTGTCAGCACAGTTGAAACACGTGGATTCCTCCTAAAGGTGTGTACACGTGGCGGTATTTGGCATTTTCTCCTCGTCGGGTGATCGTGTCACTACACGACGGCAAGCAACAGAATTCCTTTTTCTTTGGTCGAAGCCTGCGTGCATAGACTGCAGAGACTTTCCCCTTGCATCTGCTCTTCAAAACGGGCTTGTTCTTGTTCAGACTCCTCCTTTAGCAGAGCTTTTGCTTCATTTAAAGGTTTAAACGCCTAAGATATGGCATCAATTCCCACAATGCTTATTTCATGCCGGCCATTTCTATTTCATTTACTTGACGGGCTAGATTACTGATTCGTTTTTATCCTTTCCCCTCGTCCCTCCTCCCGTTGCGCATTGCTTTGCATCGCATTTTTCATGAGCGGAATTAACAGGGGGACTAGTTTTAGAAAGCAATACGCATAGAGTATGTGCGATTTCCCCAACTATAGGACGCGAACAATTCTACGTCACCATTACCACTTGCCTTAAATTGGAAAAGGACATACCATAAAGTTTCTTAAACTCCGT
Source organism: Kappaphycus alvarezii (assembly GCA_002205965.3). Classification (NCBI taxonomy): domain Eukaryota; phylum Rhodophyta; class Florideophyceae; order Gigartinales; family Solieriaceae; genus Kappaphycus; species Kappaphycus alvarezii. The sequence goes on along the minus strand of NADL03000721.1, from coordinate 12,891 downwards.
GGTTTTCCTCTTCAGTATACCTTTTTCCTTTCTATGCGGACATAGTGTAGGTTTCAATTCTGCTATTTCACTAGCCGAGACACCCCCACATAAGCAATGAACAGGTTCTACAGTAAATGAATCGTCATTAAACAGGGGATCGATATGCTGAATCCAGGGATCAATAAAGGTATTATCCAGCTCCTCCCGTGTGCTAGGCTGCATAAGTTGAGTTCTCGCCACTGTACCGTGAGTGTCAGCAAGAAAATAACGTAGCCGGCAGAATTCTGATGCACCAAATTCTAGTTCCCTTGCACAAACCGAAACATCTCTGTTAAAAATGGGGACTGTCCTACTTTGACCTGCCCCTCTTCAGACACCAGACAGTCACCTTATACCCATTGCATGGTTTCATTCCCATATGTCAGTTTTAAAACTTTTACTATTGTCGGCTTAATACACTTCATGACACTAGGAGACTCACCTCGCTCTCCGCATCTTTTAGAATTCACAAGTGCAAGTGCTTCGTTTGAGCAAAAACTCCTCTGCGTAAGTTTAGTGGCGATGATTTTAATTTTCGTGGGAAGCTTCGCGTTCCTCGCGCGTTTGATCTTCAATGCGCTGAGAAAATCCTTTCATAAGGCATTGTCCAGCAGTGCCTTCCTGGCGGCTTCTTTGGCTGATTCCGAATCAGATGGAACCAACCCTCGTGGGTCAGTGCAGTCATCATTTGACAAAATCTGGGCTCCACCATCAGCTCGGGACTGCACATGGGGATCACTGGGCTCTACAGACTGTGCGCGCGGATCACTGAAATCATAATCATGTAGCCTCTTGTGGGTGTCGTTGGCATAGTTTGCAACTTCGTTAGTAATTTCCCCAACAGCACTTTCGGTAATTTGACCCTCTCCATACGCGTCCATTAATTTGTTAGAATTGTATTGTTCAGTTTGATTTAGCAGTGATCTGCAGCGTGGATGTGGGAGTCAGCGGTAGACACTGATGGCAACGAAATGATTCGCGGACCGTCGCGGTTAATGGGTATAGAACAATTTGCAGTGACAATTGCAAACGAGGGTCGCGAAAATTTGCGGTGTAAAGATAGTTTGTGGTCAGCCGTGGATACGAAGGGAAGCGAAAAAGAGTGGGTCGAGGTTGGGGTGATGGACCGGGCAGCGATGTTGGTCAGAGTCAGAACTGGAGTGTCACAACAGTTTGCGGGGTATATTGAGGATGGTGGGCCGGGTATAGGTGTCGGTGAGGGTTACAGGAGTGTCTGGAAAGTTTGCAGGTGTAGTGAAGGTGACTTCACTAAATCTCGCTCGGCGCCCGCGCACGGCTTGGGCTCCGGACCTTCATCCGGCTCTTACCTAAGGAGATTGTCCCTCACGGCTGCAGCGCCCTCGCTGCGCCGTTCTTGTCGATGGCCACATCGAGTAGATTGCCTCTCCGCGCCCCCAGCGCACGTGGGACGAATTGGGTAAGGTGTACAAGGATGGGTCTACCACTCGAACTAGGTTTGCGAAGTCCACCGTACCCCTGCCGTGCTCAAATCTTCCGTCATTTTGACGGACTGCGAAGGTTTGCGGTCTTCACAGCCTTGCTGGTTTGCCGTCAAGCTCCCTCGTCCGGAGTTCTGGCCGTTGTCGTCGCCGTCTCTATCTGTAAACCTATGTGCTTACAGCTAGAGTTTTTCAAGCCTCCTGAATCCTCCTTTCAGGTGGTGGAGTTTTCTTCCGGTCCCTTTCTCGCTTGAGTGGGCAATTGGTTCAGCCATTGCCTGGAGTCGTCCGTCTAGCAGAACCCGAGGTCCTGTGTAGTGCGGACTTGTCTTCAAACAATAAGCGTCATTCTTCCTAGTGAAGGTGAGGGGTAAGGGAGAGGTGGCGTCTCCGAGACGGAGGGAAGCGAAAGTGTGCGGATTGCAAAGGGGTGATGGTCAGGGGAGAGATGGAGGTAAAGATTGAAGGCGAGAGGCCGGGTTGTTGGAGTGGGCGTATCGCACCTCGGAAAATGTACCGGACAGCTGTCGGTCAATGGGTTGAATGTTAGTGGATTCCGTTCTATTTCTTCCTGGTTCAAGTTTCACGGTGTTACCGGGTTGAAAGGTTAAAACGCACGTGGCCAGTTGGGCAGTTCTGATTGGCTGTCCATTGGCGCGCCGTGTTTCAAGTTTCAAAATTCTATAGAACGCCCCTCATTCCAGCGGGTACAGTATTTGCAAATGGTTTCATGCTACTGTACGGTGGAAAATGCAATGAATCAAGTCGGTGTACTGTACAGTACTGTACCGCGCGAGTAGTTTTAATTTGAAAGCTAATTTCCACGACTATCAAGCTGATTGATACTGTACCGTAGTATTTTCTACTGCTTCCTTCACGCTTAAAGCTTCAAGCAAGCAATGGGAGATAGAGAGCAACTTTATGGCATCACCATGGAGATACCACCGAGCTTGTAGACATTGTAGGTGATGTCCCTCGCACTGTGGGTGGCGTACTATACTGTAGTATGTCTATCTACGATGTGTGCTCGTACATGGCTTGCAGAAAAAAGACAACGGTAAGTGAAGCTTGAAGTAATCAACGAGAAAAGGGTGCCTCCCAAGTGGCCGCTGTCACCATCTCACACAGCTTGCGGTATTGTCATAGTCAGTAGGGGTCATTTCTGACTCTTGGCAGAGTTTCAAAGTTCGATCCACCACCAGTTTTGATAATTCTGTTTGTATCATGGATCAATAAGCCTCTTACTGCAAGCCTGAGAAAAAGTCCAGCCGTACCAGCCCTATCTATCACCCTGAGCTTGAAGCGTCAGCCCCAAACCTTGTCCACCCTCCACGCTTTGCGAATATTCCTACCCGTCCGCCTTTCTTGTCTTTCCCTCCTCCAGGGATGTATAACTTCCGCTAAATCTGCTCCCCCCCCGGCTCCATCCCATCGGAAATGCGCTATCCTTATTCTGGCCGTCAAGACCCATTCGCAGCACATTCCAATCATCCAACGTTTGAACTCTCCATCCCCAAAAATGACCGTCGCAGGCCGTCCCACATATCCTCCTTATGCCCACAGTTTCCCTAGAGTGTCCTCCATCATGCTCCTCTTCCTCTTCACTCCCCCGTTCACCCTCTTCCTCACCAGCTACATTCCCCACATCCCAAACACATTTCGCTAGCTTCCTCTACCGCTAGCGTCCTCCCTTCCCCTCTGACCTTTGTGACTCTCTCCTTTAACCAATCGAAAGACGACAACATCATTTCTCACAACTGCGTTGTGATGTCTCGCTCCAGGCATCGCCTTTACATTCACACCGACAACCTAACCAAACCCTTCTGCTCCCTCTGTACCTGTATTCCTTTCAAACCTACCAACTGCACCTGCCCCCAACCCAAGTCACCCTCAACGCCGAAAAAGTGCCCACTCTGCGAAAAGCTGCATTTTGTCGACAATTTGATCACCACGCTTCCCTTCTTCGTCTATCTCGATACCGACTTGATCATCCTCAATCCCCATTTCATGGACCGCTTAGCCACGCGTGCCACAGACTTTGACTTTCTAGCCGCATACGGATTCGACAACCCCTGCAACAGGTCGTACGGCGGCATGTTCAATTCCGGACTATTCTTCATCCGCCGGGTGGCGCACTGGCGGCAAGGAATGTTGATCACGTTAATGTCACAAATGGGTGTCACCAATGATCAGAATGTCATCTCCGCGTTTGTCTACCAGTCGATCCAAGACTGGGACACACTAAGTCTACAATGGCATTGCCGCTTTCTTCAACGACGAAACTACACCATCCCGCCCGCAAAATGCTACACCCTGCACGGTCGAGGTCCCGCCATCAAACAAACCCTCACCAACCTCAACCGAACCCTTTTGCCCATATACCACACCCCCTAAGCACCACTCCCCGCCAACACAACACCCACCCACACCACCACAACCACACAATGAAACGCGTTGACTTTATCTACGAATCAAAAGAGCGGTGACGAAAGTTCCTCAGAATTGGGCGACATGTATGCCACCCGGCACATGGGTCCACACGATGCATCGCGGGTTGTACAGTCCGCTTAGGTCCGCCCGTGCGCAATTTCGTCATTGGAACTGGGGTTGTTGATCTGCGTCGATGTGGTGGTTTATGGAGTGTGGGTTGGGAGTGGACATGCGGAACGCGAACACACGACGCTTGCGGGAGGCAGGCGTGCGGTCGTCGCGTGCCGTATGGCCAAGAAGGTCGTGGAGGGTGGGGATGGGGGAAAGGCGATCGACGTTGCAGATCGCCGTTCCTCCGCCCACTTTTCCGTAGACTGTTTTGTGTTTTCAGTGGTATCTGTCGGCGGTTCTGTGGCGGTACGTTGGATGAGCGAGAGTCGATAAGGTGCGACGCCCGCCGGATAGTTTCAAGTAAACATGAATCCATTGTGGGAGTTGCTATGTTTCGTGTACTGTAATTGCGGAGTGCTTGCTTACAGCAGGAGCAGTATGGATGTTTGTCGCATAAATTGAGTCGGTTGCTTTGTTTGTGTAAGACACAGTTGATGAGGGATGTTCTGTAAATTGCCAAGAGTGCAGATTGGGCAGATTGCCGTCCTGTGGGGAAAAGGAAACATGTGACCAAATTTGTACAAACGGGTGGTTGATGCATGTAGGGGTTGTGTTGACAGGTTTTTGACCAATGGTTTTGCAGAGTGGCGTGGGTAGTTGTCGGAAATTGTTATACTGGCTACATGTTTGAGGAAGGTTTTGGTCTTCAATGAGGCGAATAGGGGTTGTGATTGGTGGATGTGCCCTAGTATATTGCGTTGAGATGACCACACATGGGTTAACTTTAGATTCTCCCACCACAGACGAATCTTGGCAAATCCCCAAACCTGCAATATGATGCTAAAATCCTTATGCAATACAAGACAAAATTAGACGGAGCTGTAGATAACTCTTGGGAACGTTAAACGGTACCTCATCGCGTGCGTCTTAGTGAAGGGCGAAGGAAATAGTTGGGACAAATCAATTGGTTCAGACTCTCTACGGTCGCAAAGTCCACACCTTGTTGCAAGAAGCGGCCTGTACTCCGGTATCATCAGTGCGATTACGTGACAGGTGGCACTCAACTGCTGCCAAGGCTTGCGGCGGTAAGGTTTTAGTGACCTTGAGTGCCCCGGGTTTGACTTGCTTCAGAGTGTGCGGTCTTACGGGAGGGTCATTTCCACCGCTGTCCTTTCAACAAGAAAAGAGTCGGTGTGCGACAAAGGTTACCGGTCCCCGTACATTGCTAAGAAACGACAATAATTTTGCTGTCCGTTACACTCTTTTGGTTGCAACTCTGGTGGTTTGGTGGATTTCTTGGTGCCCCGCAGTTTTCGTTCAAAGCAAGTATCGCTGTGGGCCGCAAATTTCGCGCTGGTGTTGCAGGACGTTGAGGTGGCAATAGCTCCAGGAGGTGCCGTAAACAGGGGCCCCTCAAATCTACGCCGTGTTGTGAGAATATTCTTAGTGTCGGGCACTTTTCGGATTTTTTTTAATTGATTTTTACACAGGATGACTGACCTTGTGAGGAAGCAGGGATCGCTTGGAGTAACTCGGGAGACAGCATCGACCGGCCTGCAAATGGCATTTGTTGGGGTCAGAGGCTTTGCAGTTGATAGAACAGCTGTTGGCTTCAAAGCCGCTTGTGCTCGAAGACAACTGAATTGGAGACCGGGGGGATGCCATGTATGGTCGTCAATCGTGCGGATGAGGAAACAGGGGAGGTCGAGGCACAAATACGAAGCGCAGCCCGCAGGAATTACGGAGGAATCACATCGCGGCAATCCTCTGAAGACTTGCCCTCGACGCCCTCCAACGAATCTCAATTGGACAATACACTGCTTGAATCCACTGATGATCCACAACCCGCAACCATCGACGGGATGTGGAAACAGAGGACCCGCCAGTGGATGGCAGACTGATTTTTGGAGGTGTTCTCTTGTTGGCAGGCTTGGCTGTGGGAGGCCTTGCCGCCGCAAATGGTTTCTTGATACCGACAGATTGGTCAAGTTAAGCGAGTGGTTTGAAAGCCTGGGCCCAGAAGCCAGTCTGCTGTACGCGGGGGTCTACTTTCTACTTGAGATGGTCGGTGTTCCTGCCTTGCCTCTGACAATGGGCAGCGGGTATTTGTTTGGTGTTGCCAAAGGTACATTGTGCGTCAGCGTCGCATCCACCGTTGCAGCTGCTACCGCGTTTTTAATTGCGCGCTATGGATTGAGGAATTCAGTCGCAAGGTTGGCTGCGAGATATCCACGCTTCCGTGCCATGGATCGTGCCATTGGTAGGGAGGGATTCCGCTTTGTGTTTTTGTTGAGACTATCGCCATTGCTTCCGTTTTCAATATCTAATTACTTGTACGGGCTAACCAGCGTCGATCTGGGAGCCTATGTGTTGGGGAGTTGGCTCGGCATGCTGCCGGGGACGATTGCGTACGTCAGTGCAGGAGCTGCAGTCGGAGCGCTGACGGATTTAAGTGCAGGAAAGGGGAGCGTCAATCCCATTTTGCTTGGCATTGGCCTGGTAGCGACAGTGGCAGTTCTGAGCACAATAGGTAAGATCGCTACGGATGCAATTGAGGCAGATGCTGACGAAGAAGTAGCGGGTCAAAGATAAGGATAACCACGGGGAGAGAGTACCCTCAAGTATTTTCATCGACGAAATACGGACCAATCCAGGGTTTGCCGAGTAGAGAGTCGCAACGCAACGATTGCGCATTAAGGAAAAAGTGGGTTACTGACTGTGAGACCGCAGTAAACGCAAAACAGGATGTCTATCGGGTGAGGGCGTTGCGCTGCGTTTTGCCAGAGTTGAGCAGATCTACGTATCGGATTCTTGGCGTGCAACGAATATGATTGGAGCCCAAAATTCCATCTCTAGAGGGCAGGCAGAAAGGCGGTCATTCAAGTACAGTCGTCATTGTGCATCGCAACTGCGAACGGGTTGCAGACGCACATTAGTATCTTTGCTCGGGAATTTGCCCGAGCAGTTTGTTTGGGAGGGGCAGTACCCGAAACATGTCGCGAAGAAATCGCTTTCTTGTTCGTCTGGTGGATAGGAGGCAGGAAATTGTGCACAGGGGCGTCATCTAGTTTCCCTTAGTCTCGCGTTGGAACGGTTGTGGCCGGAGCCAATCCTCTAGCAAGCAGAACAGAGACGAGAAATGCGACCACCTCTGCGTTGCAGGTGTGCAGTTGGGTGCAGTTCTGGCCTCGTAGTCGATAGGATTCGGTAAAGATACTGGCGCAAGCGAATTTCAGCCGTTATCAGTAGGATGGCGGCACTATGTGCACCCAAACCCACGATTCTACAACGTTTTGTCTGTTGAACGCCCTTATTGATGAAGCAAGGTTCCTTCCCCCCCTTCATGACCGAGATGCGACGACCTTTACTAGCACTTTGGAGGTGGACATAGAACGGCGGCAAAACACCTCGCTGCTGCAATTGCTGGAACCATGCCATCACCTGAATCTGTGGAAGGCGCCTTCAGTTGGCGACACGAGAGAACATTTGAAATATGTCGCAGCTTCGTGTCGTCTAACCCTCCGCAGAGGCGACCGATACGATATGTACACTTCTAAAGTCGTCGGAATCATGACCGCAAGGGGGTCGCGGAGCAGTGGCTACAACGATGTCGTGCCGTTGAAGTGGCTTGGCACAGAGGAGGGGCGCCTCTATGGGACGCTAAGATCGCTTCGCCTGGGTGCATGGCGTTTGAAAGTAGCTTGGCAAACGTTTGCGATTCTCCATGAAATCCAAAGCGCGGTTTCCCTCACGCTAGTCATTCAGGAGTGTCATCCCGCTTGCAATAGCAATCGACTAATTCGCCATATGTAAATTCCCCGGCAACGGTGATGTAGCGTGCCATGGTAAAGTGCCATCCAATGTGATGCCGGTGAGGTCGCCCCCCACGGTTCCAGCGTCAACAAAAGTTGCAATGGCCAAGTTGACCTTACCATGTGCTGTATTTTGCAAAAGCAAGCGAAATTACAGGCATTAAGGTGTCGTAAGTTCTTAAACGTGAGCCGTAATGATGGGATCAACGATGCCGGATGTAGTGTGACGAGTAGTGGTATGAAGGGTGTAGCTCTTCTCCGCTCAGCGCAGTTTCCTTTCCTTCCTTGCAAGTATTGCAAAACCAGGAGGGATGACGGGGTGGCGTATGGTGTCAGAGGCATGCATTGGAACAGATGGAGTCTGCATGTCGCTCGCACCGTGAGCTCGAATATGGCAAACTCAATGCCCTGTGACTAGCCATGTAATGATAAAGGCGAGGCATTGCAAATGTGTTGTGACTGAGGTTGTTGGTCGTGCTAATCAATTCATTCGATTGCTGGGGGGTTCCGGTTAACGCTGTGGTTGGTGAGTGCGTATCCAGAGACAAACGAGAGACTACTGGACTTTGATGAGTAATCCAGCTAAACTTAAACAGCCTGTCTCCTCGTATTTCTGAAACCCCCGATCGGTCTAGCCCTGCTTCCATAACAGTATCGCAGATATCCTCCTCCTGATCCATTGGTAGCAAAGCTTTGGGCGGCTATTGCGGGAATATAGGGGGTGTCGTCGGGTTTACCATGGCAACAGAAAGTTGGATCCCTCTGGGCTGAGCGCTGGTGTAAACGTTAGATCTAATGATGCCTTTTGACATTGCCGTTCAGAGCCAATGCTGAATGTCAATCAACGTTTCCAATGTCGGCGTCAATGGCGCCGACGACGTTCATGAACCCTGCGATCATCTCTCAGTATGAAAAGAGATGTGAGTGGACAGCGAACAAGCCCGGTTTTGACAATGACAAGGGGCGAACAAGTAGAGTGGAGTTTTGCACGTGAATGTGAGCATTTAGTTTTGGAGCGGGGGCTGTTGACGCAGCCGCGCAGTCTAAGGTTGGTGAGAATTAACAAAAGCCGTACCGATGGGGCTGTGCAGCTTTACATGGATTGATGTGGCAGTATTTGTCCGCAGCAGTAACGACAAAGAGTACCTTCTTTGCTGACATTTTTCCAATTTTCAGTTCAAAAGTTTTCGTTTTGTGTTTTTCAGTTGTACAGTTTTGTTGTTCGGGTTGTACAGTACTGTACAGTACAGTAACTCTGAAAATACTCCGGCATGGCGAATATCTTCCCTTTTCAGACTGCACTTATTGCCCAACGGCATGCACTGCACTCAAAGCTTGCTCTCTACAACTTGTCCATCGGGCGTACCTTCACAATTAGTTACCTTCTCGGGGTCAACCGAAACAATTCATGCACAGCCATCAGCCAGCAACCAATCTAATCAACCTCCAAGCTATAATTCCCAGCTCCATTTCCAGCTTGCAGCCAAAAGTAGCCCATGACATTGCTCCATGAAGCTCATTCAATATGTCGATAAATCCTCACCCCGAATCATATCCCTGCACCCGTTGCATCTGCGCACTTTGACTCACTTTATGCTTGCAGTCGCACCAATCAACTGCATGCTCCCTGATTTCACAGTGTCTCACAGTGTCTCACAGACCCTCGCGGTGGAAACAGCACAACATAACAAGCCGTCCACTGGTCCGCCAAAACAGCAAAGCAAAACAACAACAACCCACCTTGCCACCATTCCACACAACGTCTACCATCTAGCCAATCCCCCCAAGCACACAAACTCGCTATCAAACGACCATGCCCGAATACTCACCACGCCCATCCAACCCACACCACCAAACCAACCCACTGCAATGCTCGTGGACCGACGCTCGCTCAGCGGCACTCAGCGTGCATACACAACAGTTGGGTGCATCATGACTCGTAGTAGACTCGGTGTGTAAAATCGTGTGAAAGCTACGTGTCGGTCAACACTGACGACGTGTGATTCGTGGACTGGATTCCTGCCGCTGGACTGCGTGAAAAGTTTGTGCGCATTTGCACGTGACTTGATTGGTGAATGAGGAGGGAGGGGAGGGACAATGCAAGTGAGGAGGCGGGCAAAGGATCGGTTGTTGTGCTGTGGATATGTGGAGGTGTGGGTTGTTTCAAGTGGCGACGGACTGTTGGATTGTTGATGATAGTTGTGTTTACTTGTTCTGTATTCGGTGCTGGTTGCGAAGTGACCGGTTTGTACAAGGCGTGCTTGAGATTGGTCGGTGGATGGCAGTCACACTTTAGCGGATCGCTGCTTGCAGTGATCAGGGGGTTAGACACTAGACGTCGACTTGTGCAGATGCGCATTCACGAGGCGCACCGCTTATTACCCCGCCTCGTGGTTTCAGCCTGCTCACTCCTTTTCGCAGAGCTTCTGGAGTGTCCAAATTTTGTTTATTTCTCCTCTGGCAAAACATTGGCCAATCCGTTTGCGAGATTACCTTACGCTTTGCTACAGTACTATACTGTACAGTATGTTTCAAGTTGGAGCGTTTGAAATTGCACAGGTGCCAAGCTGTGGCTCATGAATCGGAAATTGTACATTACAGCACTGTACCACACCGTGTAATTGAGACGCTACGTGCTGCGTACACGTACTGTACAGCAGTACAGTTGTGGTCGAGAAAGCACGGAGCGAAAAAGTGTCCTCGCGGCAGCCGAAAAAAATTGGCATTTCTACGGCACCGCGTGCTTCTAACGACTCTGGAAGATTGGAGAGTGGCACCTAGAATTTTCTAGCAGTGCAGTCGTCCACTAATGGCGTTATGCGCTGTACACGTGTCCGGGACTTGAGCTAGCGCCAACCTGAAATTTACAGCACAGTAATGTGCCCACCAATAAACGCATATTTTGTGGCATGTGTTGAAGCAAGCAAGTCAATCACCGCGACTACAGTATTGTACTCTGGGTGTAACTCTTCTACCCTTACAGTATTGTGCTCTTGGCTTGCGCAGTTTACAGTTTTACAGCCAACGCACCACGGTGACCTTGCCCAAGCTGTCCACTAGGCGAAATAGGGTTGCAGACCAAAGCTTGAAAAATTACAATGAAAAAAGCGGGACACACCGGCCTGCCGGCTTCTGTTGGCATGTTGAACCTTTTTTCCAAGTGCCGCTCCCCCACACCCCTTGGAAGGACACGTGTCCATCCCGGCGGCGTTTGCTTCGAATTCCATTCGTGTAGACATACAACTCCCGTTCCCTCTCTTGGTTTATGGGCTGCTTTCGGTCACAGCACCCCACTTCAAACCCTCCCCCTCGCACCCCATTCTTTTCTCAAATCGCAACTCTCCACTACCCCGCCTCTTTTAGCACTCACGGGCATCTAGGAACACACCCACGAATCCAAACACCACAACGAGGCCGCTGTGCTCTCCACTTTTCCATTCGGCCTCCTTTTCGCTTCAACCTTGCCTTCCTCACCACGTCCACCCTCCTTTCCGCGTCAAACTCTTGTCTTTTCGGCCTTTCGCTACCGCTCCTCCACTCCACTCTCCTCGTTTTTTTATTTTTAATTTTCTCGCTGCGTCGTCCACTTGCCTGTGACGACTCTTTTTGCACAGTTGCCAAAGCAATCATACCCCCGTCGTCGAGCGTTAACGTCTTTCCAATTCTTGTCACCCGTCTTCCTCATCCGCCTTCCGACACCTACACATTGGCCCAGTGTTTGGTCCTCACGCAAGCATCGGCCTCGATATTAACCGCAAACCATCCTACCGCCTATTCGCCCCCGACATCCGTCCCAATTCCTCCCGACCCACTTGCTCTCATTTCACCCCTCCCCGCCCAAATCTTTTCCGTCCCGCAACACACTCGTGGACACCTTACACCGTCACACACACTCTGATCAATCCGCGTCGTCCCAGCTGGTTACTTTCCGTTACACTACTCTGGAACAACCCCCGCCGCCTCTTACACTCGTCGCTTTCGCTCATCTCATTGAATCACCCGCACTGCTCGCGTCTTTCGAGCATCCTCTTCAACTAGCTCATCGCGCCCGAATCTCGTCCTCCGCCTCGTACTTCCACCAGCTGACTCGAGCACAGGCAGATTTTATCAGTCTGTTTCTGTGTCCGTCAAGTCGCTGACTTTGCGTGGTGCATGCTCCAGGCGCTCGTCACGCGACGTAATGGTCGATTATGCACCGCCGTGGGATACCATTCCCAGGGAACCTATGCATGGCGCTCATGAAATGTCACTCTCTCAGGTAAGCTATTTCAATACATTGCGCGTTTTTTGCAGCCCTATTTTGCGCGTTATTTTTGCACTGGTCTTGCTACAGTCCTCGCCCTTGAACTGGCTTGACGTGAGGAGCGGAAATTCTCGGCGGTGGGAGGGGATTGGCTGGGTCACTTTTTCACTTATGCAGCGCCTGCGGTGGCTTGGGTTGGGTTGCAGAGTGTCGTCATGGTGGAAGATGGGACTGCACGAATGGCTGCGGTCATAGTTGACAGTGGAGGGCTACGAATTTTCTAGCACTGCTGTCATGGCGCTGATTGAAAAAGAGAATTTCCTGCCTTTCCATTCACGGAGCAATATCGAGTGGCATGGAGGCACTCGTCGTGCGCAAACAAACCACCTGCAACTTTGCTATAACGGAGATGTTTCTAACACGCGTTGTGAACTATTGCTATGTGATGTGGTTTGCCGGGTTGTTGTCATTGTTTTGTTGTCTTCACTTTGTAATGATGATGGTCTGTTGCTGTTGCGGTCTCTTTACGATTGGCGCTTGTTTATTGAGCAGGTGAAAAAGTCTGCGGCAGCTTGTTTATTGAAGCAGGTGAAAAAGTCTGCGGCAGCGCTTGCGGCGTTGTTGGATGAAAATCGGGAAGAGAAAGTATTGAGGGAAGCGTGTTTAGGTTTGTGTCAGTTGTTTGGGGAAGGGATCCAAAATGATCGGATTCAGGCAATACTGGCGCTGATGTGGTGCCCAAGTTGGTGGCATCGCCCATCAAAGTCGCGATCAGTGCCGATAACAGTGCGTCGGCGGCATTACAGGTTTTGGG